>CM068379.1:55627091-56227091 GCA_034770075.1 Aralia elata
AATGTCCGTGCCTGGACTTCTAGTGGCCCCCCCGCAAATGCGACAGAATGACCTGGACAATTTGTTGCCTTTGGCGACGCTTGGTGCTACTAATTCTGACATAACATCCTCTCGGTCAGTTTCGCGGCCGTGCAACGGGCGTCGGGAAGCGTGCACCGCGCGGTCCGGCGTCGGCCAAGCCACGAGGGCATGCCCATCCAGCCTTGATATCCGTGCCCGAATGATACTTACCAGTGACAAAGTTCAGTGTATGGCGATCGCTCCCCGACAATGATTTTGATGACAATGATGGAAGTTGGGGCGTGCACGACGTTGGAATTGCCTGCACGGCGTCGGGTCCGGCGTGTCGTATCGCGTTGGCACTAGGCGCTGACACTCAGGCAGGCCACCAGCAGGCGGGTGCACGGTGCTGGCGTGCGGGCAGCGCGCGGGCGGACACCGACATTGGATCACTCGGCAGGCGCTGTGCGTGCGGGCGCGTGCGGGCGGACTCGGCGTTGGCACTCTCGGCTGGCGCTGGCGTGCGGCGTTGGCGTGCGGAGCGTGGCGCGGAGCCGGACTCGGCTACTGTGCGTGCGGCAAGCTGGGCGCTGGGCCTCGGCAGCTGGGCGGCAATGCAGGGGCCGGCGTGCGGCCGCGCGCGGGCGGACTCTCGGCGCTGGGTCGTAGCGGCAAGCTGGGCGTAGGGGCCTCGGCAAGCTTGGGCAGGCATGCACGCGCCGGGTGGGCGTGCGGGCGGCGCGTGGTTCGAGTGCCGACACGCAGACTCGGGCAGCCCAGCGGTAGCGGCAGGCAGGGCCCCTGACGCGCACCCCCCCCCCCACCCCCAAACGCCCCCCCCCCCCACCCCACCCCCCCCACCCCTCCCTCCCCCACTCCCACCCCAGCGGCTAAGCCCCCAACTACCACCACCCACCCTCCACCCCCCACCCGCACCCAAACCCCCCCCCCCTCCCCGCATAACCAAGGCGCCGTGCGGGGCGCACGCGGCCTCGGCTGAGTGCGGATCTGACACAGCCATAGTGGCGATCTGAGCTCCTATTTTGTCCAATTTTTGCTAGGGTTTCTTGATGGAGGCTATATATAATCTCTTTTAAGCTACATAATTCAGACAATCTAGAGAGAAAGGGAGGGCTACAAAATAACTCAAAAACCAACAGGGTTCAAGGCTTGTATATATCAAGCTGAATCAAGCCAAAAGCCAAGGAAACTCAGTCAAGAAGAATTGCAAAGGCCCACAATACGGTGGAGGAGCTAGAAACCAATTAGCAACCAAAGGATAACACCAGCTGAATAGCTTCAAAAGTGGGTTTTATTTTCTAGATTTCCATATCCTTTGATAATTCGAATTTGACAATGTATCAATTGAAAAATTGATGTTCTAATTGTAGCCTATCATTATTCTAACCTTCTATTCTAAGATTGCAATGGATACCCATACACTTAATGTGAATCGAATTCTCTTCTCTATTAGATTTTAGTTTTGCATTTGTGAACCATGATTGTCATAACCATTTGGCTTTTAAATTAATTGATTGGCCCGTAATTACCGTGGGAACCTATATTGGAATTGACGTACGGAGGTATAGGTTAAGACCTAGTTATGATAACATGCGGAAAGTAATAGATTGTTGTGGGTTTATTAAAATAATCGGATTATGTGACATGATTGTCTTATTAATTAAACTGCAATAATAGGTAACTTGAATAGTAGTTGGGATTAGATATATACCTAATTAACCACATGCAACCTATTTGAGAATACTAGTCTTAAATGACTGCTTCGATGTGGGAAAAGGTTGGTAATTGAAGGGAGGATTAATTTAATATTTTGATGACACGTGGTCTATTAATCATTCCTCGAAATTAGTCTCTTGATAGTGTATGAGGAAAGACATATACCTATAGCACCTGCTTAGGAAGATTCGTGAGTGACCATCGACAGAGGCTCCTTAATGTAGTTTTTGGATTTCTTCGGTATGTCAATTTCGTATGCTATAACTGATGTGAATAAGAGAGAGTTAGGTAGGTTCAAAAATGACGTGGTTGGGGGAAATTGTAAGATCTTAGAACCCTTTTTTCTATCTTGATATTTTATACCCGCATTTTAACTCAGTTACTAACACGACATTGTGAACCTCAAACCAATCAACATACATATCAAACCTTCATCAATTTAAATTAGTTTCAAATTGATATACAATTGATTACTTGGTTATTATTTGTCACCAATATCCCTGAGGGTTCGACTCATATCTTATCATATATTACTTGTGCGAACCGTGTATACCTTTGCACGTGTGTGTTTATTCGATAACTAAATCGACCACTACCCAAACGCGAGTAGGGGCGACTGATTTATGGATTACTGCATTACGAATTCCACTCCAATTGGGACTTAGTCCTTTTCCACTGGGTTTTCTTCTCACGACTCCTATAAGCTTTTTATTATAACTTCTTAATAACTACTCTCCTTGTTTCACTCTTTATTTGTTTATGTATATAGTGATATCTATAAGCATCATTTCTGTTTTGTAATTTTGTTCTACAATACTTAATCAAACTCTTTAATTTGATTATAAAATTAAATTTCAAAAGGTTTATGTAAATAAAACACCTGGAATTCTGGGTGTTTAATTAGTCCAAAACAGCTCAATTTCTTTGATGCTTGTGAGACATTTATTCATCAGTGCTGATTGAGAGAACATTCTATAGTTGATCAACTACAGAGGCGGGGAAGTTACAATTATTTCTTTTAGTTTTTTGGCTATATCGTTGGTAAGATTGTATTTAAGAGCGTCACAACCCTCATTAACTTGTTATCTTGAGGATTATGGTTTCGAATGAGAGGCTAACATACCCTAATAATTTTATTGGCTTGCAATGGAATATTGCAAAGAATGAAGAATCAAAGATGCCTTTCAATAACAAACAGAAGGTACTTATACAAGAAAGTGATCGATATTATCGAGCGGAGAGGATGGGCATGCTAAATGGAAGCAAAAAGTTATATGGAGGCAGCATTGTTTCTCAATTCAAGAAAGTAATTTTGACATCAAAGAAGAAGAAGAATCTAATTTAGCTTACATGGATTTTTACCACAAACAACTTCCAATGATATTCTTTCAAAAATGGTTCGCCCGACCAAAGTTTTGGCAGAACAAGGATAAGCATATCGTAGCCGATGTCTAAAAATCTTTCTCGTGAATGACCTTTTTCCTTAAAAGACATGTTGATTAGGCAACATCGAAAGTTAAAAAAACATCCTTAAGTAAGTATATTAAATTAATTATAATAGTTTACTTTAAAGTTTTATACTTCTTTAGACTATATGTTATGATTTTTAATTTTTAATTTTTTACAATCTAAATGTAGGGGTTTAGATTGGTGGAATGCTTTGGCGGTAGTGCCTATTGAGGCTTACAAAGTTTACCAACAGCCATTAATCCCCGGCCTTTGTTATTCTTGTCTTTCGGTTGTGGAATCATCAATTGGAAGCTACTTTTGAGTATGTAAAGTTATTTAGTAATTAAATATTGCATTGTATTTTAACTACATTAATTTGTACATAACTAAAATCTGATAAGAGTCTGCATGATGATTTGAATTATGATGATGAAAGTTATTAATGAATATTTGTGCCAGTAAGGTTTTTGTTACAGTCCCTTAATAATGATTTGTTAATATCTAATGTTTAAGGGACTTAGAAATTAGAAAGATCATAACTTGTTAGGTTGATTTTTCTCATTGAGTTGATTTCTGATGTATAGTTAAACAGGAATCTCAAAGTTAAGTGTAAAGGTTAAATCAGCCAGTTTAGTAATGTCAAGTTGGATCACAGAGTTAACTTATAAATAGTTAAATGCATCAGAACAGATCGTAGAGCGCATTTTGTATGCCTACCGTTAAAGTTCACACTTCAATTCCTCAATGATAATATACGTAAGGTCAAGTTGGGTCGTTAAAGTTTCAATAGCCCAAAGCTCTCCGACCAAGCGAATAGATTTGAATGGAGAGTGCTTCTCATGAGCATTGCAGAGTTAAAAGTTCTAGAGTTGTAAACAACCAACTACAAAATTCGTGGTTAGCAGAAGAAAGAAATTCGTGAGAATTTAACTCTGAAATCGCGTAAAGGCAGATTCTTACATAGAGCTTGAGACTTGGAGGTCCATTCCGTAGACGTTCAGTTATTATCGTAAAGCGAATCCTTTACTGAACGTAGAGCAGAACGACTTACGATCTCCTATGTTCAGTATGAGCTGAATCAAGTCTGACAAGAAGACTGACATGGGAGAGCGTTGCTGGTTGAAAGTTCCCCAATGCAACACCAAACATCCCTTGGTTGAAAATCTGTAAGGATCGGAAGAATGTGTCTAACAAACTAGTATTAGTGAGAGTGGATGGGTTAAGGTGGTAGGTGAATTTACATACTGCTCGTGACAGATTATAATATAGAGAAAGCCTGGACATCTAGACCTCAACCCTGTGTCCAACATCAAAATAATCTCAGAATATCTGAAGCATTAAATGCGTCCCAACGTAAACTCTCGCAACAAGAATGAAGAATTCAGGCATGATTAATAAAAGGCAACATACCCCCTTAGATACCAATATTTAAAAAAATAAACTATAAACAATGGACTAAAAGCCTAAACTCTGCCAAAGCAACAATATCACTCTGTACGATTTTAAACATCCAGGTTCAAGCTCGCTAAGTATCTAAAGAAGACAAGCATACACGAAACCAATCTTATGCAGGTACAACAAACATCCTTGTAATCACTGTTCGTTACTGGTCTAAGTGAACCACACAGTAGATTCCATAGGTCTGCTAGGCTTGAAGAGTACTTAGTGTATTGAGTTGTAACCAATGTCTTACTGGGCTTGAAAAGAGGTTCTAAGAGTTGTCCATTGGTCGTAGATTGTGACTAAATTCCTTAGGTGGATTTCCTACTTGTTGAAGTTAAGAAGAGTGGGAGTATAGGAGTTATTTCAGTCTCCGATACCACTTAAAATCTCTTTATGTTATTTACTTTACTGTTTTAGTTTCCTGCATATTATCTACTTTGATTGTGTGGCTAAGATCTAAACCTAAACTCAGAACTGAGATCTAACTAATCCTATAAGGGGATTTTCAAAAGTATATTCCGATGTGCTTAATCTGATTAATAACTATCTGGTAATATCTTTTTTAAAACAATTGATTTTCCAAAAAAGGATCTATTCAAACCCCCTTTCTAGATCTATAAGTGCCTCTAGGAAACAACAAGTGGTATCAGAGCAGGTTCTCACGAACATAAAGTGTACACTTTGAGTTGATCTATGGAACTAAATAAAACCATTTCAGAGCTTGGTGGAGGAAACAAACCACCTCTTCTAAACAGAGAAAAGTTTTCTAACTGGAAAGTACGTGTGCAGGCATACATGGACGCGATCGATGTTTGATTTTATTTGATTGCTGTAGTTGTCAAGCAAAGAATAGCATGGATAGAGAATGAAAAGTAGCTGGTGCAACTGGACAAGAGGGCCAAACATATTCTATTCATGGCTCTTGAAGATGAACTATTTGAAAATGTTTATAAACTGCACCATTGCGAAAGAAGTTTGGGAAGCTTTGCTGGTATTGCATGAGGGCACTGAAGAAGTCAGGGAGAACAAATAATCTTTCTTAACTCAGCAATATGAAATGTTTCTTCATATCCTTGGAGAGAACATCACTGCAACCTATGAACGCTTTCAATGTGCTGCTTAACTCCTTGAGATCCTATGGCAAAGTCTATCTTAACAAAGATCTGAACATAAAGTTCATGGGAGCTCTTCCAAGTAAATGGGACGCCAAGACCACTACCATAAGAGATTCAAAAAATCTGCATGAGATGAGATGACTGTGCAGAAGCTCTCTACGGTAATCTTCCTTTACCTATGAGCTTGAGCTGAATCAATCACAGAGTAGAAACTCTTTCTCTCAGAAAATAAAAAAGAAAGACAAAGGAATAACACTTAAAGCTTCTAAAGCTGCTCCCAGAGTATCAACTGAGATACATGAAGATGATGACCAAGAAGAAGCTGATGAGGATGAAGACATAGTCCTTACTCGCTCGATAGGGCTAAGAAAGTTCATGAAGAAAAGAAGCAGCTGGCGGCCAAGGAACAATTTCAACAAAAGTAGCAGTAGCAGAGACCAAGACAGAGATCTTTGCTACAAACTACAAGAAACCTGGCCCACTTCATCGCAGAATGCACTAAGCCTTTGCGTGTGAAGATCGTAAGAAGGACAAGAAGAAGTTCCATATAAAAAGAGAGAGCACAAATGGAAATAGGAAACACAACTACATGAAAGACAAAGGTTATGTAGCTGAAGGATCATGGAGTGAATCTGAAGGTGACTCCCGGTTCAGATTCCAGTGATGATGAAGAACCTCAAGTTACAAATCTATGTCTAATGGCAATAGAAAATTTTTTTAGCTCAACCACTGATCGTCGAGCAATCAACATCAGTGAGGTATTTGACTTCAACTCTCCTGATGTTAACATGGATGATCTTAGATTAGCTTTACATGACATAACATCTGAATTGCATAAATATATGAAATTGTTCATGGTTCTATCAAAGGATCATTCTCTTCTTCAAAAAGAGAAAGAAAAGGTTGACGTAGAGTTGGAAACCACTCTACGAAACACTGCTTCTCTATCCATGGTTGAGGTTGAAAATGAAAATTTGTGACTAGAAAGTATAACCGAAAACAGTGCATTAAGAGAATATGTCCTTAACTCCAAAAGAATGGAATTAGAAAAGACAATCTCAATGTGGAATCGTTCTTCATCATCAATGAATTCACTGATTACAAGTTAGAGAGTTATATCTGATCGATCAGGACTGGGATTTGGAGATCCATTCTCTAGCTCATGTGTGGAAAAATCAATGGATATTGGAAATGACAATGCCTCTTCCTCAAATAGAGGTATTGCATTTGTAAAATCCAAAGAGGCTGCCAACCTATTATTTTAAATCGTCCAATCTCTGTTGATCAGATTGAAGTTCCAAAAGACAATAGATCAATATACTGGTCTAGGTTTTGGAAAACTGTAGAGTAAAATCAAGTCTACGATCTTGCCTCGAAGAGTCGCAGAGTTTGGCAAGCTCAACTCTGCTGTGAATCAACCTGGTGTGGTGTCAATCGTAGAGCTGGGTCTTACTCTACGAACTTTCAAAATCGTAGAACAATATATAAGTAGAGAAAGGATCAGTAATAGAAAAGGACATATTCTCCACACAAAGTCCAAATACGAAGATATTCATACACACACTCACACATGCAACATGTAATATGTTATAATTGTCTTAAGCATGGTCATAGAGCTGCATACTGTTATAAGCATAATACATATAGAGGACTCAAAGTCAAAGCAGATTTGGGTCCCGAAGGGAACTAACATTACAGGACCCAAACGAGTTATTGGGTACTAAAATGAACAATAATTATTCTTGCAGGTACCAAATAGATCTGAATTAATCTGGTATCTTGATAGTGGGTGCTCTAGGCACATGATTAGCAACAAAACTCTCCTGTCTGAGTTTTAAAGTAAAAGATGGGTCCAACAGTTATATTTGGAGACAATAACTCTAGAAAAACCAAGAGGCTACGGTCTGATAAGCAATAGAGCTGTTTCTTTTCGTAAGGTAGCCTATGTTGATGGATTGAAGCACAATCTTCTAAGCAGAAGTCAGCTATGCGATAAAGGTTGTCAAATTATCTTTCTCAATAAACCAGTGTCAAGTTAGAGACCTAGAAACCAATTCACTAAAGTTGACTGGATCTAGAGAAGGGAAATGTATATATAGTAAATCTCTCTCAACTAAGTTCTCTGGGCATCAACTTGCTTCTTCGCCAAAGCCTCATAAAGATGTGAGCTGGTTATGGCATAGATGATTGTCTCACTTGAACTTCAAAAATATGTCAAAGCTCGTGTCAAAGGATCTAGTCAGAGGTCTACCGAAGCTAAGCTTCATCAAAGAAAGACCATGCAAAGCCTGTAAGCTAGGAAAACAGACAAAGACCTCATTCAAAAGCAAAACAGTTTAACTCAATTGAAAGGCCTTTTGCAACTTCTTCATATGGATCTTTTTGGGCTTGTTCCAACTACTAGTCTTGGAGGCAAAAGATACTCACTGATCGTAGTGGATGATTACTCCAGGTTCACATGGGTATTCTTTATAAGCTCTAAAGATGAAACCAACACTCAGTTAATCAAACTCTTTAAGTTGGTGATGAATGAGAAGGGAGAAAAGATAATAGCTATAAGGAGTGATCATGGTAGAGATTTTGACTAGTCTGAAGTGAATCATTTCTGTGAAGAAAATGGCATTCAACACAACTTCTCAGCTCCAAGAACTCCACAACAAAATGGAGTAGCTGAAAGGAAGAATAGGACACTAATTGAAGTAGGAAGAGCACTTCTAGCATCAGCTCATCTACCTGAGTACTTTTGGGCAGAAGCTGTCAACATTAGCTTGTTACACTCAGAATAGATCTTTAATTCACTTTACTCTTAAAAAGACTCCATATAAGTTATGAAAAGGAAGAAAGCCTAATATAAGCTACTTTCGTACATTTGGCTGTGCGTGTTTTCGTTCTCAACAATGGCAAAAAGATACTTGACGAAATTTTAGCCAAAGTCAGATGAAGGAATTTTTCTTGGATACTCTATGGAAAAGTAAGGCCTATAGGGTGTTCAACAAGAATTCTTTAATAGTGGAAGTCTCAATCGACGTCACCTTTTGATGAGGCTGATCTAGGCAAGTCAGGAAAAGAAACTCAATTAGATGAAGTCGTAGAGCTGAGCTGGACCCCAAGATCGCAGAGCATGAGAACCCTACGATCACAGAAGTTGAATCCGTTAGAGCTATACACGACGATCGTAGTGTCAGACCAGGAGATCGTAGAGTCTCTAGTTCCAAACATGGGAACTCTACGAATCAATGAAGATACATAATAAGAACAGAATCTTGAAAATCTAAGACAACAAGGCACAAGGACAAATGTTACATCAGGAAGCAGATGGACAAGAGATCACACACAGAATCTAATTATTGGAGATCCAAATGCAAGGAGTCATAACTAGGTCAGCCCCACAAAATGAATGTTTATAAATCAGTTTTCTCTCTCAGACGGAGCCCAAGAAGATTGAAGAAGCATTAAAAGAATCAAGCTGGATTGAAGATATGCAAGAAGAGCTAAATATTTTTGATAGAAACAAGGTTTAGAGGCTAGTTTCTAGACCAAAAGATTATCGTGTTGTTGGCAGCTAAATGGGTTCTTCAGGAATAAAATGGATAAAGCTGGGGGTGTTCACAACGAACAAGGCCCAGATTAGTGGCCAAAGGTTACTCAACAGGAAGAAGGAATCGGACTATGATGAAAACCTTCGCACCCAGTCGTTAGATTGGAAGCTATCAGGATGTTCCTAGCCTATGCAGTCCACATGAAGTTCAAAGTTTTCCAAATAGATGTCAAAAGTGCCTTCCTGAATGGGGGAACTTCAAGAAGAGGTTTATGTTGAACAACCTCCAAGTTTTGTCAACCCAACTCATTCTAAACCATGTCTATAAATTATTAGATAAGGCACTTTATGATTTAAAGCAAGCACCTAGAGCATGGTATGAAACTCTCACAAATTATCTTATTGAAAATGGATTCATTAGAGGTTAGGGTAGACACAAATCTATTCCGCAGGAAGCACAAAGATAAAGTATTATTAGTATAAATCTATGTAGATGATATTATTTTTGGTTTCTACTGATGAAAAGTTATGTGAGAGATTTGCCAAGTTAATGTAGAACAAGTTTAAAATGAACATGGACGGGTGAGTTGAACTACTTCTTTCGACTTCAAGTGAAGTAGATTGATGAAGGGATCTTCATCAAACCAAGCCAAATATATTAATGAATCTACTTCAAGAAGTATGGCATGGAATTAGCCACTCCCATGAAAAAACACCTATATCCTCTATAACTAAAACTTGACAAAGATGAGAATGGTAAGAGTATTGAGATTACTTAATCACAGAGGTAATGATTGGGTCTCTCCTATATTTAACTGCTAGTAGGCCAGATATTATGTTCTCTACTTGTATTTGTGCTAGATTTCAAGCTAACCCTAAGGAATCTCATCTTATAGCTGTCAAAAGAATTTTTAGATATCTCAAGTGGTACTCCTTATTTAGGACTGTGGTATCCCAATGAGTCTCCTTTTGATCTAATAGGATATTCAGATGCAGATTTTTGCAGGATGTAATATTTGACAGGAAAAGTACTAGTGGGGCTTGTCGATTTCTAGGGCAACTGACTTATATCATGGTTCAACAAGAAGCAGAACTTAGTATTAACTTCTACTGTTGAAGCTGAGTATATTACTGCTGCTTGCTGGTTGTGCTCAAATCTTGTGGATGAAAAATCAGCTTTGCTGACTATGGGTTTTAATTCAAGTTTATTCCTATCTTCTGTGATAATACAAGTGCTATTTCAATTACTCATAATCCTGTCATGCATTCTAGAACTAAACATATAAACATCCGATATCATTTCATTAGAGATCATGTTACAAAATGATAATATATCTCTGCATTTTATCTCAACTAAAAATTAGCTAACAGATGTGTTTACTAAACCATTAGACGAATTTAGATTTACCAGGTTGATAAGTGAGTTAGGTATGCTTAATCTGCATCCTTTGCACCATGGTTCTGAATAGTGCTAACAAGTGCATGCAAGAAATGAAGAGTTTTCTAAATATCATTCAAGATCGTAGAGTTGGTCAAACGATCGTAGAATAAAAATTGCTCGTAAAGTCAAAAGAGGATCTTAGAATGAAAATTGCTCCGTAGAGTCAAAAGAGAATTAGACAACCAAGAAACATTTGAGGTATGTTTAAAGGCTAAAGTTCCATCAAATAAATGGGTGCCAGACAGTGGGTGTTCTAGACATATGACCGGTGATAAGTCTAAATTCACTTCACTTGTTTCGAAGAAGAAAGATGGAACTGTGACTTTCGAAGACAACAATACATACCAAATTATCGGTAAAAGTAAAATTAGAAATGGTAAGGTTTTTATTGATAATGTCTAATATGTTGAAGGTCTGAAATATAATTTGATAAGTGTAAGCCAACTTATAGATAGTGGTCACACAAGGTAATTTTTGATAAAGATAAATGTGTCATTATACATGCTTCTCATAATGTTCCTCTAGTAGCTAACAGCGAAAGAAATATTTATACAATCAACTTTGAACATTAAAATAAAGATATTTGTTTAACTGTTATTTAAGATCAATTTATTCTATGGCATAGAAGGTTAGGGCACGTACACATGGAACTAATCAGTAAGTTAGCTTCAAAGAACCTTGTCAAGGGATTACTAAAGCTAAGATATAAAAAGAAAGGTATTTGTTGCATGCCAGTTAGGTAAACAGGTAAGAAATTCATTTATAATTAAAAATAAGGTATCTACCTCTTTACCATTACAACTGTTACATCTTGATTTATTCGGTCCTGAAAGATATGCTAGCTTTGGAAATAATTATTATATATTTGTTATTGTTGATGACTTCTCAAGATTTACATGGGTCTTATTCTTGAAAACTAAAGATCCAGCTTTTGCAGAATTTAAAAAAGCTCATAAAGAATCTTGAAACAAAGCATAACCTTAAGCTAATCAGTATAAGGACTGACCATGGTGGTGAGTTGGGAAAAGACTTTATTCCCTATTGCAGTAAGAAGGGTGTTACACATGAATTTTTTGCACCAAGAACGCCACAACCAAATGGGGTGGTGGAATGGAAAAATCAAACACTTTAAGAAACAACAAGAACACTTCTTCAAGATAGTAAAACTGCTTAGAAACTTTGGGCAGAGGCTATAAGTACTGCATGTTATGTTTTAAATAGGGTATTAATTAGACCTATTATATTGAAAACACCATATGAGTTACTAAACAAAAGGGTACCTAATATCAGCTATTTTAAAGTGTTTGGTGCTAAATGTTTCATTCTAAATACTTATGGTAAGCTAGGAAAATTTGATGCACAATCAACTGAAGCCATCTTTCTTGGATATTCATTACATAGTAAGGCATATAGGGTTTATAATCTTGACAAACAAAAAGTTAAGGAATCAATACATATTATCTTTGATGAACTTTACTATGACCTGTCAAAAGAAGAGAATGGAGATTATCCAGAAAAATAGAATCTGAAAATAAGAAATCAGCCAACTGTATCCAGACAGCCAAACATGTTTGATTTAGAAGACAAATCAGATGAACTTACAAAATAGATAGTTGTATCCAGATAGCCTGCCCCCGTCTGCTTTAAAAGACAAATCAGATGACCTTGCAAAATAAGATAGCTGAATCCAGACAGCTTGACCCGTCTGCTTCAGAAGCCGAAATTGATATCCCTGAGTATGAACCAGAAGAACAAAATGACCAATGTCAAACTTTCAAGAACATCCAAAATAGTGAAAAATCATCCTCTAAATCTGACCATTGGAGATCCCAACACTTGGATGAACACAAGAAGGAAATCACATAATTATGTGCCTTTTCAGCCTTTTTTTATCACAGGTAGAACCCAAAAGTGCCAAGAAAGCCATTCAAGATAAAAATTAGTCTATTTCCATGCAAGAAGAATTAAACCAATTTGAAAGATGTCAGGTATGGGAACGTATTAAACCTCCTAAAAATGCATCTATAATTGGTACAAAATAGATTTTCAATAATAAACTAGATGAAAATGGTATAATTACTGGTTACTAGAAACAAAGCAAGGTTGGTAGCCTAAGGCTACAACTAACAAGAAGGTATAGATTTTGAAGAAACCTTTGCCCCTGTTGCAAGGTTGGAAGAAATTAGATCATGTTAGCTTATACATATTATAGAAAGTTTAAATTATACCAAATGGATGTAAAAAGTGTCTTCTTAAATGGTTATTTGAATGAAGAAGTATATGTTAAGTAACCACCATGTTTCGAACATGAAAAATATCCTAACTATGTTTATACATTAAAGAAGGCATTGTATGGCCTAAAACACGCTCCAAGAGCTTGGTATGACAGGCTTAGTAAGTTCCTTCTAGATAATGGTTTTAATCGAGGTAAAATTAATTCCACTCTTTTTCATTAAAAACTAAAAATAAAGGCTTACTTATTGTTCAAATTTACGTTGATGATATTATTTTTGGTGCTATTACTAACTCTTTGTGCGAGTGATTTTCTCAATGCATGCATAGTGAATTTGACATAAGCTTAATGGGTAAGTTAAATTACTTCTTGGGATTACAAATTGAACAATATGAGGAGGGAATTTATATTCATTAATCAAAATATGTAAACGAGCTATTGAAGAGATTTGGTTTTGAAAATACCAAATCAAAGGCAACTCCAATGAGCACTACCATCAAACTAACCACTGATGCTACAAGTAAATCTGTTGAGGTAACTAAATACAGAGGTATGATAGGATGCTTACTTTATTTAACATCATTTAGACCTGATATTATGTATAGTGTCTGTTTATGTGCAAGATTTCAAGCCCAACCAAAAGAATCTTATCTTAAAGCTGTAAAAGGATATTTAAATACTTATGTAGAACAATTAATCTTGACCTATTTTATCCTGCTTCTCCTAGCTTTGAACTTATTAGATACTCAGATGAAAATTATACAGGGTGCCAAATAGACAGAAAAGGCACAAATGGTGCCTGTGAATTTTTAGGTTAAAGCCTTGTTGCTTGGCATAGTAAGAAACAAACATAAGTTGCTTTATCTACTACAGAAGGTGAATACTTAGCGACAGGTAGTTGTTATTCACAAATTTTGTGGATGATACAAACTCTGCATGATTTTAATATTATATGTGAAAATGTGCCTATTTTTATGACAATACTAGTACCATAGATATTTCTAAAAATCATGTGCTTCATTCTCGTACTAAACATATCGAGGTTAGACATCACTTTTTGAGAGATAATGTAGCTAAAGGCTTAATTAAACTAGTATTTGTTCCAACCGAGCATATACTGGTTGACACTTTTAGAAAAACTTTTAAGTGAAGAACGTTTTTGTACTTTTAGAAGAGAATTGGGCATGGCTATCTGTGCATAACATACCTATATGTACATATTGATTTTATTGTCTGATGATATTGAGCCCTGCTATTATTGTCTGTATTAATATTATGGATATTCTGTGCTTATGGACTTTCTATCATTTATTATGGTCTCCTGAATTTATATTTTAAACCATATTTATGGTTATAAGGGTTATTTTAGGAATTTTACTAAAAGGGTTTTAGCGGGAACTAGAAGACTAAGGGTTTATCCGTATTTTTTTGGTATTCAGTGTTCTCTCTCGCTGCTTCTCTCTATCTCTGTTTTGGATTCTGAAATTTAAATAGGCACACTTAGAAGGGGGGATGAATAAGTGTGGAGTAAGTGATATCCAATTTTTATTTTTTTAAAGGTTCTGTTAAGAATGCAGTCTATTATTTTTACCAATTCAACTTGTTATATTACGGTTTTACAAATTCTGACAAAAGGCTGATTAATGTTAATGGTAAAAAGAAGAGTTCTGCTTGTACCAGTTTATAATTTGACTTTTAAATGAATATTTTACTGATTGAATTTGTGATTAACAACTTAGAATTTAAGCATGCAATAAACAAATAAGATAATATAATCAATCACAAAGAACACCAAGGATTTTTACGTGGTTTGGCCCCTATCCTCTACTCTAGTGGCCTAATCCACGTCTAATTTCAACTAGTATTGGAGACTCACTTTATTAATCAATTTAGCACAATTGCACAACAAGTTTACAAATTATTCGAACACTTTTGTTCACCTTGTGCACTTTTCCACCCCTTGAGTACTTATACTCACTTGAGTACTTTTGTTCCCCTTGTGCACCTATGCACCCCAAGCACTTATGCTTACCTTAAACTTATTTGTAACAATTCTCTAACCCAACCCAATATACTAAAAACCCTAGTCTATTAAAACAGCCCTGAAAAAGATGAATACAATATATAGCTATGATCAAAGTAATTAATATATAACAATTCAAAGCTCGACTAGAATGCAATGATCAAAGTATGAAAGATATCACCAAGTTAAATTGCAGTTTCTGAAAATTGGGATTAACAATATAATCAGTTGTAGCGCAAGCAGCCTTAAATCTTCACAATAAAAACTTGAACAACCCTTAAGTGTTTGTATGTAAAGGAAAATATTACGAGTGTGAGTATTTTAAGTTCTGCTTATTGGTTATCCTTATGAAAGCCAAAGCTTCTCCTTTTATAATATTATAAAATTATAATCGTTGGAGATCAAAGAAGAGATAATCACTGATATACATATTATAAGGCTTAACCAATTATGAGATATATAAGGCAGGATTCCGTTTGAATCTTTCAAAGAAATCTTTAGATAAAGATTTATTACTTAGCCCAAAAACGCGAACAACATACATATATCTATTTCACATACTTTAGCCATATTACTGTTAATAATGATTCATTCAATATTTTTAACAAAGCATGATTGATATTTTACCGTTAGACATAGCATGATTCCAGCCCATATCTATTCCAACCATATTTTCAGCCAACTAATTCCCATGAGACCTGTTTCCTTAAAAATATTCAATTAGCTCAATCAATGCAAAGTTTATTTTCCTTCATTATGATAACAGACTTGTAAAATATATTCCAAAGAATCCGTTATACAACATATAATCAACTTTTCAATTACTTTCAAAAACTGTTTTAGTAATCAAACTTTTTGAATAAAATAATATTTTCTTTCAATAATGAAAGCATGATTATTATTATTAATCATTTTCCTTTTATTATTATGCAATGCAATCTTAGAGCTTTTGAATTGAAATATATTTAAAGCTAGGATCTTACACAATATCCTAGGGATTCAAAATCTCTTGCTTCCAATCTTTAGCCCAAGTAGATTCTTAGGTTCACTTTGCTTTAGTGTAGCAGTGCCAATACAATCTACTATATGAATGTTTTAATCTTCATAATACCTGAAGATATAACACTACAAGAATTAGTTTATAAGTAATGTCATCATCAAAACCAAGGGATGGAGCATAACCACATCAACAGATTTTCCTTTTTCCTTGAAAATATAGGGTTTCCGAGGGCATAATCTCTCATGGCTAGAACAAGAGGTGGTCACGCGTTTTCAACCGGAAGAACATCGGCTAGAGTTAACAAAGATGCCGCTGAAAACTCCTCAAGAGAGGATCAGAGCTTGAATCGTCAGTTAAGAAGCTCTTCTGCCGATTTGGGGATTTCCTCGAAGCAACCTATGAAACAAAAGAGTGAGTCCACAAGATCAAAGAAAAAATTAGCGAAATCTGTGGTCATACCCAACATAACATATCGTGAAACTCTTTCTTCCTCTTCAACTCCGGTTCCTAAGGTATCTGTAACACTCTTAACTTCCGTTCATCTAAATTTACTCGTCGATTTCAATCCTGCATGTTAAATAAACAAATTGTGTATGGTAAACATGTTGACCCATTGCTTTTTCAAAAGAGTGGTATTACTACTCTATTTGGAGCTATTGGGTTAGTCAAAATGTTGTCCTCCAGTTCTCTTGCATACCCTGTTTTGATTAAATAATTCTATGAAAATATGTCTGTCAAATCTGATACAATCGAAACTCTTATTCAAGATAAAGTTATTTCTGTGGATGACAAATTGCTTAGTACTCTGTTTGTTGTACTATTTCTATACTAGCAAAATTGCGTGCAAGTATACACAGTCAATCAAGTAATAAAGTGAAAGTTAGAGTTGTCGATCTCACGAGGAGCAATTAATAACCTAAAAAATCTACTACTAATTGCGCATCGGTTAATTTAATCTAGATTAATGAAATAATAAATCAAATTAAGTAACCAAATTAAGTAACTAGTAGAATATTAATTCAATAAATAGAAAGGTTATATAATCAACTTCTCCCGATGAATCAGTTAATCAATACTAATCTTCCTCTATTAAATTGATCATTCTGGATTGTCAACAAAAATCACCAACAATTTGTATAATAATCTCTTGAATTAATCATATGTCATATTTATTATCATCACTTCCACTATATTCCTATGTGAAATAATAATAATAAATTCATTAAAATTTATTTTCCAAACATTGCTTGCGGTATCCGGGTATATTTCTATCCCAACTACAAATCAACATTTAATCTCGAGATAAACACTAATCACAAGTTATTATATCCAGATCTGCATTTAGAATTCATTGGCCAACTTCATCTAAATTTATCTAATAATTGTTGATCAGACAATTATAGCAATAAGTTCAAGATATAGTAAACAATCCAATCATAATCAACTTAAATAGAAGAAAGAATAAATATTAAATTAAATCATCTTCAGGTTCCATTGAATCCCTAACTAGAGAATTAGTTCATAATGAAAACAAAATTACATCATTGATTCATCAAAAGCCATCATAAATATAAGAGATAAGAGTTTAGATAAGGAAGAAATAAACTCTGATGGATTCTATCTTCACTCATTAACTCATTCGTTGCCTCTGTAATGTCTCTGATGATACCTTTATTTTTTACGTACTAAATAATAATATCTCTCTCTATCCCTCTCTCTCTACGCACTAAAATGAATGAATGAATAATAATAATAAACTATTCCTCTCTATCTGATAAATTCCAACCCATTTAATAGATAAATGTAAATAAATAAAAATCTTCAGCCTCAAGAGTTTGGAAATCTCCCAACTTCAATTATCACGCTCCCAACTAATTCAGGAATAAAATACTTAAAATTGAGCTTTAAATCTGCCGAGCGCGTGAGCCTCACGCATGCGCTAAGTTAGAGTTGAATGTCGCGGTTCATGCATATGAATGTCGCGGCTCATGCCTTTGTTAAGCCCAACGCCGCAGCCCATGATATTGAATGTCGTGGCTCATATGTCCCTGGCCGTTTTCCTGTTTTTCTTTATGCACCCGTTTTTGACCATGTGAAATCTTGCTACTTGCTCTTTTCCATTCATTCGACTTTTTACAAACGCTTCCTTATTACCTGTAGCTTGAATTAAGGCTAAACTTGCAATAATTTCATTATTTATACTAAAATAGGATGATGAAATCAATTATTGATGTAAAATTACTAAAATGTACTCAATTAATACTAAACACTTAATAATAAACTAAATAATTAAGCTAAGAATACCAAATTAGTAGATATAAAATCTACTCATCAAATACCCCCAAACTTAACTCTTTACTTGCCCTTAAGCAAAACTACAAACAAATTGAACTAAAATCCTAAAATGCAATCTACTAATGAAATAAGTATACATCGGAATATAGCCTCCAAGATCATACAAACATAATTTTCATAACAATTAAACTAAGTATAAGCTCCTCAATCACTTAGTCATCAATCCACAATAGTTACGATCCCACAGTGTGTGTGCAATCACCACCTCAATCAATCATACCTTAAAATAATTATACAATGAACACATGGTACAAAGAGATCATCAAACCCTAAGACAAATAACAATAGTAATCTCAGCCAGGGTAAACATCATTCAAATCAAGAGAATACAGTTCTTTCCAATACTATGTTATTCTCCCTAGATGCAGTTTCATTCTTATTTTCCATGGTGAGTGCGTTTTACGCTCCTTCTCACATATGCATGAACGAGTGCGTTTTATGCTTCATCTCGTCATATTACCAAGGAGTGTTTTTTTTGTTTAGAACAGATCACTCCCCCATATATATAGCTTTAGGAAGCATATCATTTTTCTTTCTTTTCATTCAACCATAATTTTTCCCCAAACTTGAACAATTCACTACCCCTGCTTCAATTAAAATTGCAATATAATTCCTAACTCTTGACAATATCCTATACCAAGGTTTCGAACTATTACACTTGATAGGATATAAGTGCTCAAAAGAATAGGGATCATAACTACGCAAAATCGACTTCTAACGTGATCTTTAAACTTAACACAAAGTTCAAAAGTTTTCTAACTTACTAGCCACATTTAATCATCTCTTATCATCGGCTATTCCCAAGATTCACTACTTATTACCTATATTTTTTTTATTATTATTATGCAATATGCAAAAATACTTAATATGCAAAAATGAACCACTAAAAATGCAATAATTAAATCCTAATTAACAAAACACATAAACCAAACAAATAAATTAAATTCTACCTACCATGCAATTAAACTAATTGAACCAACCATCTTAATAAATAATTAAAGTAAGTCCTTAAAACCAACCATCAAATCAAGCAAATTAAATTCAAAGGTATCAAGCAATCCCCCAAACTTAAAATATTGCATTGCCCTCAATGTAATACAATAAAACTTCCCCAGGAAAAAATCATTCATCATCATCGGTGAGGCTGTCGGACTCCTTCTCTGTCTTAAATGCTGCATCTTGGAACACTGGTGATGACGAAAAATTGATTGGATCCAGATTGTTCATGTTGAAGCGATTTGCAAACGTTGTTATGACGCTGTTCGTGAAATCCACATAAGTGTTAACTCGTTCCGCCATCTGATCTACTCGGCACCCTTGCTGACGAGTCAAACTCAATAGATTCTCCTGGCCTCGTTCCAAATTGGTCTGTGTCCTGTGCAGGGCCCGAACCTCAGCAAATATTAGCTCCAATGTAGCATCTGACGAAGTACCTCGTCATGATCGTCTCACACCATGGGATGTACTAGCGCTTTTCGTTTGACCTGCAGCAGCAGCAGCAACATCACCCTGCACCGTATAACCAGCACCTCACATGTTAGGAAAGCTGTCTACCATTTTCTTAAACCTGTCGATGATGTTGCTGTCTAAAATTAACTTTGGCTGCTCGAATATCTCATTTGCGTTCCAAACTACTCCAACGTTCCTACACAACCCACATATGAGGGATGGGTGTGGAAGTTTGCCGGTAGAACCGCTTCGTAATGCATGTAATATGGAGCTATATATGACTTTTCCCACATCAATACTTTTCCTAGTGACAATCGCATAGAGAAGTGCTGCTCTGGCCTTAAGTACATCTGAAACATGTGATGAAGGCATTAATTTTGCACAAATGAAATAATACCAAGCCTTACCATACTTGCTTAGTGCATTCCGGGGGAATGAAACTGCTGAATCGACTCGGATTATCCATTGTGCTCCTAGCTTGTATAGCCCTTGAATCACTTCGTCCCAGTTTGGACCATCCTGTACATACTGTGTGAAATCATCATGCTCGATAGGGTCCAGGTTGTAATATGCATTAATGGCAATACTATCAAATGGTACTGACTTTCCCCGCACCAGAGCTACCTTGTTCTCAGCCTCTGCCGCATTAGCATAAAACTCTTTTACTATTGCTACCACAATGGCCTCTAGCTGAGCTGTCAATGTTTTCCATCCACGTTCATGAGTTATTGCCCCGATTCCAAGCCCATTCGCTTCCTATGGCACTAAGCCATGTTCTTGGATTAAATTTTTATTGACCAAGGAGGCATGGAATCTCTCCGACGCTGGCTTCACTAACAAACTTTGAATGGTCGTATGTGGTGGAAGAAGCTCTTGTCGTACGTTGTCACTTGGGTGCTATTTGAATACCAAACAAAACCTTAAAACCAATGAAATTAAAAAAATTGTGGTTGGGGCAATCTATCGAACACCTGGTATATACGCTTCAATTACTCCCAAAATTTAAAGGTTTTGATTCCTTCAAATCTTCCTAATATGATTACCAAGCACCAACAAGTATTCAACTATCCAATTCAGTCACATAGATGGAGAGAAACTACTGAATGTACCAATTACCTCTTTAAGTTGAAGAAGAAACTTGATGAAATTGAATTCCCAATCCTCTTCTAAGTATGAACAGTGGATCTCTCCTAGCAATCCTGGATTTGATGTATGACAGGATTTATAATGTTTGTTTGAGTACTCTTGGTGGTCTCTTGAAGTTGTATTTGGAAGTGGAGATGAATTTGGGTTTATGAGGGGTTTTGGTGTTCGAGTGGGAGAGGAAGTGTTTGAATGGGGGAGGGAGTGGACGAGTTGAGAGGAACATGGGGAAAATGGTCGCGACAGGTTGCTTTTAGTTTTGCTGATTCGCCCAAGAGCGCCGCGGCTCACTTATTAAATGTCGCGACCCTTATGTTTGCGCGCCACGACCCATATGTTTCTGTTTGGCTTGTGCGCGACTGCTTAATGTGTGCTGATTAGTGTTGCATGCCGCGACTTTTAAGTGCCAATGCAGCAGCTCATGATTGAATGTCGCGACCTTTAGTTTATTGCGCCGAGGCCCATGTTCTTCTGCTTGCTAATGCTTCGCTTGTCCACTTCCTTGCATTCTCACCACCCCTTAATTATTTTTTTTCATTTCCTTGCCAAACCATGAATTGCTTATGTCTTCTTCCTCTCCATTTCTCAACTTTTCAAATTTGATTCATGTATCTCCTGAAATTAATTTGCCATCAAAATGCAACTTAATTAATTATGAAAGCTTCATGATTAAAAATTGAACTAAAACAAATAGAATAAATTTCAATAAACTCAAATATAATTATAATTCAACCCATGGGTTGCCTCATAGTAGCGCTTGTTTTTAAGTCATTAGCCTGACTTCTTCCTTCTTTTACTTAGGTATAGATGGAGTGGTTGGAATGCCATCAGTTGTGCATCCCATGTCCTCCATAACTTGACCTTTTTCTTCCACACTTTTCTTGTTCTTCATACTCTTTCCTTGATCTAATTTTGTCACCTTTCAAAAACACATTCACTATTCCTTCTTATGCTAAGTAGCACTCCTCCATCTCATTCGAAAACTTAATGGTGTCAAACACATTGAATTTAACTTCTTGGTCATTGACCCTCATAGTCAGTTCTCCATTCTGTACATCTATCAATGTTCTTCCCGTCGCTAAGAATGGTCGGCCCAGAATGATTGACACTTCTTGATCCACTTCTCAGTCAAGAATAACGAAATCAACCGGGAATACAACATTGTCCACCTTTACTAGTACATCCTCAATTACACCCTTGGACGTGTAATGGATCTGTCTGCCAATTGCAGAGTTATATTTATTGGCTTAACCCCTTGCAAACCAAGTTTTTTGTAAATGGAGAGAGGCATGAGATTGATGCTTGCACCAAGATCACATAGAGCCTTCCCAACAAACTTCTCCCCAATAGTACATGGTATTGTAAAGCTCCCAGGGTCTTTCAATTTAGTTGGTAATTCCTGCTGAATAATGGCTCTGCATTCTTCTGTTAAAGTTACCATCTCACATTCACCTATTCTTCTCTTCTTCGAAAGAATTTCTTTCATAAATTTCGCATAGCTCAACATTTGTTCCAAAGCCTCTGCAAAAGGTATTCTGATTTGTAACTTTTTAAAAACCTCCAAAAACTTTAAAAATTGATGATCGAGTTTTTAACTCTTCAATCGATGTGGAAATGGAACTGGAGGTATCTTTTCATCATGCTTACTCTCACCCTGCTTCAAATTTGCTCCCTCGTTCTTATTCTCTTCAGACTTGTTCAAATCTTTTTCAAACTCTTCTTCTTTCTCAGTGTTCATTGTTTCTGCTAGCATGTTGATGTTTCCTTGCAAACTATTTCCACTCCTTAATGTAATTGCCTTGCACTGCTCATGACTCTCTTTTCTAGGGTTGACTTTGATGTCATTTGGAAGAGCACCTTGTGGACGGTTACTTACTGCATTTGCTAATTGGCCCACCTGATTTTCCAAGTTACGAAGTGATCCTTCTTAAACTGTTTAGTCTCGTGTCATTTTTGAGCAATGTATTTAGGGAGTAGTTCTTCTAAGCTTGGCTTCCGTTCTTATTGTGATTGAGTTTGACCTTGAAAACCAGGTGGATGAAATTGCCATGGAGCCGATGTTTGATTCTGATTATTGCTCCACGAAAAGTTCGAATGATTTCTCCACCCAAGATTGTACGTGTTGGAGTACATGCCTTGCTTGTTTCCAATAAAATTCACTGTCTCCAGATTGATGGCACACTGGCTTGTCTGATGATTGTGACGCCCCCAAATCCGGGTACCAATACCTCGAATTCAGTGCTCACGATAAAGTACATCCATACACCTCTAAACCACATATGACAACTAATGCAGAATAAATAAATATATATTGTTCATTACAAAAGGTTAACTACGTCCCAAGGTCTATAACCTTAACCAAATACATCATAAAATACTCTAATTAATACAAAAGAGTTCTATGATTACATAACGGAATAATAACATATAATGTTATCCACGCGACTATTCCTTAAGCTTTCCTTTGCCTTTGTCCTTTTTGGAACTCTCCGGCTCAACTTTAATTTGTTCATGATATATCAAGGGTGAGCAACTACTTTGCTCAGCAAGTTTAAAATTAATAATGAATATATATCATGAATGAATGAGAATAATAATCGCAAAGTTCAACAATTTAAGAACATTGATGAAATAACAGATAATATAATCAAAGTTCAAATGAAGTAATGAATATTGATTATTTACTGCTGAGTGGTCCAATAGACCCTAAACATGGCCAACGAGTTAATCATTCAACTAACCCTTTTAAACCTGGCTCATCAGTTGTACTTGAGGGGATCAGCCTCTCGTACACCATGTATATGTATAACATTAAGCTCTGACTGTATCGGATAACCGACACTTATAGTCCCCTATTAAGGGTTTCTCTCTCAATCCAAGAATCCGTACCAACTACTGGTTTGGATAGTTGTTAAAAATATTAACATGCATACGTCTAATCGAAACAAATGGCATAGACTATTTCCTTAAACCGTTCATGAATGAAGAACTTTAAACATATCGCAGTTCAATAATAGAACAGGAATCCAAATGCACGAAGTGCGAATATCAATAATTACCTTTGATGTGGAGTAATTGATAATAATTAAATCACTAACGTGATTGAAAAAATAATAACTTGAGTTTGAGTTAGGAAACTTGCAATAAGATAGAATACTTGTTCAATATCAAATTAAACAAGAGTTAGAAAACTTGCTCAATATAAATGTTGAGTAAGAAAAACTTGCAATAAAATGGAATACTTGCTCAAATATAATCTTGAGTAAGGTAAGGGAACTTGCATGCATCGTTATTTAAAAGCTACGCTAATTGCTCTTCAAATATTCTACACAACATCATTAATAATAGCATACCAATTAGTCATATATAGACGCCACATAAAGGTTTACATCTTTATTATAAGTCACATTTCATGTTATTCGCGGTTTATAATTCAATAAACGCGATTAACTCCAAAACATCACTCGGCATCGCGTCGTTTGGAAACGTTATGACCCTCATCATCATCCATGCTTATTGGTTTATATTAACCCCATTAAATATCTTATAATGTTCATTTAAGTTGAATGAAAACACTTTTTAAGATCATTAACACTTTAGACGGCGTTTTGACGTTTATACGTCACACGCCCTACTCGCCTCCTTTGCATATGTTTAGCATGCTCATACACTTATCTAATTCATCATTGATTAATGATAAACATCATTATATTTCATAATGTTCATGTTTTAGAACTCAGAACAACATCTTTTATCGTCGGAAGCATTACACGTTCATAGGTGCATGCGCGACGCCTTTCGATTGCATCCAAATGCGCAAACGTCCTAAAAATGGCCAATTTTGAAATTTATCCCGACCTTAACTCTCAATCATTATTAAATGAAAGTTGTAGGTCTACTCTTTCTTGTTCCGGATCATCTTGAATCACCTCAATCGGAGTTCGTATGAGAACGTTATGCCCATTTTACTAAAGGACGTTAAAGCTATCTAGCCTACTACATATCCGGCGCGCCCCGCTCTCAAATAGCCTTACCAGGGGCATGCCCCGCGCCCAACTGGCAGAATCCCAGGTGCCCATTTTGTCCAGCATACTCTGTTTTTGTTGTTTTGCTTCAAAGCTCATAACTTCTTCATTTTAAGTCAGAATTAAACCATTTCAGAGGCTGTGGAAAGCTTATAACATGCTCTACAAAACCTCCATGAATTCATACAATTACAGAATCATTATTAAGCCGAAAAATTGGACCAAAAGTCCCCCAAGACTAAGTTTTCTCCATTTTAACATCTTTTACGAAACATTTCGCTATGACTTCGTTTTAAAATATTTTTACTCCATTCCACATGGGTTCATTTCATCACTCATAAGAGCATCTTTCAACTGGTATCCAAAAATATGATTTACACAAAAAGATTGTGACTCTTTGAAAAGTCAGTTTACAAACTAAACTTCCCATTTTTTATTTTTAGCATTATTACATCTATCTTACATGCATTCTTATGAATATAAACACATGAATCATCATATATAATCTCCAATATATTCACCTTATAACTTAGGGTCCTTCATGACCTTCCATCAACATTAAACTCCCACAACCAAGCATTTATAACCTCTTTGAGGCATTTTATCAAACATGTTATATACATAGCTTAAATTTTCAAATTTCACAAGCTTTTAGGCATGATTAAACCAAAAATTTCATCCTTATTACTCCTATATTCATCAATTATCATTAGCCCATTAATTCACAACCCAAGCAATTCAATTACATCATTATTTAAGCATATTTTCATCATTTTCATAAGAAACTAATAAAACTCTATTACTAACCTCTTCAATGGATTCTCCTCTTTGATTTAGGCTTGTTAATCCTTCTTGCTTGACTTGTTTAATCTTCCAGTAACCTTGTAGTAATTCCTCCTCTTCTCCCGAGCTCTCACTCCTCTCACTCAAATTTTCAATCGGGTAATATGATTTTGTAAAATTGGGCATGAGTTTAGGAAACGAGTATATGTAGAAGATTGTTAGATGACCTTTGATCTTCCCCTGACTCTTCATATTCTTCATTAGATGATTTGGTAAGAAGAAGATGAAAGGATTTGGAAGTTAAAGAGTTTTTGAGTTTCTTCTTCCTTTGTTTGTTTGCTAATTTGTTCCACCAATCAAAATCATATCAGCTGCCTTATGGGGCCCACCTTGGCTGATTATTCCCATTTAATACCTATTTATCCATTTAATGACCCATTTTACCATTTTTATATTCGAAAATCAACTTTTTCGTGAAGACAGTTGATTCCTACTAAAATCGACGTTCTCATCTCATAGGAATATTCATTTCGTCAAATTCATCTCCGAAATTCGTGTTTGACTTTTTACCGAAAAAGTCAATTGGTTAACCAACTTTGACCAAAAAGTCAACCTGGACACAAAATGTGTTTAGGGTCTATTCTAACTAATTTGGACGTTCCGGATTCAAATCCGCGGTCCGTTTCTCCAAATTCTAATCCAAACTCAAATTCGAGTTTTAACCACTTAATTTGAAGCATTAGCTCCCTTAGTCAGTGTAAACAATTAAACTAGTTTAAACTAACTATAAATATACATCTCATATATATATATATATAACACATATACATACTTATTTAGTCACATAAAAAATATTACTCATAAAATCCATTTAAATAATATACATCAATATTCATAAGCTCAAAATTACAAGGCTATCTAGAATTCACGGTCGTTACAATGATTACTTGCACAGAGTTCGCAAACCGCAACTACCTGTTGCCCCGTTTGTATATTCCATGAATTAAATTTCTTTGCTAATGATGTTACTTGAGCAGATAAGGTAGTTAGTGCATCAACTTCAAGTTTTTCCTCCCGACTTAGCTTGATTCAAAGAGCTGTTGGCCATTCATAGTTGTTTGCAGTCATGGTTTCTATTAGTTCATATGCCTCATCAAAATTCTTGCCCATCAACGCTCCTCCTGCAGCTGCATCAATACTAGTGCGAGTGATATAAAACAATCCATTGTAGAAAGTTTGAACCTGCAGCCATTTAGGAAGTCCGTGATGTGGACATTTCCTCAACATGTCCTTAAATCTTTCCCACGCCTCATACAATTAATGATTCGTAATCCTAATGTGTAAATAAGATGATTTCATTTCTCATCTTTGCTATTTTTCCAGTGGAAAAAACTTCACTTAGAACTTTTGTGCTAGATCATCCCATGTCGTAATCGATCCTGCTGGTAGCGAATGCAACCAACTCTTTGCCTTGTCACGCAATGTGAAAGGAAAGAGCCTCAATCTCACTGCATCATCTGAAACTCCATGATATTTGAAGGTATCGCAAATCTCCAAGAAACTAACAAGATCGTCATTAGGATCATCTTTCGGTAGCCCTCCAAATTGTACTGAATTTTGTATCATTTGAATAGTTCCTAGTTTGATCTCAAATGCATTTGTATTTATCTAAAATAGGTTGAAATCAATTATTGACGTAAAATTACTAAAATGTACTCAATTAATACTAAACACTTAAGAATAAGCTAAATAATTAAGCTAAGACTATCAAATTAGTAGATATAAAATCTACTCATCACTGTTTAACATTCCTCATTCTGGTATTTGCCCATTTACTCTTTAAGGTCCCTTTGAACTTGATAATCTCAAAATTATTGACCAACTGAGGATTGTTAAAGACTGTGAAACTTCTGAATTTCTTCTCTTGCCCAAAGTTGTTGAAACCACTCTAATTAATATGTCATTCACAAATTCATTTATGCAAATTTGATTCCTAGAACTGGTGGTCGTTCTGACATAACATACCAAGATTTGGTCCTATCATCTATGATTCTTAAAGGGATTAAATTGAATTTCGCATTGATAATGATTAAACACATTGAAAGTTGTTTAAAGAATAAAACAAAGTGTTTTCTATGTGGTGGTTTTATCACTACCATCTTGGAACATTTTAAGGCTTCTTTTGATCATGAGGAAATTTTTTAGATTAATGAAGTGATTGATGAAGAAGTTTTTCACATTTCTAACATTAAGATTAATGATGATGGGAGTTTATTTTGGAATTCTGAGGAACATACCATTCCTATTTCTGAACCTTTTATTCCTCCCTTGAGTTGTCATGACCTTTCCTCTACTCATTCTGATTTCCCTAGCCCTTCTGTTTCTGTTCCCTCTTCTGGTCCTAATCTTTCTGAGCTATTTCTCAGAATATAAGATTTGGGTACTAAGATGGATCGTATTCTAGAAAAGGTTGACACTATATCAGACAGGGTCAACACGATTTCAGACAGGGTGGATGCCATTGTGGCTCGTCACACAGCTCTTGATGTCAAGCTTTAAGACATGGACAAGAAGCTTGACGAGGTCTATTTTAAGCTGATAGTGAATAAGGAGGCTAACCTTTCTTTTTGATAATGACAAAGGGGGATAGATTAAATTGGTTGGGCAGATTTGGTATATTTTGTGGACTTAATTATTTTTGGTACTTTGATGTTGACTTAATTATTGGCTATGTTGTTTGGATCTTTAATATGTTTATGATGGTACTTGATACTTGGTACTTTAATATGTTTATGATGCTATATTGATATCGGTATTGTGATGCTATATTGTTTTTGGTATTGTGATATGTTAATGATGTTATATTGATATTAGTACTGTGATATGTTAATGTTGGTTCTTTGGTTAATCTGATGGAATCTGCTTGGTTTGGTCATGTTTGCATTTTGTCCATGATTATATATTATTGGTTATGTTGACAGGTTCTATGATCAAGTTATTTATAGCTCCTTAATTATATAAATATGCATAGTTTTAGGGGGAGCTATATATTTAGGGGGAGTAATATATTGTCATCATCAAAAAAGGGGATAATATTAGTTTATATGTTTTATTTTATTTTATTTTAATGATAACAACATATTTTGTATGGAGATGTTTGTGTGCTTTACAGGTTTGATCTTTGGGTTGATCATATAAGGACTCCAACTAAGTTCTGGATTTCAAGAGGCCATCATGGAAAAGAGTCCATAGAGACACTACTGGATTATGTCTCTAAGAAATCACGTAGGAAATCCTGTAAGAATTTTTGGCCTAAGTCTTTAATTGTAAGGCAATTTTATTTTGCTGGAATGGTTTTTCAAAAAGGTTCATGGGCTTAAAATTCTAATCAGTTGAGAAGTTATATCAATTTGGAAACTAAAATCAATTGAGCATATGTTGAAGCCATGATTTCCAAAGAATCAGTAAACCCAAGATCTTTCCTATAAAAAATTAGTTGGGCAGATTTTCAGTAAAATTAGATCTTCCCTATATCAAATCAGTTGTGATCTTATCCCTTATTTCAAGCTATCTATTTTAAAATTCAAAACCCCTTCCTTATCAGTTTGAAAGTATCTTCCGTTGGGATTGCTAATTTGTTCCAACGTGATTCTTGCTGTGTCGCTGCCTTCATATCTATTTATTCCTCACAGCTAAAGCTTCAGAGTTAACAAATCAAGAAATACAGAGTGCTTTCACAGAAAAGTTTCTAGCAAATTGTTCTTGTCTTGTTCTTAATTTCTTATTGCTGGAAATTCATAGATATACCTTGTAATCATATTCATTCTTGTTAAAACTTATATACAAGCCTAGATTAGTTTGTGTTTGATCCAGTGGTAGATAGGTCTGTACAAAGGAAGCTCTAAGATTGCAGTGGTGTAAGCAGTGGCAGAGGTGCAAGCAGTTGCAGTTGTGTGAAGGGAGTAGTTGTGTCCAACAGAGTTCTGAGTTAATTTGTATAGGAGTTTTTGTAATTAATTTAATAATTTATTAATAAAGGATCTCCAATGTCAGTTGGTATTGGACGTGGATTAGACCACTAGAATAGAGGGTAGGGGCCGAACCACGTAAAAATCTTAGTGTTTTTGGTTTGTTGCTTATCTTATTTGTCGTGTTTAATTCTGCATTAAAACACTATACATTCATTTGCATACACTGCACCGTTGAAACCAAAGTAATATAAAGAAGGTTCTGCTTAACAGTTTCATACAAATATCAAAGCAGACAGGTCCTACCTGTCTGGATTACTTTTGTAGTTAATAACAGTTTAATATAAATATCAAAGCAGACATGTTATACCTGTCTAGATAGCTTCTGTAGCAGAATAATTAAAAATTGTCATTGTTAATCAATTCAATCACATACACTTATTCAACCCCCCCTTTAGGTGTGCACACTGAATTTCAATTTTCTGTGCGCTCTGCGTATCATATGGCAATGGAAAGGAAGAGGACAACTTGCAATGATGGAAGTTCGTCGGGTGATGCTAGGGCTGTTTGGAAAAGCATTTGGCATATGCTAATTCCCCCGAAAGTTAAATTATTTCTTCGGCGTCCATGTAAGGGCTTCTTGCCTGTCCGTTGGAATCTATGTAAACCTAATATGGGGATAAGTGCAGAGTGTCCTAGGTGCGGTTTTGAGAAAGAAACTGTATTCTATGCTTTGGTGGCTTGTCTTGTAGCTATTGCATCATGATGTGTGAGTCCTTTAGGGCTTGGATGTGAGCACGTTCTTCATGGAACCTTTGTTGATTGGTTTTCTTCACACCAGCAGTTAGATTCTAAACAACTTTGTGTCATGACAATGGTTTCCTGGAGCATTTGGTTTAATAGAAATGGTGTGGTACATGGAAATCCCTCCACATATCCGGAGTTGGGTGTGTCTAATAGCTTGAGAATTTTCCATGAGTTTCGTTTCGCTAAGGCTATGTTGACTTTGCTAACTCCTACTAATCAGGCTCAGCGTATTAAAAATGGCAGCCCCCTCCTTTGGGGTGTTTAAAATCAATTGTGATACATCCGTGAAAGGGAATGGTTTGGGATCACTACAAAAAAATTGCCCATTAGCGACCGAAGAAATCCGTCGCGGATAAGGACATGAGCGACCGCCAGCAGCTACCAAGGATAAAATTCGTCGCTATTAGCATCAGCGACAGCAAAGCCATCACTATTTTGTCGCTACGTAAGTTTTCCCGCGCGGTTCTTGGCGCGAAAGCACTGCGATGGCTGAATTATTATCAGCGACGGACTTGCCGTCTTAGTTGTTTCCATGTTGATAGACACATAATTCATACATTTTATTATCCCTAATTTTGTCATTTTTATTATATTAGTTTATTTAATTAATATGTTTTATTTTATTTTGTAGGATTTAATATTTTATTACAATAAAGTCAAAATCTTGGTGATCAAGCAATATTTAATGCTCTTATTCATGTAAGGAAATATCCAAGAAGAATCCTACAAGAAAAAGGAAGGAGGTGGAACAATCTTGGTGTGCAAGTCAAATCCAATGAAGAAAAAGAAAGTTTAGATCTCTTTGTGAAGTTGATTGCCACTAGGAAGTTGAAACCTACATGGAAAAGGGACTCTTGGGAGATTACCATGTAAAGATTGAAATCAAAAAGGAAGGAAGAGGAAAAAAAGGGAACAAAAGTGACCAAGTTCAATGAATCTAAATTAGGGCACAAATTTATTTTCCCTATAAATAGGTATCTTGTTTTAGAGAGAGGGGCATCACTTGTTATTTTCTTTTCCTTAGTTTTTCGCTGGTGTAGAAGGGAGAGAGTTATTTAGCAATTGAGAGCTTTGTTTTTCCTCTTATTCCGTTCATGTGTGGCACTAGTGTCAGGGAGTATTTGTAACTTTCTTTTATTTTAATAGAAACTCTCTTTTTAATTATTGTTCTTATTTCATGCAATTATTATTAGTAGTTTTAATTTTGAATTTTTTGGTTTTAATTTTCATGACTAGCTAAATTTCTAATATCTAGGATGATGATGAAACTAGGTAGTACGTATTAATTAATTTCTTTTCGTTCCAAAATTAGTGCCTAATTATTTTCGCCTTCATATTTTCCTTCGCATTAATTGCATATGATTCTTATATTGATTGCGAGGTTTTGATAAGTTATAGTTAATCTGCGAATTTTTCATAACTTATGCTTGCCCATATTAATTATATTAATCATTATTTTTAAAGGGAAGGGAAAATAATTTGAGAATTAATTTGGACAATAAGAAATTATTTATTATGTTAGTATTTAGTGGATTCGGATTCCTAGGTAGCTTTTCTCATTACTAGTTTTCATTAATTTTTAATTTGCATTATTTAGTTAATTAATCATCTCCACCATATTTATTTCTAATTCGCCTAGAATATTAATTAAGGATATCTTAAAATTAATCTAGTCTCTGTGGATTCGACCTGTACTTGCCAGTTCTTCAATTTGACACTGTGCACTTGCAGTTACATAATTTTATCACATCACATGTCATTTAGTGACTCCTTGGATGTAGCGACTGGCTAGCGGTCGCTTGTGTTTCGGTGCTACTGGGATTTAAAATGCATACAGGGAGCTAATTATCAGGTCATTTGCAGAGGTCGAGGTAAAAAGGGAGAATGGGAGAAAGAAAGGGAGAAAAGGAGAAAGGAACTGCTGCCGCTGCCACACGCCGCCGTTGCCACTCACAGCCGTCGCTGTTGTAGTCGTCACCCACTGCAGTCGCCTTCAAGCCATCCTCTGCCCACTTCCGCGTGCCATTGTAAGTTTTCCTTCTCTCTCTATAAAATTTCTCACGTGATACACATAAATGTATAAATGGATGAATGTGTGAATGTATAGTGTGTTATTTATGAGTGTATACATTCAATTAAATGTTTAGTTGTGAGATTAAAATGTTAGGGTTTGTTTATTAAAGCAATTGGGGAAATTGGGGAAAGTGGGTTCGATTTTGTAAAACCAGAACACTCTCTCTAAATAGTAGTGTATGTTGAGAACATGAGCCAAATCCTGTTAAACCAGATATTTCTAATAGTTTTAAGAGAAAAGCCATGTTCTAGTAAGATGTCCTCCAATGACAATATTTCTCCAACAATATAGAAATGGACCAGCTATATTTTTAGTTTTCAGAATGATATTTAAGATTGCATGCATGGTCAACACACATCAAAAACATTAAAAGAATTTTATTTTTTAGTAGAGAGAATCATAATTGTGCAAAAAAGTACTAAAAGCAAAGGATTATAAAATACATATACTGCGGAACTTTCCTTCAATATATAGATATGACTGAACTTATCTACCAAATTTTCAATTTAAAATAAAGGAAAAGCTCATTAGTTAATAGAAAAAAGAAAAATTACTCATAGCTGATACAAAAGTACATGATATATAAATTAGTGAAGTGTGCTCACATTTTTTTTGTACATGATATATAAATTAGTAAAGTGTGCTCACATTTCACTGTCCTATTCTTATAGACTACTGACACTCATTGTGTCAAAGTGCGTAATATTTGGCATTCATGTTTTTGAGTTTGTTCAAAAATTTGAAGGTATTAATTTAACAAAGTCTCTTTGATCAAGACACAGTAATTTGACAATGGTGAGCAGGATATACATGCCTGAACACCATATATAGAAGTCAGCTCCATCCTCATAATCTCCACCTGTAGATAGTCGATTCAGTGGGGTTTCCATCACCTTTGGCGTTGAAGCCCAAAAGTTTGTCATCTGCACAAATACTTGAGATGAGTGACATGCTTGTAGTACTCTAAAAATAAACCAGTTAACTTTTACAACTAGAGAAGTAATGCCAATTAATAAAAAATTTACTTATTTCTTATGGTTAAAGTAGGAGGCTTAGTGAATTAGCAAGTCCTAATCTAGAATGGCCATAAGGCCTAGATTCACATCTTATTTTATAATAGATGAAAGAGAGGAAGCAAAACAAAACCATCCGTACGTAAAGGTAGCTCAACAACTTTATAAAATTTGAGGTTATGCTACTATGATAGTGGTCCAGACAACAAAGTAGCTACTAGAGCTTGGTACATAACCTACTCATGTAAAAGCTCGTCTGAGCTCATTCATATAGAAAACATGAGCAAAAGACAGAAATTTTTTGAAGCTCCTCACTCTAAGAGAGCTAAACCCAAGTAGCATGCAGCTTAGCTCCGCTGGATGACAACCATGAGGTGTTACAAAACCAGTTGTTTAATTCTACCAACATAAATCGACCCTAATTTCAACTAAAGAATGGAGTATATATATCATTTAATTGTGATTGAATTTGTATTGATCTCATATTCATGTAGTATAGCAATTAAGCTTAGAAACATTATGAGTGAATATTGAATAGTCCTCATTTTGGGACTGTTCCTCTATGTTCCGCTCCCACTTAGGCCGATATTAGTGACTTAACCACATGGATCTATTTATTCTAAGAAAATTTGGTTAGTTTATCTTCTATTTTGTTCTCAGGGTGCATACTTAGACTGTATAAAACAAATGGTCTATTTCGTGTACTTGGAGACCGATGGGAGATGCTGTCGAAATTTCTTTAGAATAACAAATGCATGTGTTTAAGTCCTTGACATCAGTGGGGCGTCGCATACGGGAATGTGATAGAAGCCTGACCGGTGTAATAAAGGGGAGAGCCTCGGTAGTTAAGAAGAATTACGTCAAGAGCCAGGGGTTGAAGAGACGTGTGATTAGCACTGGGTCTTGCAGTACCGGTACTAAGTCCACACAGTCATCATCTTACCAGTCCTCTATACCCACCGTTGCAGACTTTGTGGAGGCCAAATGCAAAGATCGGAATCTACTGTCTATACTTGTTAAACATCTTAAGGAGTTGAGCCCTGAGGATTATCTGAGGCAGTAGGGATTGCAGCGTAGCGACACCAAGGGGAGTCGGAGGAGCAAGGCGAGGTAATTTTAACATTTTTATTAAGTTATTAGTAGTTTGTTTAAAGTTATTACTATTTGGTACTAAATATGTTGATTTTGTTTTGGTACATGAAAACTTGAACGTGCATTTCATTTTATTTTTTCATTGTTCATACTTTTAGATGTAACTACTTGGTTTAGAATGACTGTACATATTCTATACTTGGTTTATAATTTGTTTAGATGTATGCATTTTAGATATTTATGGATGGTTGTAGATATATACTTGGTTTCGATTTGTTTGACGTAGTTTAAATGTTTTTAGTTTATATGACAAAGAGTGATTCACCGACGAAAAGAGGTCAAATTACTTTTAGATAGTTTTGGTTTAATTTGTTTGGTTGCTAGACCCTTTTTTGGTCTTGACATTTTGATATAACTGTTGTGTTGTTGGGATTCATGTGCTATTGGGATTGTAACAGGTACAAAAAAATAGGAGAATAAAGAAAAACAAAAGAAGCATTTTAAATTTTTTTTACCTTTAGCGACAGATTTTGTCACTATTTACCTTGGTGACGACAAACATTTTTTTAAAAATCGAAAAATACTATTAGTGATGGCCAATTCCATCGCTATTTACCTTTGGCAACAAAACCCTTTTTATTTAAAAAAAAACTATCATTAGCAACGGAAATTCGTCGCCAACCAACCGTCGCTATTTCCATGTCAGACGCCACGTCAATAACCCGTCAACTAAAAGCCTAACATATGGTGACTAAGAATAGCGAGGGTATTTGTCGTTGTATGTCGTCGCACATAATGCAGTCGCTGATGTCTATCGCTAAAAAATGCTTACCGACCAATTTAAGCGCGACGCCATTTAGCGACGGATTTTCGTCGTAGATTTCTTATTAGCAACTAGATCTGTCACAGAATGGCAGTCGTTGATAGCCAAATTTTTTGTAGTGGAGACGCTACTGGTGTTATCTTGGGAGCAAGTGTTGACATATTTCGTGGTGATTTTGTAGTGGATAATGCTGAAGTTATTGCTATCCTAAGTGATTTAATTTTTACTAAAGAGTGTGGGTTTAATTAAGAACATCTTGGTGGGAAGTGATAATAACAATGTGTGATTGGTAAATTGAAGATAGACATTTCAGATAATACATATATCTTCTCTATTATTTCTAATTGTAAGTTGTTGGTGTGTAATTTTGATATGGTGGAGTTCACACATGTATGTAGAGAAGTGAATAGAGTGGCTCAGAGTCTAGTGCAGTTAACCCAAGTTTTTGATTTTCATGTTTTTATGTTCTGGTTGGAGCCAAGGTTGATCATTAATCGGTTATAACCGAACCGAATAGCTTATTCGGTTATAATCAAAAACCGAAATGTGCATACTTTTAATATCTGAATAGCTACCCGAATTATGAGGTAACCGAATAACTAAATAATCAGAATTAAGAGAGCCAAATTCAACTGTTGTTTATGTTAATGATTTTCATCAAGGTTTTGAAAAAGAAGCACAAGGATAGGACGTACAAAGAGATGGTCCAAGAATTGTTTGTTTTGCTAATGTTTTTAAGTACTAAATTGAATTAAGGGTGAGAGTTAAAAAGTTTATCAATGTTATGTAAGTTATCTATTTGGAAGCATGTGAAAGTGGTAGCATCTTTGAAGGTATGTTGCTGAAAGATCTAAACATATATGTCACGACTGCCTCAGGCGTAGAAGAGAGTAGTTATGCGACATACATACTGTTCTTGGTCAAACCATCCTGCACCCACCCTAGGAGTACACAACGTGCATAGGAGATTTGTTTAGTGTTGCTTGAATGGAAGATAGGTATGCATGCTGAATTATAATTATAATTTTTGATTTTGTATTATACTATGAAAAATGGGGTTAATATATGGAAAAGTAGCATTGTTGAAATGTTTATTTTGTTCTTTTTAGAAGTTTTTAATACTTGAAATTTGCTTGTGAGTTGATTAATTTGCAACATTCTGACTCTAGTGACATGAATAATCTGAAGAATTAAAGAAACAATAGAACAACAACAACAGTACGAGAAGGTTGGATTTGGTTAACCGAATAACAAAAATTTAAGAACCAAACCCAAACTCAAAACCCGATATTAAAACGGGTATAACCAAAATGTAAAAAATAACCGAATACCAAAATATTTCGGTTAAAAAAATTCGGTTCGGTTTGATTCGGTTATTCAATTTTATCCGTTTTTTGCTCAGCTTTGGTTGGAGCATATGCATTGTTGCATTCTTCGTATTGTTGTTAATTTATGATAATTTGGTACATGTATAATAAGACAAAACTTGATTTTTGGTCTTTGTCCTATGAGTTGGTTTCTCCTTATAATTTAACTAGAGCCAAAACTTTATTTATGATCCTAAAAAACTTAAGAGTAAGTTATTATTCTACAACAATTGTATTTCTTATAGGAGTCCTTTAGGTAATTAGTCATACAAATCATGTTTACGATTTTACCTTTTAAGCTTTCACTCAACTTTGGACTCTACATAACTATATATTAATAATATAGAAAAAATATATATATTGAAAAACAATAGAAAAATATTATGAGTAAATATTAACTTATTATTTTACAATAATTTTGTTCTTTATAAGAGTCATTTAGTTACTTAATTAATCATACAAAAAACCATAACTGAAAAACCATGTTTAGAATTTTACTTTTAGGTTTTTACTCAACTTTGAACACTGAATAACTAAACATTGAAAATATTAGAAAAAATATTATGAGTAAATAATAATTAATATTAACAAATATATTATATATATTACAAAATATATTAACGATTAAACTTTAATTACCAATTATATTTCATATAGGAAATCTTTAGTTAATTAATATTATAAAATCAATTTTAACATATATATTAGTGATTAAAATTTAGTTAACTAAGTTTAAAACTAAAAATCATAATGGTAACTCATTGATGTACACCAATTGTGTTCCTAAATAATTTATTAAAAATATATAAAAAAAATATTATGACTAAATAAATTATTATAAAAAAACTATATATATATATATATATATATATATATATATATATATATATATTAATGCATGATTATACTTTAGTTTCCAATTTTATCATAATAGTAACTAATTAGTATTCTACAATAATTTTATTTTTTTATAAGATTCATTTAGCTCATTAGTCATACAATTTTGTCTTTTTGAGCAAAATTTGTAGACATTCTAATAGCAATAGAAAGTTAATTTGTGAAATTTTTTTAAAAAAATTGTAATTATTATATATAAAATGAATAAGAAATTAAAAATTATACCATTTGAAAAATAAGCCTGTGTTTCGCACGGGACAATTAACTAATTTATGATAATTTGGAGTTATAAAATCTCTTAGTCTTTGGACTGTTCAATAAAAATAGAACTAATTATAATTTGACACATTCTATAATTTTTATTTTTTTATAAAAGTATTTAGAGTAAATTGCAAATAACCATCTACAGTTTACTCAAAGTTACTTATAACCACTTGTAGTTTAAAAGTGAACTTTCAACCACATGTAGTTTCAAAAACATAATATACTCTCACACCACTAGTAATAACATTAATAAAAGTTAACGGATGGTATGTAAGTATTTTGTTACCCTTCATATATATGTATAGATATTCAGATGGTTCTAATTAGACACAAACAACTCAGAAATGATCTAGGACTTTCATAGACAACTGTTGCTTGATCTTTCGTCTACGGCTTGAAAAAATATTAGGTAATCGCAACTCAATTAGAGGGGTAATTTGAATAAGAGTATAGGCAAAAATAGAGGGATCACAATTTCGAATTTAAGGTACAAATTTCAACTTTTTGTAATTTTTTTAAACAAAAGTTGAATGCAAGCCAAGTGTAATCTTTTTGTGTTTTTCATTTCTTAGTATGCTTCTCAACCAAATGTCACTTCTAAGTGGGTTTAACAATCAAGAGGTTTAGTCCAATACATGTAGCAAGAAATTTTATTTCCTAAGCCATTAAAGTCATCAAGTGCAGCATCATCTTCTCATCTTTCATTGTCAAAAAGGAGATCTCCTAAAAAGTATGCAACCAATAGTAAAAAGTTGGTGAAATGTTGAATAATGCTTTCTTTTGTTCAGTGAAAATGATGTAATTTGAATTATGATTGGTGAACAATGCTTTTGTTTGGTTAACATTGTCCAGAGATAAAAAAATATTGCTTTTGATTGAAATTGATGTAATTTGTATTGTCATTTGGTGTACAACACTTTTTCTTAGTTAACATTATCAAATGATGAACAATGTTTTCGATTGAAAATTGTCATCGTCACTTGGTGAATTTGATTAGTTATAAGCAAGATATTGAAATTTATTTACATAGCATATTTATGTCAACTTAATTATGTAATACCCAAGAATTTGAAAGGATTATTATAAATGAAAATGAGAATTATTTGAATAATTATGTGTTTATGTGTAATATGTGATTATGAAATTGGTTAATGGAATTGAATTGTGAATGCATTATGAACAGAAGCTAAAATGGAACTATAATGTGTGATAAGCTTAAGTTATGAATTAACTAAGCTTATAAGAATGAGCCTTGTATGGCATAATGATTATTGATGAATCAAGTAAGAGCGTAATTATGGAAGAGAAGTTAGCCACGATTTATGAAATGGGACATGTGACATGATTAAATGTTGATTGTGATAAGTTATGTTATGATTAATTAAGTATAATAGTGAGTTATGGAAGGATCTAAATAATCTGACTTTGTAGAGTAATGGACTGTTATAGATAAATGTTCAAGACTGAGTCCAATAGAGTCATTAAAGTAGCCCAATCGATTATACTATGAGCAGGCTGGTAGAACCTAAACGAAATGTGCAGGTGGGAATGGACAAGCCCAATAATGTTAAGCAGATTTGTATTGTTGTTAAGTCCACTAGGAATTGAAGTAGGGAGCCCAATCAGTTGACCCAAACCAAGGGTTTAATTTCCAGAAAAGAGATGATGATGATAATAATAATAATAATAACAGTACTGATAGTACACCCTCCGCATTAGGCCAATAGCCTATTACCTATATTGCCTAATCTCAGGCAAGTAAGCATAATTACCTGCAGTATGGTCTAATGGTGGTTTGGTGGAAACTTTTCACCTAATCCCTCTTAACCAGCGAGTAATACAAAAGTGTGCTGGATTTATACACGTATGAGTACCAGTATGAGGGTAATATACGTATAGGAGTTCCCCTATAAATAGGAGCTCCCAAACTATTTTGCAGAGTTACTTCCATATGATAAATGCTAGTATAGAGAGAGAGAGAGATAAAGAGTTGAGAGATAAAAAGGAGAACTCAAGGAAAGCTCTTGCAGATCGACAATCAGAGGAGTTAGGAAGAAAGAAGAGAGTGAATAATTTACTAGAGTCTTACTTCAAAGAGGTATGAACCCTTAACTTTAACTCTTTAACTTAAGGCAATGTGAGTTTATTATAGAGAAATCTTACATACTTGTTGTGGGAAGACTATGTGTGGGAATCATGGTAGATTCCGAAGTTATAAGGTGACTGTTGAGGGAGATCACATGTTGAAACGTGTTAAGATGTGTAAACCACGTATAGCTGAATAAAAAGAACAACAAGAAAACAATTATTGAGTTAACCTTAATGACAGAACAAAAGTTGGGAATGAGCACAGTGCTCTGTATGAACTTTGACAGTTAGACCAAATGAAACATATTAACACTGTCATGTGCAGTGACCTTCATACCAAGACAGCCCAGACTGTCTGTCAATTTGTTGGCTTAAACTACTGTCAATAACCTAATCACTGAGTAAGTTCAGTTTCCTTTTGAATCCTGAAAAGTGTAAGTGATAACCAAGTTTTATAAGCGTATAGCGCTAGGCAGACTAACCGTAGGGCTCCACCCTACGATCGTAAAATAAAATCGTCGAGTAAACTAGTCAGTCGTAGAGTACTTCCCTGCAATCATAGAGTCAGTCAGTCAATAAAGAATGTTTCTTCAGTGAACCAGACGATCGTCGAGTGACTCCACTAAGATCGTAGAGTATTTCTGCATGATAGTAGAGTAGTAACATCAAATTGTAGAGTGACTATACCAAGTCATAGAACGATTCCAATGAGTCGTAGAGTGACTCTACTGATCATAGAATGACTCCACTGATTGTAGAGTGACACTCAACCCTACGATCGTAGAGATTTATTCAACGATCGTAAGGTACAAGACCATAAGATTACCTCTACACGATCGTAGAGTGAATGCATTGACTGTAAGGTGATTTCACCAAAATGTAGGATGATTATATAAATCGTAGAGTGTTCTGCAGAAGAACAGGGAACCAAGTTTTATCGTTCAATCATTCCTAAACTCAAACAAATGCTTGTTAATAATGAATCTGAGTGTCAAGGGTGAGTTGAGAATGATAAGGAAAAGAAATGACAGAAGAAATTCAGTAACTAATATGACCTGTTACGTACTAGTATTAGTATGGGACGAATAACTCAGAGCTGTTAATAGAATCTTGTTTACCCCCAACAAAGGTGAAATATTAGGAGTGTAACTAAATAGGTGAAATGCTAATGAATATGTGATGTCTATGAGTTTTAGCTATGTAAGCTATCAAGTTGAATTAACTGCGATGATTCAATAGAGATTAACCTCTATAATGATATATGGCAAGTGTATGTTGTTTGAAAAGAACAGAAATTAGAATATAACAGTAGCAGCAATAGAGGCAAGTTCCCTAACTTACATACCCTTGTATATTATTGCAAGTTTCCTTATATTATTGCAAGATCCCTAACTTGTGCTATTTATATTGCGCAAGTTCCTCTACTTAGAGCAAAGTAACTACTATATATAATTGTATTGTACAAGCTCCTTAACTTGTAACAACTGTCTTATATGTGCAAGTCCTCAGGCTTTTTATAAGCCTTTTAAATTCATGCATTCCACTAAACTGTGCAAATATTTAAGTAATTCTGAGAAAATGTGTCATAGTGAATTTAATGGCACTGTCCATTCTGATATAGTTGTATATTCAAACATCCAATGATGGTATCTAGAACTCTAATCAATTTTGAATTAAATTAAAAAGTGAGTTTAAGCCATTTGATTCGGCTAGACAGTAAGAAATTTGGTGAATCAACCATATCTTTAGAAAGTTGTTCCACCCAGATTGTTCTGGTATGGAATTACTTTGGAAAATACATTTATGCCAATTAATTCGGCTAGAATGAACTAGAAAAAATGTTAGTCAATTCTATTTTTGAGAAGCCGTCCAATTCAATTGCCTTGATATGGACTTCTATGAAAAGCTGAGATGAACAACCCTCATAGTAGGGGTATTATTATTGTTTATGTCGGGGGACCGACTCGCGAGCTATGACTGAACGTTATGCATAATGTGGGTATGACGGGGTTGATCACCTCATGTGCTTCGGAGGTTTACGGTGGAAATATTGTCAATCCTTCTATGTGTTTATGGTCCTAAATGACCACTCAGTAGTGAAAGTATTTGACTATAGAACTGTGATATTGATCATTTGCTCATATTTTGTTCAATTTACTTCATACCTTGTTATTCAGATGCTTAAACTCTTATTATTATTGAACTTTGAGTATAATTAATCTGTTGTTGGCATTATGCTTGCTGAGCAAACTCGTTGCTCACCCTTGCCTTACCATAAATTTTACAGTTAAGGTCGAGCAAGGCAGTGGTTTAGGAAAAGACAAAGGAAATGTTAAAGCTACGAATTAATTTGACGTGTTAATTATTAAGAGGCAATATTAGCAGATTGTATCAAGACTTATATTAGATGTTGTATTAAGTGTATATGTACTAATGATGGTTGCAAGAACCTGGGAGTGTATTAAGATATTATGTCATGTTATTAATGAAAGTCTTACTATTCTGCTATAAGATGGTAATTAGTTATAGTATGAATTGCATCGTGAAGCACCAAGTTCGAGACAAAAGGTGTCTGAATTTAGGGAGTCACATTTTAATATCAGAGTTGTAGGTTATAAACCTTAGGAAAGAGAATCCTTAGGTCATGACCTTAGAAAAGATAGAGGGAGTAGAAGGAGCTAAGATTCATGTAGAGTTTTATGAGACGATCTTAAGCAAACTGTCTTAGGAAGTTAGTAAAGTTGTAAAATATACCTTCATTTCATACAATGGACTTATATTTTACTAAGAGGGTACTGATAGAGATTATTTGTTTGTGGTGGTTGTGATTGTAGGATGCCAGAGGTGGGTGAGCCTAGCAAAGTCAGGGATGAGGAGTTACGTGACATCCACGTGGTGTCCCGAGACACCTCTTGTAGTCGAGCCTATTTCGGCAGTTGCCCTAGCTGAAGAGGTATATGAGTTAGAGTCTGATCCAGAGGAGGACCCAAAGGAGGACCCCATAGACAGTGAACCCTTAGACGAACCAGAGGAGGTGCCACATGATGACACTACATTTGAAGATGACCTGTAAGGGGAGTATGCAGATCGTATCCTTGAGTAAGGAGATAGGATCCAAGAGTTGGAATAGGAGATTCAGGAGAGGAAGGAGGCCTCTATATAGTTAGGGGCCATAATACATCATCTCTTGGCAAGAAATGTGGAGTTAGTTAGTAGGTTAGAACAATCAGAGCAGCTAATAGAAAGTCTGCAAATGGAGAAGGAGGCTTTACGAACCCAGTTAGAGGAGGAGGTAGATGACCGTGTTCAGATAAAGGAACAATGGGACGATGCCATAGAACGAGTTGGTGATTTAGAGGATGAGGTGAGAAGGAAGAGAATGAAGATGAATAAGATGGGATATGCTTTTCGCACTGCAATGGGGAGGTGGATGGATGGTGTGTATTATTATCCAGTCGAGGAAGGACAGACTCGCCACACCCTGAGTCGAGATTTAATGATCCGTATGGGTCAGATAGAATATAAAAGTGTTGTGGAGCGTGGTATGCTCGGAGAGGCTGTCTAGTTAGGTGTTTAGTAGCATATGATTATATGTATATAAATCCCAAAACTTTTGAGTTATATATGGGATAGTGATTGTTAACCCCAACTTTTATATCGAATAGTGGGGTAGGATCTATATGAGTCCCCATCTTTTGATATATTAGGGGATAGGTGATGGCATTTATAGCAATATGCTATGAGATATTAATGTATGATGTATGAATCAATGGCATATGAATATAAACATTTTTACTAAACATGTTGTAGTAAGTACAAATGCTATAGAATATAGTAAGATAATAATATTAAGCTTTGTTCTATGCTAACAGAGAATGTCGCCACGACGTAAACAACAAGCTCAACCTACTCAAGAAGAGTCGGTCAATAATGAGAGAGGACAGATAGATCCTATGCAGCGATTGTTGGATCTGTTGGAAGGGGCATTTCAAGGAAGGAATAATGACCCCATAAACCCCAATCCCCCAACGATTCCGATAGCAAATTTTAAAGATTTTAAAAGTGTAGGTCCTCCAGAGTTTAGAGGTACTACTGATCCGATCGAGGCCCAGTCTTGGGTTAAAGAAATAGAGAAAGTGTTTGTCATTGCTCGTGTAGGAGAGGATCAAAAAATGGCGTTCGCTACTTACATGATGAAGGGCAAAGCAAATTATTGGTGGGAAGCGAACCAATAGCGGGCTGGAGAGGGGATCATACCATGGATAGGTTTAAGGAGCTGTTCTTCAAAAATTACTTCCCGAAGAGCATGCAAAATCGAATGGAAGTGAAGTTTTTAGAATTGAAGCAAGAGGAAATGATGTTGGCAAAATACGCCTTGAAATTTAATGAACTTGCACGATTTGCACCACACTAGGTGGATACGGAGGAGCGAAAGGCACGACGTTTCGAGCAAGGGTTGAAGCCATGGTTGTATAGTAAAGTATCTATTCTTCAGATCGACTTTTTTAGTATACTGTTGGAAAAGGCTATTATTGTTGAAGGAGGAAGCGAGGCGTTGAGCCAATTGAAAGTAGTATGCACACAAGCCAATCATATTTGATATGATATAGCATATACTTTGTAATCTTATTCATTTATTAATAAAAGAATTGATTTTCTTAAAAGGCATTTTACATTATCTACATGGTGTTGTTATATTAAATGTGATAAACCTATAGTTTTGAGCAATGCTTTTAGAATCATAATGGTGATCATGCTAATGAGATCTAAATTCAAGATAGCTCACAAACTAAAATCGTTCCTAACCGTTGGATTACTAAAAAGGGGATTAGTGAATCCGGATAGATTAGTACATACGTTGCTTGCTCTTAGGAAGAGGATGATTGATCTCATAATCATTTGTGTGGAGACACTAAAGCAAGTATGTAGGTTCTTATTGGAGAATAAGTACACTGAACGTGGCTCGCTAAGGAATACCTAATGGAGTTTTACTCGGCAGTCAATAGAAATTCCTCTAGTGATAGTAGTACAAGTGATCCTTGGACTTGAGATCATCATAGTATCTTGTGTATGATGAGTTATACTTTGACATGTCCCTTAAGACCTTGAGGGTATATCAAAGGGTATGATTGGGTATAATAAGTTGTATATGGAGATAGGTGAATGATCAACAAAGAATCTACCATGTCTAGTAAAAGATGTGAATGTCCTATGTGACTCGATAAATGACAACTCAGTAGTCCTTGGCCAAGGCAGAATGAAATTAGAAAGGAATTTCTAATTTGCATTAGTTGGAGTTGTGCATTTGGGAATCGAAATACATATAATTAAATAAAATAAGATTTGACAGTAAATCCATGTCTTATATTTAATTGGAACATTGTATGGTAGAAGGATTGAATTGCACGGTAACTATGCACTGAAAGGTTCTTTTGTGATTAATGTTGAAATCTATATTATCTTGAAAGTCGTTGATCGCTAAGGAGGCTTACCTTTATTGTAGAATAAATATTATTTATTTAAATGAATTAAATAGTTTAATTTATTTATTTAAATATAATTAGAATTGTTCTAATTGATTTATTCACAACCGGTTTAATATGGAGAACCTAAAGGGTCACACCGCAAAAAGGAAAAATATTTATTTAAGAAGTAAATGACATAATTGTAATAATAAGTTAAGTGTATTTAATTTAATATATGGAGATAGAATAAATTAAATAGCTTAATATTTATTATTTAATATTTTGAAAATATTAAATATAAATTAATAAGAGGAGTCTTATTATTATTATTACTATTACTATTATTTAATTCCTAATAGAGATTGGGAATTAATTAATAGAAGTACTCTCTCATGAATTCCTAATTGGATTAGGAGCATAATTAATTAAAAGAGTTTAATTATAAAAGAAACCCTAATCCTAAATAGTTTAGGGAAGGGTTTTCCTACATCTATAAATAAGAGGAGTCTTATCATAGATTAGGGTTACACACTCTTGCATTAGATTGTGGAGAGTACTTGCAATTTCTATAGAGATAGAAACTAGGGTTTTGCCAACACCCAACTTCTTGAATACCTATTCTTCCTTAGTGGATCACCTCTAGAGGCCAAACACTTGGGTGTCTAACGTTGATTAAAGGAAGGAATTTCATCGGTGGAATTCGAGGAGAACACAAAGGACTAGGAGTTGAACTTGTACTCGAGGAAGCTTTGATCTACGAGGGTATAATTCTTATTCTCTTTATCTTTCGTATAATTGATAATTGAACACAAGGATAGATCATGGTGATGGTTTGTATTAAAATTTTAAAATCCGTTTTATCACGCTTCCGTCCTATTTATGTAATTTGATTGCATGATTGCGTTATATACAAACCTATCAGTGGTATCAGAGCCTAATTCTTGTGTTAATTATTGATTTTGATGATTCCATATATGAATTGATATGCGATACGATCGGATTTTAGGCTGGAAAAAATTTTATGATTCTGCGTCGCAGCTCGGCCGCGCCGTTTCCAGTTCATTCTAGAGCGCGGCCGCGCCTGAACCCAGAAAACGTTTCTGAGGGTGCAGCGCGGCCGCGCAGCTCCTAGTTCAATTTGGAGCGCGGTTGCGCCGGTGTGCAGAGTTTAAAAAATTTTTGTTTTCTAAATTAATATAAATGGTTTATTTAATTGATAAAAGTTTAAAAAAAAGATGTTTATTTTATCTTGAATAGGATTTCAGATTGCTAAAATTAAAGGAGTTTAATTTGAATTTGGTTTTTGATTAAAATAAAAGAGTTTATTTTGTTTTAAAACTAAATATTAGCAAAATTTTTACTCATTAATTGATATCGATGTATAAATGGAATGGTTTTATTATTCATGAGATGAATGTTATTTATTGATACATATAGAAATATGTATGATAATAAATAGGGATTGATTATGGATTATTGACCAATGTGTGATTGGAATTATTTTAGAGGATGCTTGAATGTATGAGTTTTTATAAATGGGGTATGCGTACCTCGTCTTCTCTAATTTTTCTTAATGTAAATTTTATCTCCCTCCTATGTACTTCCCCTTGACTGTTGATCAAGGTTTCTATTTATTATAAATAGTTTTTGTAATATGACTAGTTAAAATTAATTTTAAAGAATTGGAGACAAAGAAGTAAGGAGCGTTTGAAGACCTATTTGTATTGGAGCCCGTGTTTAAATATAATAGTTATATTTAAATTTAATTTTTGCACCCTAGGTTTGACCTTTTGGTTCACTTGGTGGCTCTAGTGAACCAAACTAGAATAAAAGTCCATAATCAATCCGGGTAGAATATAGTATTCTATATGTGCATGTTTACTATATATATATTATATATTATCCAACATGATTCGCATGTCAAATAATATGACGCGTATTATATATATATATGTGTGTGTGTGTGTGTGTGTGTGTGTGTGTGCGCGCATGCGCGCTAAACAAGATGAGACTATTAATAATAAACCCCTCAAAGAAAATCATATTAAGTCCTAAGCGTTCAAAGATATTCGGAATATCGAACGTCGCCTTCTAGCATAGTAAAGCAATAGAGTATTAAATATTTAATATGAGTTTGTTGTGCACACATAAGGCAAGTATTAAATATTTAAGATGTTGTTTTATCACATTTGATGCTTATTAAGGAATTGAACATTACTATTTTGTTGTGCACACACAAAGGCGGTCTTTTTCTCTTCACATATATAGAAGTGCTAGGTTGGACTTAACTTAGATTATTTTAGTTCGGATGTGCACACACTTGACCATTATAATCTAAGAGGTAAAATACAAGGAGTTACATAGTAATGTAATTGACAATAGTTGTCTACCTATTTATTTATATATAGTTTGTTGTGCACACACAAGGCTATATACATTTGAAATGAGATCCTTATTCTCACTAGCATATCTTTAATTAGATTTGCCGAACTATATATTGAGGGTAATATAGTTTGATGAAAATAGTGGGAGATGCCAATTTAAATAAAGACCTAATTTGTTTTGATGATTAATAAAATGAATGTATGCTAAAATGTTGTCTATTTCACATGTAGAATTTAAAAATGTCAAATTCACTATTACTGTATAGTATACTTGATGCTAACAAACTGACTGGACCGAATTACACGGACTGGTTAAGGAATCTGAGAATTGTTCTCACTGCTGAAAAGATTTCTTATGTCCTAAATTCGCCAGTCCCTGCAAATGTTGCAGAAATAGCCTTTGAGGAAGAGATTGCTACTTTCAGAAAGTGGCAAGATGATGCAATCATGGCTCAATGCATCATGCTCGCATTTATGAGTAACGAGCTTCAGCGTCAGCATGAAACTATGGATGCTCCTACTATATTGCTGCACCTCAAAGAGTTGTATAGTGAGCAAAGTAGGACTGCAAGATATCAGATATCTAAGGAGCTCTTCCGATCTCGTATGACCGAGGGCACTACCGTTGAGACTCATGTCCTCAAGATGATCAATTTGATTGAACAACTTTGACAGCTTGGGTTCGTGATGGATGGGGAGTTAAGCCAAGATTTGATCTTGCAGTCACTCCCGGACACCTTCTCACAATTTGTTGTGAATTTTCACATGAATAAGTTGGACGTCAGCTTGCCTGAGTTACTTAACATGCTGAAAACTGCCGAAGGTCACTTCTCATCCAACAAGAACCAAGTCTTACTAGTGAATGATTCTTCCAGGAAAAGGAAAAGGCCAAAGGTATCTTCTAAAGAGAAGAAAAACAAGAAGGCTAAGGGCAAGGCGAAAAGAAAGGATAAAAAGAAACCTGATCCAGATAGCAAAGGAATTTGCTACCATTGCAATAAGCTAGGACACTGGAAGAGAAACTGAAAGGAGTATCTTGCGGACCAAAAGAAGCTTGGAAAAGCTTCGACTTCTGATCTAGGTTTGTTCATGATTGAAATTAATTTTTCTGAAAGTCAAAATTCTACTTAGGTATTGGATACCGGCTGTAGTTCTCACATATGTAATAATATGCAGGGACTAAGCAGAAGTTGAAAGCTGAACAAGGATAAGTTGTCCTACGAGTGGAAAATGGAGCAAAGGTTGCTGCATTAGCTGTGGGAACTTATTGTTTAGCACTGCCTACGGGAAAGTCCATTAGCTTAAATAATTGTTATTATGTTCCAACACTCATTAGAAATATTATTTCAATTTTTGTATTGGATATGGATGGTTTTGATATTATAATAAAGAACAACAGTTGTTCTATTTATAATAAAAATGTTTTATATGGTGTTGGCAATTTACTGAATGGACTTTACATTCTTGACTTGCATGAAAATATACTTCAAATTGAACAAACTAAAAAAAAGAAAAAGAGATGATGTTAATTATATCTTTATGTGGCACTGTAGACTCGGTCATATCAATGAAACAAGATTAAACATGTTGCATAAAGATGGGCTTTTAGAGCTATATGATTACGAATCATATCCAACTTGTGAATCTTGTCTCATGGGTAAGATGACTAAATCCCCTTTTAGTGGAAAAGGAGAAAGAGTTACAGAGTTGTTAGCGTTGGTACACACAAACGTATGTGGACCTATGACAACGAATGCACGAGGAGGGTGTTTTTATTTTATTACTTTCACTGATGATCATTCATTTGGATATGTGTATTTAATGAAATACAAATCTGAATCGTTTGAAAAGTTCAAAGAATTCAGAAGTGAAGTAGAGAAGCAAACTGGTAAGAGTATTAAGATTCTTCGATCTGATCAAGGAGGTGAATACTTGACCAATGAGTTTCTAAGTTGTCTCAAAGAAAATGGCATAATCTCACAATGGACTCCACCAGGGACGCCACAGTTAAATGGTGTATCTGAAAGGAGAAATCGAACATTGTTGGACATGGTTCGTTCCATGATGAGTTTTACCGACTTTCCAGTATCTTTCTGGGGTTATGCCCTAGAAACGGCTGCATACCTACTTAACAAGGTACCTACCAAATCCGTCCCAAACACCCTATATGAATTATGGACAGGGAGGAAACCTAGTCTTAAGCATGTTAAGACTTGGGGTTGCCCAGCTTATGTCAAAAAGTTTGAGCATGATAAGCTGAAGACTAGATCTGATAAATGAAGATTTGTGGGATATCCTAAAGAAAGTTTAGGATATTATTTATATCATCCTACAGATCAATAAGTGTTTGTTACGAAACACGCTGCCTTCTTGGAAAAGGAGTTTATCCTTGAAGGGGTCAGTGGGAGTAAGATATATCTTGAAGAAGTTCAAGAACCACAAAATATTACGGATCAAAGTCAAATACCTGACCAAGTAGAAGAACCTACTGTACCACTACCTATTCGTAAATCTAGAAGAGTATCGAAGATACCTGATATGTATGGATTCATCATAGAGGATGATGATGAGGTACGCATCATAAATGATGATGATCCATTGACTTACGAAGAGGCTATGAGTAGTAAAGACTCGGAGAAATGGCTAGAAGCCATGAAATCCGAGATGGACTCCATGTATGAAAAACCAAGTATGGACTTTGGTTTCACCACCTGAGGGCATTAATCCTATTGGGTGTAAATGGGTCTTTAAGAGAAAGACTGGAGCAGATGGCAAGGTAGAGACCTATAAGGCCCGATTGGTTGCAAAAGGTTTCAAACAAAGACAAGAAGTTGACTATGATGAAACCTTCTCACTAGTAGCTATGTTCAAGTCCATTCGGATTTTGCTTGCAAATGCAGCTTATTATGACTACGAGATCTGGCAAATGGACGTGAAAACGGCCTTCCTTAATGGAGAGCTTAAGGAGAATGTATATATGATACAACCAGATGGTTTTGTTTCAACGGTTGGAACGAACCAAGTCTGTAAGCTACAACGATCCATTTATGGATTGAAGCAAGCTTCTCAAAGATGGAAAATCCGTTTTGATGAGATAATCAAAAGGTTTGATTTTATCAAAAATGAGAATGAACCTTATGTGTACAAGAAGGTTAGTGGGAGCGTTGTTTCATTCCTTGTATTATATGTTGATGATATATTACTGATAGGGAATGATGTTCCTATGGTACAGTCGATCAAAATTTGGTTATCTAAACACTTCTCCATGAAGGACTTGGGTGAGGCATCCTATATTTTGGGGATAAATATCTATAGAGATAGATCTAAAAGGATGCTTGGGTTGACCCAAGGAAAGTACATTGACTCAATGCTAAAGAAGTTTAGCATGGAAGATTCCAAGAGAGGTCTCATGCTGATGAGCCAGGGAATACATCTCTCCAAGAAACAGGCCCTAAAGACACTTGAGGAGAGAGACCGTATGAGTAAGATTCCTTATGCTTCAGCAATAGGATCTATCATATACGGTATGATATGTACTAGACCAGATGTCGCTCATGCACTTAGTGTAACAAGCAGATATCAGTCGAATCCAGGACAAGAGCACTGGAAGGCAGTGAAAAACATCCTAAAGTACTTGAGAAGAACTAAGGATGTATTTCTTATCTACGGAGGGTAGAGGGCTATACAGACTCAAGTTTTCAAACGGACCAAGATGACAGTAAATCCGTTTCAAGGTACGTGTTAACCTTAAACGATGGCGCAATGAGTTGAAAAAGTTCCAAGCAGTAAACAGTTGCTGATTCAGTGACAGAGGCAGAGTATATAGCTGCAAGTGAAGCTACAAAGGAAGCTGTTTGGATGAAGAAGTTCATAACTGAACTTAGAATGGTTCCTAGCATTAGAGGAGTTGTACCTTTATTCTATGACAACACCGGAGCTGTTGCGCAGGCTAAGGAACCTAGGTCTCATCAGAAATCCAAACACGTGTTACGGCGGTTTTATTTGATTAGAGAGATCATTGAAAGAGGAGATGTCACCCTGGAGCATGTGGACTCTCAAGACAACATTGCAGATCCATTTACTAAAGCTTTAACACAAGAGTAGTTTGATCGTCACTTAGAGAAGATGGATATTAGATACCATGGCGATTGGCTTTAGTACAAGTGGGAGATTGAAAGTAGTATGCACACAAGCCAATCATATTTGATATGATGTAGCATATACTTTGTAATCTTATTCATTTATTAATAAAAGAATTAATTTTCTTAGAAGGTATTTTACATTATCTACATGGTGTTGTTATATTAAATGTGATAAACCCATAGTTTTGAGCAATGCTTTTAGAATCATGATGGTGATCATGCTAATGAGATCTAAATTCAAGATAACTCACAAACTAAAATCATTCCTAATCGTTAGATTACTAAAAAGGGAATTAGTGAATCCGGATAGATTAGTACATACGTTGCTTGCTCTTAGGAAGAGGATGATTGATCTCATAATCATTTGTGTGGAGACACTACAGCAAGTATGTAGGTGCTTATTGGAGAATAAGTACACTGAACGTGGCTCGCTAAGGAATACCTAATGGAGTTTTACTCGGCTGTCAATAGAAATTCCTCTAGTGATAGTAGTACAAGTGATCCTTGAACTTGAGATCATCATAGTATCTTGTGTATGGTGAGTTATACTTTGACATGTCCCTTAAGACCTTGAGGGTATATCAAAGGGTATGATTGGGTATAATAAATTGTACATGGAGATAGATGAATGATCAACAAAGAATCTACCACGTCTAGTAAAAGATGTGAATGTCCTATATGATTCGATAAATGACAACTCAGTAGTCCTTGGCCAAGGCAGAATGAAATTAGAAAGGAGTTTCTAATTTGCATTAGTTGGAGTTGTGCATTTTGGAATCGAAATACATATAATTAATAAAATAAGATTTGACAGTAAATCTATGTCTTATATTTAATTGGGACATTGTATGGTAGAAGGATTAAATTGTACGGTAACTATGCACTGAAAGGTTGTTGGTCGATTTAGCAATCGATAAACACACACGTGCAAGTATACACGGCCCATAAGTAATATATGATAAGATATGAGTCGAACCCACGGGAATTGTGACAAATAATAACCAAGTGCCAATCGTATATCAATTTGATCTAATTTAAACGATGAAAGTTTGATTGTTTGTTGATTGTTGAGTTCACAAGTCGAGTAATGAATAAAACGTGGTAAAATATCAAGATAGAAGGGTCTAAGATTACAATTTCCCCCAACACGTCATTTGAATCTCATAACTCTCTCTTTTCAATTAGTTATAACATACGAATTGACAACCGAGAAATCAAAACTACATAAGAGCCTCTGTCGATGGTCAATCACGAATCTTCCTAAGTGGTGCATAGGTATATGTCTATCCTATGTACTATCAAGAGACTAATTTCAGGAATGATTAATAGACACGTGTCGCCAAATCTAATTAATCCTCCCTTCAATTACCAACTTTCACATCGGAAGTCATTAAGACTAGATTCTCAATTGGTTGCATGCGGTAATTAGGTATATTTCTATCCCAACTACTATCAAGATACCTATTATTGCAGATAATTAGTAAGACATACGTCACTTAATCCGATTAATAACCCACAACAATCTATACTCTCGCATGTTATCATAACTAGGTCTTAACCTATAATCCGTTCGTCAAGTTCATATAGGTTCCCAAGGTAATTATGGGCCAAGAAATTAATCTAGAAAGTAAGGGTTATGACAATCAATTCACAAATGCATAACTAAAATCAATAGAGAGAGAATTCAATTCAATTTAAGTGTTGGGTTCCATTGCAATCTTAGAATAGAAGGTTAGTTCATGATAGCTACAATAGACATCAATTTCAAGTTATACATTGTCAAATTCGAATTACAAAGGAGTTGAAAATCTAGAAATGAAACCACTTTTGAAGTTGTTCAGTTGTTGTTCCTTTGGTTGCTGTTGATTTCCAGCTTTCCTCCTTGGTTTTGCTATTCTTGTTGACTGAGTTCCTTGGCTTGTGGCTTGATTCAGCTTGATTTGCAGCCTTTAGCCCTGTTGTTTGATGTATTTTGTAGCCTCCCTCTCTCTAGATATCTGATATGAGGCTTAGAAGAGATTATATATAGTCTTCATCAAGAAACCCTAGCCAAAATCGGACAAAATGCAGCTCAGATCGTACTGAAGGTATGTCAGATCGCACTCAGGACGGCGTTGTGCGCCCGCACGGCGCCTGGTGCGCGCGCGCCAAGGGCACTGCCTACCGCACGCTGGCTGCCGAGCAAGTTGTCGCACCCGCGCGCGCGCCCGCACGGCCAGGCATGCGCCACGCTGACTGCCGAGTCCTGCCGCACATGCGCGCGCGCCCGCACGGCCAGGCATGCGCCCGCACGCCTGTGCTTGTTGGCCGGCTGTGCACGCCTGCCAAGTCCGCCCGCGCCCATGCCGTCGAGTGTCAGCGCGCGCACGCACGCCCACGCCGCGCGCCCGCACGCTGGCACCTACCGAGTGTCAGCGCCCAGTGCCAACGCCGTGCGGCACGCCGCCCGACGCCGTGCGCGCAATCCAACGTCGCGCACGCTCAACATCCAAATTTCATCAAAGTAAACACTGAGCATCATCAAACATTAATTTTCACCGTATCATCATTCGGGCACGGAAATCCAAGCATGGGCATGCCCTTGTGGCTTGGTCGATGCCGAACGCCGTGCACGCAATCCAACGTCGTGCACGCCCAACTACCAAATGTCAACAATTTACGCACCGAGCGTCGCCAAGCATTAATTTCCTTTGTTCTACCAATCGGGCACAGACGTCTAGGCACGGACATTGAGTCAATACAAACAACGATCTGAGCGATATTTATTTCAATTCCTACAAACATAATAAAAATGCATCAAAGCAACATAAAACATGTAAAAATAACTAAAAACTAATTTATGTAGAAATAAGATAAAAATACATAAAAACCACATAAAATACCTAAAGACTTGCAAATTATCAAAGCCAAAAGTACCCAAATTATATGTATAAAACACACTCATCAAAGGTTCTTTTGTGATTACTGTTGAAATCTATATTATCTGAAAAGTCGTTGATCGCCAAGGGATTTACCCTTATTGTAGAATAAATATTATTTATTTAAATGAATTAAATAGTTTAATTTATTTATTTAAATATAATTAGAATTGTTCTAATTGATTTATTCACAACCGGTTTAATATGGAGAACCTAAAGGGTCACACCGCAAAAAAGAAAAATATTTATTTAAGAAGTAAATGGCATAATTGTAATAATAAGTTAAGTGTATTTAATTTAATCTATGGAGATAGAATAAATTAAATAGCTTAATATTTATTATTTAATATTTTAAAAATATTAAATATAAATTAATAAGAGGAGTCTTATTATTATTATTACTATTACTATTATTTAATTCCTAATAGGGATTGGGAATTAATTAATAGAAGTACTCTCTCGTGAATTCCTAATTGGATTAGGAGCATAATTAATTAAAAGAGTTTAATTATAAAAGAAACCCTAATCCTAAATAGTTTAGGGAAGGGTTTTCCTACATCTATAAATAAGAGGAGTCTTATCATAGATTAGAGTTACACACTCTTGCATTAGATTGTGGAGAGTACTTGCAATTTCTATAGAGATAGAAACTAGGATTTTGCCAACACCCAACTTCTTGAATACCTATTCTTCCTTAGTGGATCACCTCTAGAGGCCAAACACTTAGGTGGCTAATGTTGATCAAAGGAATTTCATCGGTGGAATTCGAGGAGAACACGAAGGACTAGGAGTTGAACTTGTACCCGAGGAAGCTTTGATCTACGAGGGTATAATTCTTATTCTCTTTCTCTTTCGTATAATTGATAATTGAACACAAGGATAGATCATGGTGATGGTTTGTATTAAAATTTTAAAATCCGTTTTATCACGCTTCCGCCCTATTTATTTAATTTAATTGCGTGATTGCGTTATATACAAACCTAATACCAATACCATAAAGAGAAGAAGAATAAGAGGTTTGGAGGAGACAACAAAGGGGGAAGCAGTGCAGGTAGTAACTCAAAAAAGAGAAAGTGGGACAATAGCAAAGACCAGACAGGAAGTAAGTAGAGGGAGTTTAAGAAAAGGGGAGAAGTTTGTGGAAAGTGTGAAAAGAACCACCTAGGGGAATGCTGGAAGGGAAAGAACGTTTGCTATAATTGTGGGTAGGAGGGTCATATCTCTTTTAACTGTCCAAAACCGAAGAAGATACGAGGATATTTTCCATATGGCTTGACAGAGCACCAAGTCAAGGACTGTCTGCAGAAGGGGACGAGCGGTGGAAGCGATAATAAGACGGGAAGAGCAAGCTAATGATTGGTGGACCAGTGCAACCCAACCAACCGACCACTAGGACATTCAATATGTCCATCTAGGACGTCATGCCATCTAAGAACATTGTGATGTAGCATATACTTTATAATCTTATTCATTTATTAATAAAAGAATTGATTTATTAAAGGTATTTTATCTATATGGTGCTGTTATTTTATATGTAATTAACCCATAATTTTGAGCAATGCTTTTAGAATCATGATGATGATCATGCTAATGAGTTCTAATTAAATTCTTAGAAAGCTTAAAACTAAAATCGTTCCCAATCGTTGGATTACTAAAAAGGTGATTAGTGAATCCGAATAGATTGGTACATACTTTGTTTGCTCTTAGGAAGAGGATGATTGATCTCATAATCATTTGTGTGAAGAAACTAAAGTAAGTATGTAGGTGCTTATTGGAGAATAAATTCATGAACGTGACTCGCTGAAGGAATACCTAATGGAGTTTTACTTGCCTGTCAATAAGAATTCATCTAGTGATAGTAGTACAAGTGATATTTGGATTTGAGATCATCATAGTATCTTGTGTATGATGAGTTATACTTTGACATGTCCCTTAAGACCTTTAGGGTATATCAAAGGGTATGTTTGGGTATAATAAGTTGTACATAGACATAGGTGAATGGTCAACAAAGAATCTACCACATATAGTGAAAGATGAGAATGTCCTATGTGATTCGATAAATGACAACTCAGTAGTCCTTGGCCAAGGCAGAATAAAATTAGAAAGGAGTTTCTAATTTACATTATTTAGAGTTGTGCATTTGAGAATCGAAATACATATAATTAAATAAAATAAGATTTGACAGTAATTCCATGTCTTATATTTAATTGAGACATTGTATGGTAGAAGGATTGAATTATGGGATAACTATTCACTGAAATGTTCTTTTATGATTAATATTGAAATCTATATTATCTGGAAAGTCGTTGATCGCTAAGAGGGCTTACCCTTATTATAAAATAAATATTATTTATTTAAATGAATTAAATAGTTTAATTTATTTATTTAAATTAGAATAGAATTTTTTATAATTGATTTATTCACAACCGGTTTAATATGGAGAACCTAAAGGGTCACACCGCAAAAGAAAAATATTTATAATCGTGGCCTGCTCCGGATCGTATATACGACTGGCTCACAGTCATTTGAGGAGGTTAAGTAGGTATGTATTTATATTTAGTTATTTAGTTTAATATTGTCGGGATCTATAATAAATTAATGTGATACTAATGTATTTATTAGGTCATGCGGGCGAGCTTGGGCCGACCTCCCACCATAGTCGAGTTTTGGGATAGAGCCCACACGCTGAAGGACTCAACGATGTCTCTCGCAACATTAGCTATATGGGTAATACAACTGGTTATAATAATTTTCAATTATTAATATTACGTAATTAATAAAATGATTTAATTAAATCACATATACATAATAAATTACAGGACCGGTTTCAGAAGCTACGGGACCAGCGTATAGCTGAGTTGCGGGATGCTAGGGTGATTCTGAGACGTTAGATTCCACATATTAGGTTTGTATATTATGCGAGCATGCAATCAAAATTACACAAATAGAGCGGAAATGCGATAAAATCAGATTTTAAAATTTTATACAAACCATCACCATGATCTTTCCTTGTGCTCAATTATCAATTAAACGAAAGAGATAGAGAATAAGAATTATACCCTCGTAGAACCGTGCTTCCTCGGGTACAAGTTCAACTCCAAATCCTTCCGCGTTCTCCTTGAATGCACCAGTTAGATTTCTTTCTTTGATCAACGTTAGCCACCCAAGTGTTTGGCCTCTAGAGGTGATCCACCAATGAATAATACGTACTCAAGAAGATGGGTGTTGTCAAAACCCTAGTTTCTATCTCTATAGAAATTGTAAGTACTCTCCCAAATCTTATGGAAGTGTGTGTAACCCAAATCTATAATAAGACTCTTCTTATTTATAGATATGGGTAACCCTCCTAAACTATTTAGGATTAGAATTTTATTTTAATTAAACTCTTTTAATTAATTAAACTCCTAATCTAATTAAGAATTTATAAGAGTACTTCTATTAATTAATTCACAAAACCTTTTAGAAATTAAATAATAATAATAGTAATAATAATAATAAGACTCCTCTTATTAATTTATATTTAATATTTTTAAAATATTAAATAATAAATATTAAGTTATTTAATTTATTCTATCACCATATATTAAATTAAATACACTTAACTTATTATTACAATTATGTCATTTACTTCTTAAATAAATATTTTCCTTTTGCGGTGTGACCCTTTAGGTTCTCTATATTAAACCGGTTGTGAATAAATCAATTAGAACAATTCTAATCTTATTTAAATAAATAAATTAAACTATTAAATTTATTTAAATAAATAATATTTATTCTATAATAAGGGTAAGCCCTCTTAGCGATCAACGACTTTCCAAAATAATATAGATTTCAATATTAATCATAAAAGAACCTTTTCAGTGAATAGTTACCGTACAATTCAGTCATTCTACCATACAATGTCTCCATTAACTATAAGACATGAAATTACTGTCAAGTCTTATTTTATTTAATTATATGTATTTTGATTCTCAAATGCACAACTCTAAATAATGTAAATTAGAAACTCCTTTCTAATTTCATTCTGCATTGGCCAAGGACTACTGAGTTATCATTTATCGAATCACATAGGGCATTCTCATCTTTTACTATATGTGGTAGATTCTTTGTTGACCATTCACCTATGTCTATGTACAACTTATTATACCCAAGCATACCCTTTGATATACCCTAAAGGTCTTAAGGGACATGTCAAAGTATAACTCATCATACACAAGATACTATGATGATCTCAAGTCCAAAGATCACTTGTACTACTATCACTAGAGGAATTCTTATTGACAAACAAGTAAAACAAACTATTTAGGATTAGAGTTTTATTTTAATTAATTAAACTCTTAATCTAATTAGGAATTTATAAGAGTACTTCTATTAATTAATTCACAAAACCTTTTAGAAATTAAATAATAATAATAATAATAATAATAAGACTCATTTTATTAATTTATATTTAATATTTTTAAAATATTAAATAATAAATATTAAGCTATTTAATTTATTCTATCATTATAGATTAAATTAAATACATTTAAGTTATTATTACAATTATGCCATTTACTTCTATCTGCTCTGACTTCTTCTTGAAGTCATCAGCATCCTAGTACGTGCACATGGCCTCCCATACAGCATCTGAGACTATCTAAGGCTGATGATCTCGTATCATAGTCCCGGGCTTATCTATAACTACTTGGGCGGCCCTCTGTCTTATCTAGTACAGCCAGCCGGCCGGCGAAGTTCTTGGCGACATGACGTGCAATAATAACACTGTCGCCCGCTGGCTGAGAGATGTCCTCCTCATATCTAAAATAAATCTATAAAAAAGGAAAACTTATTAGAAAAAAATTGAATGTGTAAATACCTAGGATCGTATTTAGTTTAATTTATGTAATTCGACTTACGTGAAACTCGCGCAACACAACCTCCATATAAGAGGCATCATACTGCGCGTACTGGCTAAAACGCATGCAGCCAGTCACGAGGTGTGTCAAGCAGATGGCGTGTATCGTCGCCTTAGCGACAAGATCCAAAATACTACAATAAAAAAAATAATGTGTTATTTTAATTGTGCAATCACATAATTAAAGTATTTTAATAAAACATGATATATTATATTTGACATTTACTACGCCGAGTCAACATTAACACAAACTATGTGTAGAACAGTCGGTGGACGGCCAAATAAATAGAGGTTAGCCCCTCGGTGTTGTCGATAACCAGTATCTGTAAGTATAAGTGATGACATTGTGTAAATATACTATTTTCATAAACTATAAAAAAGTAAACAAAATGAATGTGAACACCAAAACGACATAAATTTACTAGCCATCGCGACGACCTCCACTGCTATGTCTAGCCATAAGTGTACTACTGAAATAACCAACATTAGGTAATTAAATTACAGTTAATTTATTTTAATAACCGTTATTATTAGTAAATTATTTACACAACAACAATAAGGAGCACACTTAGTACGTCGTTAAACCAGTCAGAATCAAAATCATTATCATACTCGGATTTTGTCTCTTCCTCTTCCATATCAGTTTCTTCGTCGTTATCATCTTGTACGACGACATAGTCACTGACAACCACGTCTTCCTCGACTCCTTCATCATCGGGTACATCAATGACATCATCTACCAGCATATCATCATCATTTAGCACTACGTGACTAGGATTGCTAACTTATTCTTGCAACGGGTCATCTGTTCCAGACAGATTAATACCATTAAATACCCGAGTCTTCGTCGTGAAAACTGTATACCAGAGGCTTCTACAATTTACAAGATTAAGGGCGTAGTACACTTAAGTTGCTTGGCTGACTAACACGAATACGTCATCAGACTGTAGCTTTGACTTTATATCTACTGTGACGATTCTATTACGATTAACTTTAACACTCTTTTCAGTATCAAACCAACGACACTTAAATATAACTACTTTTTACCCCCGGGATAATTGAGCACAACCACTTCCTCTAATCGTCTATAGTAATTGGACTCAGAATCTTGGTAACAGCTTCTCAATACGACAATGCCAAAATTGACTGATGTTTGTTCATTCAAGTCATCGACCTCGAATCTGTACCCATTAATGATGCAGCTAGGAAATGAACTAATAAGTTTGTAAGGACCTAGGATGACATCTCTAAAACGCTCAAAAGTGTTATCTTCTTCAGCCCTTCTCTTAAACTACTATTGAAAATTTTCAGTAGTGAATGCTTCCAACTATGTTGCATTTAACCCCGGGCTAGAAACATATGCTTCGTCTTCGAATTTTCTGAACTATTAATAACACGGTTTAATTATTGGTTACATTTTTAAATATTAAATTTTTATAAATAATAATACATACTGTATGTATGACGATGCTTCGGGCATATTTAGAAGCATGTATGTAGATACAATCTTCAAATCTTTGTCGCTTAAGTGAGTCTTCTTTTCATGGCCAAATAGTTTACCCGGATAGGTGAATACAGCTAACTCATCAGCTTGAGACTGCAGTGCAACGACCTCATTCTGACTTAAACGGTTGTGCTTCATTGAGACAATATCGTCAAAGTATAAGGAGCAGAAGTTGACAAGTTCCTCCTCCATATAACGTTCAGCAATAGAAACCTCTACACGAGCTTTGTTTTTTACTTTCTGCTTTAATCGATGCATATACTTGAAATACGATGATTGAACGGAATTAATTAACGATATAAATTATAATATCATCAAAATGAATATGTAGATGATATTACCTTTCAAAAAGATTCATCCATCGATATTACACCGGTCTTCCAAGCTTAAGTTCATATGCTAGATGAATAGGCAAATGCTTCATCGAGTCAAAGAACCCAGGAGGTCAGATTATTTCGAGCTTGCACATTGTCAGCACTATATTTTTTTCCATCTGCTCCACATCACTAAACCTTATAACGGTTGACCAAAGATCTCAAAAGAAATTTGAAAGTTCGATCAAGGCATTTACAAATTTTTTGGGTAGCATCTCACGAAATGCAATTGGTATCAACTTCTGCATGAATACATGGCAATCGTGACTTTTGAACCCAGTAATTTTTAACTGCTCAACCTTACTGCAACGAGATATATTAGAAACATATCCATCTGGTAGTTGCAATGCACTTACTCCAAATCTTTACGTCCTTTATCATTGTCTTTTGTTTTACCACTCGCATACAGCACGGTGTAAAATAAGTTCTCGAATACATTTTTTCTATATGCATGACATTTAGACAATGACGGACTGATTGTGTGACCTAGTATGGCAACTCAAATCACATAGGCGAGTGTGTCCAGTTATGAGTTTTCACGTACCCTATTGCTCTCAACTTACTGTGCTCCTTCCTTGGCGGTGGAAATATCAGATCATTTAGCCAGCCCAAGACCTCGCTACACGACAAGTGTCCAATAACCCCCTTCTTCTCTGTCTTTTTGTTAAACTGTGCAGACATCTTTCTATAACCGTGATCAGTAGGCAAGAATCTACGAGCAGTTCCAAAGAAACTAGTTTTCCACCTATGCCTTAGCTGTGTGCCTTGCACATCCCCCATACAGACTGGACATGACAGTTTCTTGTGAGTCGACTAACCACTGATCATCCCAGGTACCGAAAAGTCAGTAATAGTCCACAACAAGGCTACCTTTATAACAAAATTTTTCTTGACCGATTTATCATAAGTCTGAACACTCATCTCCCACAGCATCTTAAGTTCATTGACTAACGGCCTAAGGTACACGTTTATGTCTTTTGTAGGATTCTTATCCCCCGGTATAAGTAAAGTCAAGAAAAGATACGTATTCCTTATACACATTGACAGTGAAAGATTGTAAGCTACCATGATCACTTGCTAAACAGAGTAGGGCTGACTAAAATTATCAAATGGGCAAATCCCATTCGTAGCCATGCCAAGAATAACATTCCTAACTTCCTCAGCAAATTTTGAAAAATTTTCATTAAACTTCTTCAATTCATCTCCATTTGCAGGGTGAGTCAGCTGACCAGGCACAACATCCCTTGTTCTATGCCAACTCATATGCTCAGCAGTGTACGACGACATGAATAGACATTATAGCCTCGGCGCAAGAGAAAAGTACTGTAAGATCTTCTTAGGCACATGTTTCTCCTTCCCCCCACGTTTTGTCGTCTTGTACCGAGGCAAGTTGCAGATATCACATTACACCTTATATTTTTTCTCCCTATAGTATAATATGTAATCCTGTTCACAAGCATCGACCTTCTCATACCCCAGATTCAACCCCTTTACCATCTTTTTCACTTCATAGTAATTCGAGGGCAGAGTATGATCCCTAGGTAAGAACATGCTGATAATAGTAAGTAAATCATTAAAACCTCTCTCACTACAGTCATGCTCATTCATGAAGTGTAAGAGTTTCGTCACTGTAGATAGCCTGCTATGCTTATCATTTTCAGGATATAATAGGACCCCCGATTCAAATAGCATCTTGTAAAAGGCAGCAATTGTATCATTTGGCTCTTGTTGAGTACTGCTTGACGAATACTCGTTTTTAGCCTCATCAATATTGGTAGGGCCATAAGCATTGACCAACATCTCCATGGCATCATAGTTATCGGCGTATGAATCCCTATGAACTGGTTGGTCTACACTGTCGATCAGTTCTCTCAACTCAACTGATTTCACGTGATAATCCATATCGAATACCTATCCACAAACCCACGTGAAAATAAGTCGAATTTAATTTCGTCGACTTTCTTCCAGATCATGTTTTTACACTTGAGAGACATGCATCTCATCTTTCTGTTCGGATCATCAGCATATATATTGCTTTGTTCAAAAAATTGCACACCCCATCACGGTAAGCATCAACTAATCCCCTCCCATCAACCGGTATCCTACGGTACATCTAACTCCGGTCGGCTGACATCTTCAATTAAGCAAAAGACATAATCAGAATAGGAATATTCATGTATGTGGTCCATACATGAATTCTATATAGCAGTATATCCACTTTATAAGGGTTAGGCTTGATAAGTGGGTTTTATACCCGTGAATTAGATATATCTTAGACTTATTTCTTTACTATCTTTGAGTATTTTTAGTGTCATTTTACTTGTTTATGCATTGGTTTTGTAGGAAACAGCTTCAGAGGGTCAAAAGAGGAAAATTGGAGCTTAATGGCATTTCTGTAAATTCTGGATCAGAGTTCTCGCCGGGGCGGGAATCTCAGGCTTAAATTTCTCGCCGGGGCGAGAATGCGCGGAAAGAAAAAAATATTGGAGTTCAGTTCTTTTGGGAAATCAATTTAGAATTGGATTCTTTCTACTAATTTGATTCAGAAACTATAAAAGAGATAGGGAGAGATGGAAATTGAGGATACATATAGGGCATACATATACATAGATGCGTTCATAGTTGCATACTTACGCAGTGATTGAGATTCAGAGCTGAATTGGGAGATTGGAGACTAGAGAAAGCATCGCAAGAAATTCAGATTAGAGACTTGAAGATCGAAGAACTTCTACTGAGTTTTTCTTATCCTCTATCTTAGATTTGTAATTTAATTGTGATGACTTATTTGGGATTCATGTTTTCTATTTTCAGTATGAACTAAATTTGCAATTAAGGCTACAATTGAATCTTTTGTGTTTATGGATTAATTATCTATTTGAGTCCAATTATTATTTCATCTTAAGTTGTCTATCATATTTTGTGTTTATTGAATAATTGACTGATCATCAATTAGCGGAATACTTTAGATGAATTCGGGAGATGAAATCTAGAGTTAGATTTGAATGTGATAGCATGTATTCTTAATTATTTGAATGGGATGAATAATTAGGGTTGTGAAGTGAATAGGGATATTTCTTCGCTGCATGTAACTATTGGGAATTGGTGTTTAATGAATTTAATTCTTTAGTTTTGCATAGGAATATCGCAGAATTAATTAGGTTAGATAATTTTATTTGATCACTTGGGAAAGGGCTTATGAATAACTTTGAATTCCTGTTAACAACTCTATTGAAGTTAATAATTGGATGAATTGGATAATTAGTTTGTATTGCATAATTGGGGATATTGTAGTCTTAAGCCTTTAAAAATCTGAATTTCAACCTTTGTGTTAGTTTTTATTCTTAGTTTAAATTTAATTAGTTTTAATCATTATACAAATTGTGATTGTTTAAATAAAATTGAATTGATATAGGACTAGTAGTTGGAAATTATTGAACAGAGATTCCCTGTGGGTTCGACACTCCATCTTATCACTTTATTACTTGTTGATCGTGTATACTTGCACGTAATTGTTGATTGTAAAATCTGACAACAAGTTTTTGGCGCCGTTGCCGGGGAATCTTTTTGTTTAATATTTATTTCCATATTAGTTATAATCAATTCAATCTTAATTTAAACGTTTTATTTTTAATTTTATTTTATTTAATTTTTTTTCTGTTTTACTTCCTTGTGAGGTACACCATGGCCAACTATGACTATCAGTGGCCGTATACGAGAATGACGCAACCAAGAGCGGCAGGGATTTATGAACTCGATGAATTGTCAGCACAGATTGAGACACTTTCGAAGATGTTTGACACTTTAGTAGTACAACGTATTCAAAGTGTGGCGGTAATTTGTGATTATTGTGCTGGAAATCATCCGAGTTATCAATGTGCCATCAGTTATGAGTCAATGCAGTATGGTGGCAATTTCGGCGATTACCTCAACAATTATGCATATTCCAAAAACTATCATCAGGATTGGGGGTATCACCCGGATTTTTCATGGAGCCATAATAATCAAGTCCAATTCTTTACTCCAAGCCAATCATACACTCCAGAATTTCAAGATTCAGCCTCGCCACATGAAGAAGAAAGGAAAATGAGTTTGGAGGAGGCCTTGGCGAAGTTTATTACAGCTATGGACAAAAGAATGAGTAATAAAAATCAGCTGTTGAACTTAGTGGATTTAAATATAAAAAGTCAAGCAGTGTCGATTCAAAATCTTGAGAATGAGATGGGACGGCTTTTCAACACCCTCCACAATCGCTATCATTGTGTATGTCCCAGTGATATGGTTCTCAAGACTGATGAAATACCCGCACCAAAGTTGTAACCGGATGTGTTAATTGACGATGATTCTGATATGGAGGAGACAAGTGGGGATCAGGAAAATACAGCCATAGAAGATTTAGTCTTGCGTTTTCACGCTGATGAGCCGATTTTGTTAGTGCCCCATGCACCTTCTTCGCCAAACCTCAAAGATCCGGGTAGTTTTGCAATCCTGTGCTCGATTGGTAGTCATGTCGTCGACAAATCTCTATGTGACATCGGAGCTAGCATGAATCTGGAGTCATGGTGGGATGAGAAAGGGGTCCATGAGAAGTTAGTTGAAGATCCAGTTGTGTTCAAGAAGCTTCAATGCCACAGTTCGTTCACAAACACAATGGAGCATATGCCTAGCTATTTGAAAGTTATAAAGGAGATTTTATTGGAAAAGAGCATGCTAGGTGATGTTGATTCAATGGCCCTTACAGAAGCAAAGCCCTCAAACACTTCATTATTACTAAAGGATGGAGGGTTCCTCAATTTTCGAAGGGGAATTGGATTGTAAAACATGGAGAAGTCGGGCTGACGACTATAACCCAAGCGCTTGATGGGAGGCAACCCAATCATTTTATTTTATTATTTTAGTTTCTTTTAACTCCATACTTTTGCAAGAATTTAGTATCTTTAGTAGTTAGTTTTAGGTTTTTTAGTGCTTTGCCAATCTCTCATGCTCTAAAAAAGTTGTGCTAATCCATGCTATGTTGCTTTGAACAGGTAAAAGGTTTTGGGATTGTAGCAATTGAAGAAAGGAGGAAAAATTAAAATTTCAAAATCAGAGTTCTCGCCCCGGCGAGAAAAATGACCTTGGAATCCTCGCCCCGGCGAGAATCCCTCTGCTAGTTTTCGCCCCAGCGCACAAATTTCTCGCCCCAGCCCAAACTTCTTTGGACTTTCTCGCCCCGGCGAGATTCCAAGGCAAAAATCTTCGCCCCCGCGAAGATGAAGTATTTTAGTATTTAATTCCTTTTCAAAATTAGATCCTATTCATTCCAAAACTCTCCCAACCAAGTCAAATTCAACCTAAACCCTCTCCTACCCTAAACAAACAATCTTAATCATTTCTCCTCATACTTGCGCTCAATTTTCTCCTCTCTCATTTGGATTTGCCAAACATTCACACGGTTTCATCAAGCAAGTTTGGGAGAGTAATCAATTGAGCAAGGCATTCATGAATATCAAGAATCAAAATCAACTGAATCCGAGTGCAGTTCCAGTTTTTCGAGCCTCTGCCGCTGCAAACATTCTCACTTTCAGATTCGGATAATGAGCAAGGTCGAGCACACCGCTTGACCAGTCAGGGAAGTCCTCCGTTTTAATTTCTTTATTTTACAAACAATGAGGACATTGTTCATTATGAGTTTGGGGGGGATTTGCTGTCATTATACATAGTTATGTCATTTTGCATTACATAATTGTTTAGTTCACGTACATTGCATTTGTTAGTTATTTTTGCATACTGTAGGAATAATTTTTAAAAAAGTAAAAATTTAAAAATCACAAAAATATTTTTTGTTTTTATTGCATTCTTTTATAAAAGTTAGGATCATATAGAATTGTATTTAGGATAGTTTGAGCAATAAATTGATGTAGAGTATGTAAGGAAGGCCGATGATGAAAATTCTGATCAGTTAGCTAATTAGTTTATCGAGATGGATAAGGTGTGCTAAATTAGGAATTTTGATTGTTTCTGATTTTGTCGAGCTTGAGACCCTTTTAATTCTTTTATGCACTTATCCATTTGGTTGAGCTAGTTTTAACTTTGAGGAAGTTTATATGTTAAATGCTCATGGAAGATATTTATGAACTCTATATCTTGTTTGATCATGCTTAAAGTGTAATATGAGGAAGAATATAAGTTGGGTGAAATCATGGTTAATTTGAAAAAAAAATTGAAGATTTTGAACTTTCCCCGATTGAAAAAAAATGGACCATGTGGTGGGTTGATATGGAGGGTAAAACTCACTCACTCATAAACACATGCAACGAGATGGAGCGTAAAACGCACTCGTTCAATTGAAAGTGATATGGAGCGTAAAACGCACTCACTAAAAAAAGAAAAGAGAATGAAAAGAGAAAAAAATGTTGAATTTTCTGGGGAAGGGTTTAAAAAGGGGCTTAAATGTTTTAAATAACCTTGTGATCCTTTAGTTATGTTTTTTTTGTATTCGCTGTGAGTTGTGTAAGATAAGCATATAGAGTTCTTGTTGTTATACTAACCTTTTTGATATCTTTAATGATGCATTTGATTTCATGAGCTTCTTTGAGTGTTTTTTTCGCTAGCTTGATACATTTGGATTCACACACATACGAAAGGGTTGAAAGTAAGATGATATTGGTGATAAGTTGATTTCAGATGGTGCATAAATTTGAAGTCTTGTTGAATTGTTAGTTACTGATCTTTGAGGCCTGATATTTATAATCTATAGTGATTGATTACTCAGTTGTAATACATCATGCATCTGCATTCATTTAGATAGGTTTGTTTATTTTTGTTTTTCTTGTGTTTTGCTTGAGGACAAGCAAAGTCTTGAGTTTTGGGGTATTTGATAAGTGGGTTTTATACCCGTGAATTAGATATATCTTAGACTTATTTCTTTATTATCTTTGAGTATTTTTAGTGTCATTTTACTTGTTTAGGCATTGGTTTTGTAGGAAACAGCTTCAGAGGGTCAAAAGAAGAAAATTGGAGCTTAATGGCATTTCTGTAAATTCTGGATCAGAGTTCTCGCCGGGGCAGGAATCTCAGGCTTAAATTTCTCGCCGGGGCGAGAATGCGCGGAAAGAAAAAAATATTGGAGTTCAGTTCTTTTGGGAAATCAATTTAGAATTGGATTCTTTCTACTAATTTGATTCAGAAACTATAAAAGAGATAGGGAGAGATGGAAATTGAGGATACATATAGGGCATACATATACATATACATAGATGCGTTCATAGTTGCATACTTACGCAATGATTGAGATTCAGAGCTGAATTGAGAGATTAGAGACTAGAGAAAGCATCGCAAGGAATTCAGATTAGAGACTTGAAGATCGAAGAACTTCTGCTGAGTTTTTCTTATCCTCTATCTTAGATTTGTAATTTAATTGTGATGACTTATTTGGGATTCATGTTTTCTATTTTCAGTATGAACTAAATTTGCAATTAAGGCTACAATTGAATCTTTTGTGTTTATGGATTAATTATCTATTTGAGTCCAATTATTATTTCATCTTGAGTTGTCTATCATATTTTATGTTTATTGAATAATTGACTGATCATCAATTAGCGGAATACTTTAGATGAATTCGGGAGATGAAATCTAGAGTTAGATTTGAATGTGATAGCATGTATTCTTAATTATTTGAATGGGATGAATAATTAGGGTTGTGAAGTGAATAGGGATATTTCTTCGTTGCATGTAACTATTGGGAATTGGTGTTTAATGAATTTAATTCTTTAGTTTTGCATCAGAATATCGCAGAATTAATTGAGTTAGATAATTTTATTTGATCACTTGGGAAATGGCTTATGAATAACTTTGAATTCCTGTTAACAACTCTATTGAAGTTAATAATTGGATGAATTGGATAATTAGTTTGTATTGCATAATTGTGGATATTGTAGTCTTAAGCCTTTAAAAATCTGAATTTCAACCTTTGTGTTAGTTTTTATTCTTAGTTTAAATTTAATTAGTTTTAATCATTATACAAATTGTGATTGTTTAAATAAAATTGAATTGATATAGGACTAGTAGTTGAAAATTATTGAACAGAGATGCCCTGTGGGTTTGACACTCCGTCTTGTCACTTTAATACTTGTTGATCGTGTATACTTGCACGTAATTGTTGATTATGAAATCTGACAACAAGGCTTCTATCCTGTTCTTGGATGCGTCTCCTCACTAGTGTCAACACATTGAGCATGTTTCTTCTGTTTCAAAAAAATTTCGGCAGCACCTCCCCATGCTCTCCAAGTACACGAAATAGACTAAGATAACTTAATCTAAGTATGCACTCAAAGAACATGTAGAGATACTAGCCGAAAAATTCTCAAAAAAAAAAACAAACAAACAACTACTCAAGCCATTGGCACCGGCCTAAGTGGGAGATATAACATCCAGTAATAGTCTCAGACTGGGGACTATTCGACATTTACTCCTAATGAGTGAATTGCAAAAGGGTTTCTAATCTCCAAACTATACTACATGTACAGGTATTCAGTTTATTTTAATTGTGAAAAACTAAGCAAATGCTACTTAGTTTATTTTACCAATGGAAAACTAAGTAAGCTACATCGAACGAGTTTATAAGCTCTTAAGTATACTACAAAAAAGTATTCAATTTAATTTAGTTGTGGAAAATTAAGCAAATGTTACTTAGTTTATTAAAACTCCTAAGTATACTACATGTGTCAAGCATATTCAGTTTACTTTAGCTATGAAAAACTAAGCAAAAGCTACTTAGTTTACTAAACCTCCTAAGAATACTACATGTGTCAAGCATATTTAGTTTACTTTAGCTGTGGAAAACTAAGCAAATGCTACTTAGTTTACTAAAGCTCCTAAGTATACTACATGTGTCAAGCATATTCAGTTTACTTTAGTTGTGGAAGACTAAGTAAATACTACTTAGTATTTTATTTTATTTTATTTTGTTAATTTAATATTATATTATTATATTTTTAATTTATTTAATATTATTTTAATTTAATGTTAATTAATATTTTATTTGTTTTATTTTAAATTTTATATAATATTAATAAATTAAATAATATATTATATTAAATAGCATATTATTTAATTATTTATTTAATATGTTATTATAATATTATATTATATTATTATATTAAATTATATTTGTTTAATTTAGAAGTTGGAAGATAATTAAGTAAAACCTACTTAATTAGTTGATTTTAGTAGTGGAAAACTAAGTAAATTAATGCTACTTAGTTTATTATATTATATTATATAATTATTAACTTATTTATAACCCACGAAAATTCCGTCGACAATTCTGTCAGAAATACAAACCACAACCATTTTTGAGCTATATCTGCTAAATTTCAGGTATATAACCTCTGTCTAAAATATAAACTTTAGAGAACATATATCAGAACAAGATAATTGCAACTTAAATTAAGCAATGTAGTGGCTAACATAGATAAGTTATACAAAAATCAGATTCACAAAACTGTACAACAATAATAATCAGATTCACAATATATTCTCAAATGCTCAAAATCATAATATGTTCCCAAATCAGATAATGTATTTTAATAGCAAAATAAGTATCCAAAATTATATCTGAATACTATTTCTTGCACAATATCCAAATCAGTTGTCAAAATCAGATTCACAAAATTAATCAGTACCCAAAGCAAAAAATCAGTACCCAAAATTGACAAACTAAGTAAATACATAAATATGGATATCAATTATTTTCAAGCCACCAAGTTAAATATCACACTTTTCAGTCAATTCCAAATATCTAGAAAACTTCTACACCACTTTAATATTAGCAGGGCCCACATATATTGCCAATTTTATTTCTGATAGAAATTTCGTCGGGAATTCCGTCAGAAATAGCCACACCCATTTTTCTTAACTAAATTAATCAACCACAATACATTCACAGCACAAATTTCCGCCTCCAATATCAATATATCACATTCACAGTATCAATATACCCAATAATAACTATGTAGATGAGTTAAACTAACAAACAACTTATGCATTCTTTAAGACCAAAATCAGCCTACTAAATCAATCCCAAAATCAGTCCCAAAATCACTCAACTAAATCAGTCCCAAAATCAGTCTCACCCAAAATAGAAGACACAAAATCAGTCCCAAAATTAGTGTCAATTCATAAAGCAGCAGTCCCAATTGATAATAACTTTTCATCAATTAACCAAATCAAATATGATAAAATTGTTAGGTTTGTATATAGCGCGAACATGCAATCAAATTACATAAATAGTGCGGAAGCGCAATAAAACAGATTTTAAAATTTTTCATACAAACCATCACCATGATCATCCATGTGCTCAATTATCAATTAAACGAGAGAGATAAAGTATGAGAATCATACCCTTGTAGAACCATGCTTCCACAGGTACGAGTTCACCTCCAAATTCTTCGCGTTCTCCTTGAATTCCACCGATTAAATTCCTTCCTTTGATCAATGTTAGCCACCCAAGTGTTTGGCCTCTAGAGGTGATCCACCAAGGAATAATAATTGTTCAAGAAGATGGGTGTTGGCAAAACCCTAGTTTCTATCTCTATAGAAATTGCAAGTACTCTCTCTCTCTCCAATTCTTATGGAAGAGTGTGTAACTGTCTAACCCTAAATCATGATAAGACTCTTCTTATTTATAGATATAGGGAACCCTCCTAAACTATTTAGGATTAGGGTTTTTATTTTAATTAAACTCCTTTAATTAATTGAACTCCTAATCCAATTAGGAATTCATGAGAGAGTACTTCTATTAATTAATTCCCAAACCCTTTTAGGAACTAAATAATAATAATAGTAATAATAATAATAAGACTCCTCTTATTAATTTACATTTAATATTTCTAAAATATTAAATAATAAATATTAAGCTATTTAATTTATTCTATCTTCATATATTAAATTAAATACACTTAACTTATTATTACGAATATGCCATTTACTTCTTAAATAAATATTTTTCTTTTGCGGTGTGACCCTTTAGGTTCTCCATATTAAACCGGTTGTGAATAAATCAATTAGAACAATTCTAATTTTATTTAAATAAATAAATTAAACTATTGAATTCATTTAAATAAATAATATTTATTCTACAATAAGGGTAAGCCCCCTTAGCGATCAACGACTTTCCAGATAATAAAGATTTCAACATTAATCATAAAAGAACCTTTCAGTGAATAGTTACCGTACAATTCAATCCTTCTACTATACAATGTCCCAATTAAATATAAGACATGGAATTACTGTCAAGTCTTATTTTATTTAATTATATGTATTTCAATTCTCAAATGCACAACTCTGATAATGCAAATTAGAAACTCCTTTCTAATTTCATTCTACTTTGGCCAAAGACTTCTGAGTCGTCATTTATCGAATCACATAGGACATTCTCTCCTTTTACTAGAAGTGGTAGATTCTTTGTTGATCATTCACCTATCTCCACGTATAACTTATTATACCCAATCATACCCTTTGATATACCCTAAAGGTCTTAAGCGACATGTCAAAGTATAACTCATCATACACAAGATACTATGATGATCTCAAGTCCAAGGATCACTTGTACTACTATCACTAGAGGAATTCCTATTGACAGGCGAGTAAAACTCCATTAGGTATTCCTTAGCGAGCCACGTTCAGTGAACTTATTCTCTAATAAACACCTACATACTTGCTTTAGTGTCTTCACACAAATGATTATGAAATCAATCATCCTCTTCATAAGAGCAAGCAACGTATGTGTTAATCTATCTGGATTCACTAATCCCATTTTTAGTAATCCAACGATTATGAACGATTTTAGTTTATGAGCTATCTAGAATTTAGATCTCATTAGCATGATCACCATCATGATTCTAAAAGCATTGCTCAAAACTATGGGTTTATCACATTTAATATAACAACACAATGTAGATAAAGTAAAATGCCTTTAATAACCGAATAAGATTACAAAGTATATGCTACATCATATCAAATATGATTGGCTTGCGTGCATACTACTTTCAAAAATCAACAACAAATATCAGTGTTGTATTAAATTAGGTTTCAAATAACAATATCAGTGTTGAATTCATGTGGGCATATGTTCAATTGAATTTTCAAATGATACAAACCTTAACTGAAAACCCCAAATCAACTAAACCCTAACCAAACAAATGGTACCTAGGAAATTGGGGATCCGGCGCCGCTAGCACAACCTTATTTCCTCTGCCACCAAATGTATAGCCGTCACCATAACAAAGCTCCATTGCCGCCTTCTGTCTACTTTGATAATTTATTGTAAAGTCTAGATCTAAGAGAGCTCGAGAGAGAGAAAGAAGTGGGAAAGTGGGAAACGAAGTGGAGGCACCAGAAAATGAGGGGGGAGCGCCGCCGTGAAAGGAGAGATAAGTGGAGAAAAGAGAGAGCTTCGGTCGAAGAGAGAGAGAGAGAAGAAATGTTTAGCAGCGGCAGAGAAGGAAATGAAAAAGGATTTAAAACATTCATATTTTCGACGAATTTCGGTAGGAATTAATTTTGTTAAACTTACGTTATGGTCAATGGAATTTCTGTCGATATTACTATTATTCTGTCGAGAATAAAATGCACGTTGGCGCCAAAATCACCTGTCATCTGTGATTGCTATGTTCGACAGAATTCCGTCGAAAATAATGTATAATCGACGGAATTATTTCCGAGAGAATATTCATTCAGAAATAATTTATACTCGACGGAATATATTCCCTCGGAAATAATTCCATCGGAAAAATTACTTTTCCTTGTAGTTATTTATCTTGGAGAGAAAAAAGTTCAAAATATTTTGATGTGATTTTTTTTAAGTAGTGGATTAGGAACCAAAAGAATTTAATCAAAGCTTTATATAGGATAATTTAGGGACAAAAATAACATTTTAAAGAAGAATATAGACATTGAAGCTCAACTCACTTGCTTTTAGGCAAGTGGAGTACACTCTCGATTAATTTGGATGGAATTGAATTAGTTTGATATGTTTATAAAACCACATGTGGTTAAAAGTTCACTTTTAAACTATAGGTGGCTACAAGTAATTTTAAATCAACCACATGTGATTATTCAAGTATTCTCTCTATTTCAAAATTAGAGATACATTTTGACTTTTTTTAAGTCAATTCGCAAAATCCTAAAATTCAAAATTAATATGAAGTTATTTAATTTTAATACAAATAAATATAATAATTGTAAATTAACTATAAAATATTATTAATTACCATCTTTGTTATTCTAAAATTTGAATGAAATTATATCAATTTAAAATTTAAAATTTTATGAATTAATTTTAAAAAATAAAATATATCTCTATTTTTAGAACGGATGTAGGATGTAGTATTTATTATGCGCGTGCAGTGTTACTCTGGCAGAAAACGTTGTAGGCTTTTGTGATGAGCATACAATAGTATGATCCATAAGTAATACAATTTCATATATATACTTTGTCAATGTGTCTAATCACAACAATTGAATATTTTTAATTACTTTGGCATGATACATTGTATACTCCATAAATAATTACAATTTCATAGATAATCAATCTGTCTAATCACAACAGTTGAATATTTTTATTTTGGCACATGAATGAATCCCGAATACGTCCGCTCTTAACATGCGATTTACATGGAATTAGTGAAGTCAATATTTGCAATAAGATTGTCTTAGGAAGACTATAAGCCATCATTAAACATTATCTTATATTAGTGGATGAGGTTTTAGCCTACTAATTAAGATTGAAGTATAACGACTTTTATATTTCAATTTTAATTTTTACTTGGTTGAGTTTATTTTTTCCTTAATGTAAAGTGTATTTCCTATTTTATGTGAAACTTGTTTGGTTTGTGAGTTTATTTTTTCATCTTTTAGTAAGGTTTGATTGATTTGTGATGTTATAATAGTGATGATGTACTTGATTATGACTTATATTGTACTTCCCAAAAAGTAAAATTTCTAAAAAAAATATCTTATATTAAATTTCAACTTACTGAATTATATGAATTTCCCTAGTGTCCTAGTGTCTAGTCTACACGTGGATTATATGAATTGTTAATCTAAGTATGACTTCTCGACACCCTAGTGACACAAATGAATTTTGACATGTCATAGATTTGAATAGTTCTTCAACACGGACAACAGAAAAATAATGTTGATATAAGAAAAAATTCAGAAGTTGAAAGAACAGTGAGATTTAGTCAACAATTAGGATTAATTCTTGATAAGGAGTAGGGGCGGATCCATTTGAAGGGCAGCATGCCTATGCTGGGTTTTTTATCCTATGGGTATTTTTTTTTAAGGTATAGGAGTAGGGCAGAATTTATAAATTAATAAACTCAAGGGGACAGATTAATAAAAAAGTTAAACTCGATGTATTAAAAGAAAACAAGTTCATGTTAATCTAATTCTACAAAGTATAAAGTAAAGCAGTAACAAATGTATTAAAAGTTAAACTCGATGTATTAAAAGAAAACAAGTCCATGCGTTGATTATGTTTTCAGTAAAATTTAGTTTAATGGGTCTTAATATCTTTTATCCATACGTTGATTATTTATTTTGAAATTTTTTTTTATTTTAGGTAACGATTTATGAATATTTATTTATTGTATATTATAGAATTTTATGTACATTGCATAAAATAATTGATCTCAAATGGGTTGTTGACATGTTATTTTATATATATATATATATATATATATATATAATATTATTACTTGTTATATTAACAATATTGTAACCAAATACATATTTTACATATATGCAAGTGTCCGTAAAACACAAAATTATCTAAAAAAAATGGCTCGGGGGCGCACTCCCGAACCCCTGCCAAATCCGTTCTAAGACCAAAATCCGCCCCTGCTGGGTTTGATTCCTGGATCCGCCCCTGAATTAAAGAGGATAATGATCAGGTAATAAGGGAGGAATTTAAACAGTTTATTCAAGATATCGGCTACAAAAAATAAGAAAGAATGTCAGGAAGCAAAGGGAGATTATGAGGAATATGACACCGAATTGAGTAGTGAATTTTGATTGTATTTAGTAGATGTGAACCTCATAGATTCAGAATTTTCTGTTTTAGCAGCTATGGATTTTTGGTTGCATCCTTGGTTCTGATAGAAACCTCATAATTTGTGTAATTTTTTTTTATCATTGTCGAACGGAGGAAAATTCTATGTAGCTGTTGATTCGTTAGATGGCATTGGAATTGTGTTTTAAGAGGAGCAAAGTGCAGGAGTGACATGGTGGGGAGCAAAACATACTCCCTCCGTCCCAAATTAATTGTTTTTCTAGGACTTTTTAAAGTCAAATTGACTATTTTTAAAATTAATAATTAAGCATATATAAATATATTTTTAAAATTATAAAAATTGAAATTAGTAATAAATTGTATATACTTTCTTTTGGTTATAATATCTTCACCTATATGTTAGCAAAAATAGTAAAAAGATTAGTTTTAAAAATAGTCAATTTGACTTTAAAAAGCCCTAAAAATGCAATTAATTTGGGACAGAGGGAATAGTACGTTTTATTTGTTGCAATAAAGTTCATGCAGGATAATAGGGACTGAAAATGTGTATAAGATGGGAAAACACTTGGCATCATTTAGCAGGGATATTAAAGCACATAACAGGGACAGAGTATAGCCATTGAAGCAGATTAGATGAATGACAATTGCATGACAACACTCAATTTATGTATGCTTGCATGTTATATTCAGTTTTTTGTAAGAGTTTTCAATATATTCAGATAGATGTACCGTGATTCCCCTCATATCCATAACTTTTGAATTTGAAAAACTTTTCAAAAATAAAATTTAGCCTTTTGCACAAATAAAAAAAAAACAAAAAACAAACACAAAAAAACAGGCTTGAAATCAAGATCCATGATATTACTCATGTTATTGTCGTATTTTGGGAACATGAGGTTTACAATGAATTTCCTCCTGTTTTTTTTTGTTTTTTTATTTTATTATTATTATTATTATTATTATTAATTTACATTTTAACATAAAACACATAAATATTAAAAAATATAACTAATATTTTGTCTGATTGATTATATTAGATATAAAAATTCAATACTATTTTTCTAATTTATTGTAGAAATGAAAAAGCCATTAATGTCCTTAGAATAATATGAAAAAGTCATTAATTCTTGTTTCAAAATATGTAAATAAAAAAATAAAAGAAACTGAGGGAGTAATTTTTTTTTTCTTTCTAGGATAAAAGACATTTACAGATAGTAATGTTGATTAATGTTTCTTTTACCAAATCGACTGAAATATATTAAAATTGTAATCTGTTATAAAAGACGAAAGAATTATAATAAAAGAACTGAAATAGTTGATGGATCTAGTCCAAGGATCCAGCCCATCTCGTAAGCCCAATATGGAATATAGGCCCAAGTCCAAGAAGTCTGGCGAGCCCAACAAATATGATCCATCACAGTTGGGTTAATTGAGCTCATCGGTAACAATGAACTACGCACGCTCACATCATGAAGGAAGTGGTCAAGCCTCGTCGCCGGATCTCACAGATAGCACGTCAACCATCTTGCACATCAGGAAGAGGTTGGGAGCTCCACTAAAGTAGTGGTTTAGTGGCTACACGTTCACCCCAAAATTGTCACGGGGTCGCTATAAATTGTACGCATCACCATCACTTGGGGTCAACTCACTTTTGTACTGATAAACTCCCTTCTCCTTTCTCTTTAAGCTTGTACTCTCTGTACTCTCTGTTTCCAACACACTTGACATAATATAAAGTGTCGGCGACTAGAGCCATTCAAAAGTAGACTAGGTCAACTTGACCGAACCACTCTAATTATTGTCTTATTTTTCTACTTTAATTACCGCATTTATTATTACTTGACAGGTGTGAGTACAAAGTTTATTTTGTGCATCATCAATAGTAATTCTTTTAAACAAATAACAGATAATCAGAAGAAATGATCAATCGTAATAACAGAGCTAATGGACACCATATAAACTCATAAAATACAATCATATTCTCAAAATAATAATAGAATATGTAGATCTGAACAGTTCTTCAATACGGATAACAGAAGAACAAGCCATCATGATAATGCTACATCCAAATCTGAACAATCTATTTTCAACAATCATACATCATAAAAAGTCTCACGAACAAAAAAAATCACCTAAACGGAGAAAGTAAAATATCCCAATATATGATAATAAAATCTCATCACAAAAGAAAAGAAAATAAGTTATCTCATGGAAAAAATAAGTCCCATAAAAGGTAAAAATAAACTCTACAAGAAAATAGTATTTATTAGATCAAAATAAGAAAGGTTTAAGAAGAGTCATCTCGAGTTTAAAGATGGAGGTTAGAATTTTTGACAAGAGAAAAAGATAATAACACAAAAACAAAAAAAAAGAAGATAGTTTTTTTGGGTTTCGTAATGTTGATTAATGTGAATGATGACAATTGTATTGTTGTCAATGACTCAAAAATTGTGAGGCACTTAAATAAATAATCTTTTAATCCTTTTGGGAGGAGTGAAGTGAGAAAGGGAGTAGCCAGTAGTGGGTGACCTTTTTGTTCCTTTTAGGGTCTTGGCCAAATCGTCTGCTTCCTGCCTTTCTAATTTCCAAATGATTAAAGTTTATTATTATCAACCCACAAAAACTTTGTACTTTGTGGATGAATACACAATGACCTATTAAGTTTGAATTATGTGCAACTAAAATGACTTAACCAAAATTTGTATATTTTCCACCATTAATTCTCACAGTACTTACATCCCACTTATACGGGAAAGCTAGCAACCGATTACATCTCTATCTATATCATCTTTATATATAGCTTTTTTTATTGATTTCGCCCTCGCTTTTGTTTTCGATTATAATGAATAAAGGGCATAAACATAAAGTCACAATAATCGAGCATAATCATAAAGTCACAAAAGAGTAACATTATTGAAATTAATCATGTGCTTCCTCCGTTTCAGAAAAATGACTGAAATACAAAAAATAAAATAAAATAAAAAATTCATATAAGATATTAAAAGTATACGATTTAAATTCAAAATATTATATAAACTTTATTTTACTCTCAAAAATACTTAAATAGCGTTCATTGTGAAAATCTTTAGCTTGCGTATGTGGGATCTACTGCAAGTAAAATGAGAACTTATATGGACTCTATCATTTTTGTTTTTTTTAAAATTTATTTAAAGAATATGCTTATGTAATATTTTTGTGTGACTGAAGAAGTATATAATCTAACGTCGGTAGAAACCGAAGAGTTTTTACTCACAAAGAAAAAAGCAAAAAACTTAGCGCTTGGCAAGGCCTACATCATGGGGAGAAAAGTTCTTTTTCCTTTGTCCATACTCTTTTGGGAGATTATCAAACAACCTTTCATACAAGAAGTAGAGCAGAAAAATAAGCCTCAAATGTAACTTCTTCTAAATTTGCATGTTTAAATATGTTATATATGAATCAAAAATGTTCATTCTTCAACCAATCATTACAAGAAATTGGTTTAATTCCCTTGGAATTAAGTCAATTTCGACGAAAATGTCGGTTGAAAATAATTTCGTCAATATTAACTTAAATTTTAACGGAATTTCGTCGAAAACATTGAAACCTCTAGACGCTAACTTTTTCACCAGCATGAATAGTATTTTCGACCGAACGAAACATTAATATTGACAAAAATTTTGTCAGAAATATAGTTATTCCATTTGAACTAATCTTGAAGGAATTCTAACGAAATTAAGGTACCCTTATAACTCTAAATCATTTCCTGGTGCGCCCCGGCTGAAACAAAACAAAAAAAAAATCTCTCTCCATCCCTTCCATTTTCGATTGGTATAAATTTCGTCGAAATTAACTTATTTTTGTCGGAAGTAGTTAATTTTGACAAAATTTTGACGAATTAATAAAATTAGTTCCGAAATAATTAATTTTAACCGAATTTTCGACGGAATAGTCGTGCAATTTGCTTGTAGGGAATTAATTTAATATTGACCAAAATGATTTTGCATGCATTTGCCTCGACATCTAATTGGTCTTTTCCACATACTCAATAATCACAGCTCTTCTCCGACAAAAAATAATTCTCTCACTAAATAAATCTGGTGCCTGTCACTCTCTCTGTTTTTTTTTTTTTTTGTTTTTTTTTTTTAATTTAAGCACACATTGACTAATCATTTTAATGTTTAACTTATACCCAAAACATCACACGATACGTCTCTTTCCCTATCTGACTATCTCTATCTATGTAGATACAAAAAGTAAAACACGAATATATACAAAACATAATTAAAGAGGTACAGAAGCTAGGTAGCCGTTGGTTTAGATTAGAGGGCGTGAGGGGTGGGGGTGTTTGAGGCACATCCCAATCCCAATCCCAATCACAATCCCGCCATACATGCATGCATGGCTATTTGACACATGTAGGGCCCAAAGTAGTACACCAATAGCGACAAGGATAAGGCTGGTCTTTTCTTCATTCCAAAGTCCAAATCCAATAATTCCAAATTCCCATAAATAAAAGTATAAAACGGATCCGGACACCGTAAAATTGTCGCGTGAAATTTTTAAATATAAAAATTGTGAGAAACTATGTTTGTTAGTAAAAAAATATATTTTAAATTAAATTATTTATTTTAATTTAATACTATTTTAAATTATTTAATCTCTTAACGTGAAACTATTAATCTATAAAATCATTTGATAACTTAAAATTAAGAAATTATTAATCTCACATTTATCATGAAATAATATAATCCTCATAAATATATAGCCTTAGGAATGACATAAAATAGTTTATAAGACTATTTAAAGGACTATTAGTCTGTTATCATGAAATAAAATAGTCCGAATTAGTGTTAAATTAAGATAAATAGTTCAATTTCAAGTATATTTTTTACGACCAAATATAGTATGTATATAAAAATTGGTTATATGTGTATAATAAAAAATTGTATTACAACTTTAATATCAGTAAAATACAATTTGATTTGTACTGTACAAATGTAACTTTTTTTTCTTTTCGCGAACTTGTTCAATAATCAAGACGTGTCACCTGGTGCATATCTCCCTTGACCAATTTTTTTTCTCTTCCCATTTGTTTTTAATTTTTTTTTTGGGGCTTTGAAACAAACCTATTTTTTCCTTAATTATATACATACATGTTACACACTTGCAGTACTGTTAAACTACCTGAACAGATAATCATCAACACTTAAAATCAGTACACCTAGCTAGCTAGCTAATCATTTTCCTCTTTATTCATGCTTTTATTTACCTATAATCCCTTAGTAATCACAACAGCCAAGAAAAACACTCCTAGCTGACTCTTCCATTAATTAATTTAGGGTCCTTCTAATGTGTGCCATAAGGTCACATACTACTATACACAGGAATTGAGAGAATATTCACTTGATTACTGTGCATATTCCTTTGATTTCTGTGTTTACACACATATCAAGAGAATAAGTACATAAATCAAGAGAATATTCTCTCGATTCCTGTGTATAGTGTGTGCCCTTAGGGCACACATTAAGAAAATTCATTAATTTACTAATATGTCTTTTTTTTGTGTGCGCAAAATTTAGCATAACAATTTCTAGCATGAAGATCTAGTGGTGAGGCCATAAAGAAATATTCCGTGGCTCCCACGTTAAAAAAAAAAAAGGAAGAAAAAAAACAAAGAAGAAGTATTATATGTGGGACGTCATGAAATTAAGTGGAAAAGATTATAATATCAAGTCCCACAAAATCAAAACATGTCGAAGCCATGAGAATCACGAGATAGACTAAATTATTGACTTAATTATTTTAAGTAATTAAGAATCAAAAACTAATGATTGACACTTTCTTAAGACATTCAAAAATAGCCTTACATACAATTTATGTAGTATTAAATCAATAAATAAGAGCAGTTACGTTGCTAATCATTAATTAATCACGAATTTGTTAGTCTTATTTAACCAAGTATTAGGCATCTATATTGATGTGTTGAGGGCTTTAGGCCATGGTCCTTATATGTGGATGGTATTTGTAAGTTTGAACACCAAATTAATACTTTTACTGCTCATATAAATTTTATCTAATTATTTTACACAATTGTAATAATGATGTTCCACGACCTTGCATCAAATAAAAAATTATATATTTTCATCTTTTCAAGGACATGCTTAAACCCTTTTTCTTGCTTCATTTAGCAATATATTCATAGAAAAATTAGTGTCAATAAAATGCGTAGTAATGGATTTGGATTATCTCCATTTCCCTCAACTCCGTGCCACTTTTGGATTAAAATCCCCTTCATTATATTTATTCTTTAATTTTTTTTTGATATACATTTAGCGGCATAAAAATTACATTTAACGACAAAATTAAATTCATCACAAACAATTCGTGATATAATACAATTCGTCGTAAACAATTGTGTAGTTAAAAGCATCACAAAAATAATTTTTGTGTTACTAAAATGTGTATTAATTAGGAGAAATTAAAAAATAAGTGTATTGAAAGCATCCTAATCCCTCACGTCACATTCAAAATTTATGATCACAACACATTTATCCCTAGATATATTTTAAGCTGCCATTTAGAGAAACTAAGAATTTAGAAACTTAATTCTGTCCGAATAAGAAACTTCAGTTTCTATAAGGCCAGGTCAATTTACCCTTTAATGATTTCTAATGGTCATTGAGATTCTACTAATTAATCAACAAAATGATCAAGTACAAATGAGTTTATAATAAGGTGTTGATATACGGTAATAGTTGCATATTCAAATATAATAAATATGCTATATTGCCCTTAATATATGTAAAATCAATAAACACATTACCTATCTTTTCATTTTGCCCCCAATTTTATTACAATGTCATATTTACAATATAAAATGTATGTACACTTATATTAGCCGATCCTCAATTATAGATATTGTTAACGTCAAGATTTCATTGCGTGTCCAATCATCAAAATACGCGTCAAATCCTACACAAGAACGAAACCACACTCAGAGAGCTGACGGCAGCCTAGGCCGCCGGGAGATAACTCCAATATGAGAATAAGTACAAGTTGTTCAAGGTATTAACAATGTAGGTTTAGTACTTTAGTGAATAAAAAGTCATTACCTACAAATTAGGGTTTAGCCTTGTATTTATAAATGATCACACCCCTTTACCGCTCTGTCCCCGTATTGTAATAGGATTCCTGAACATGGAAATTACCATGATAGGATAGAAGTCAACTTCCTTAAAGAAAGGAAATCGGATATAATCTAGATTCTTTCTTTAGGAATTAAAGTCCAATTACAGTTAGGACTGTAAATTCCTTAATTGTCAAACAACTCAACCACGTCATACTTCCACATAAGATAAGTCCTACCGGACCCTCCTGGCCCAACATTACCCCCACTCTCTTGTTATAATTGACTTTATAATAAGAGAGTGTACAAAAATTAATGTAATCCGGACCATTTATCTCGGAACCAAATAATCCCTTCTTGTTGCACACGCCATATACTGGACCCAGCCACCATTATCAGTTGTAACTCGAGAAACGCGCAAACTGAAGAGTCACATCAAAACCTATTTTCCCCCAAAAACAAATTGCCACTACGTTCAAAGGATTTCCCCTCCCTCTCTGCAACTACTTCCTCTAGCGCATGCACCTACAACCACCTCCTCCGGCGGCAACCACTATTTTCCATACAATCCCTGTTCAACAATGGCCGACAACCCAACTAACATCCCCTCCGCTTCAACCACAGCCAATCCTAACCCCACTCCTATACAAATCTCCACCCAAATCCCCTTTGAAATCTCCCCCTCCACCACCGCCATCAATCCTTCAAATTCCCCAACCACCACCAACACCCCTCATAGCACTTCATCATCTGCCACCCCATCACCATTTCGAACCGAAGCCGAGATCACCATACTAAAAATGCAACAAGAATACACGATCAGAAAAAGCCTTCACCCATATCAACACCAAATCTTCCATCACCGAACAAACCCTCTCTGACATCTGCCAACAAATATCACATTCCTCCCACACACGATCTCCGCGCCCCGAACTTGGATGAGAGAATGTACCATGACCCGACAGTTGGACCGCCGTTTCCCTGTACGCACTAAAATACGGAGTCCGATTCCTCTTTCTCAAATTCATCATCACCTTTCTCGGATTCGTTGGAGTCGAATTCGCTCAATTAGTCCCGAACTCCTTCATCCATCTTATTTGCTTCATCGCCTTTTGCTAGGAATGTGGCATAGAACCATCCATCGACTTCTTCTTCAACCTATTCTCGCTAGGCAGATTCAGGGAATCGGGTTTCCATCAAATCAACAAGCAACTGAATAAAGCAGCTCAGAAACGAACCCTAATGAGGCCCCCACCAGCAATAAGGGGTGACACTCCCACTGGTTATTCATTAAGGGACCTGAAACCTACAAAATTCTAGACTGGGTCGAAGCCTCAAGAGCCAATGTAGTGTTTGATAAATTCACCCGTAGCCGAGCCGAAGAGTTGGCCCTACTCATAGCCAAAATGCCCAAAGAAGAGTAGAGCATAGATCTTTTGAACGATCCAGCTTGGCTATAGAACCATAATCGTAAGTCAAATTTAACTTATTTACATAAAACTTCCAAATCGTTATAATTCTTCCTAACCTTTCCCTTGCCTACAGTTTCCCTTATCAAATCGAAGACTATCAAAGATATTAGTCAAACGTCATCTCCAACATCAACTCCCGAAGTCATTCCCGAGCCAATCAAAGGGACAACCCCCCAAACCGACCAACCAACGGAAGTTCCCCTCCTAATAAACCCTATCTCTGCCATCCCAATGACACAACCTTCAGCGTCAACCACCTACCCCTCAACCAATATCCCCACACTAGGTTTTATCGAAAAGAGCCCTCTCGAGATGACACCCACCGAAAAAGATGCCTTCTTCAAAAAGAAATACAAATTAGTTAAGACATCCACTAAAAAACCTCCCCTCACACCATCCCAACATCCTGTCGCCGATCATACCCAAACTGCCGAACTAAACATCATCCAACCCGATTTAGCTGAACCTCTAGAATCTATCGAACCTAACCTCCCTTTACAAAAGAGGAAAAAATGGGCTGAATCATCTCTCGTCCTACCAACCAAAAAACCACACACATAACTCCCTCTAGAACCTCAACAACTCCAACAGCCGGCTGATGCTTCCTTATCAGAATCGCCATCATTCTCGACCGAGGTATGAGAGATATATGAACTCCGGGCTACGATGACCCTATGGCCGGAAGATCCCAAAGATTATCCCATCGAACTCTTTCAATACTTCAATCTACCCAAAGAGACAGAAGATTTGAAAACATCACAACTGAGGAGCTGATCCACGTGAATTCCATGCACTTGGGTCAAGTAAGTACAACTACCCCTCAACACCTTTTCTCCATTTACCATACATCTTTGACGCTAAACCAATCATCTTAAATTACAGTCCAATACTATCACCGCCCGAACCCTACGCCATCTTAAAAAAATGAAGGACAGAGAGGAAGAGCTAAAGGCTGAAATCACTGAACTCTAACTCCGGATCGAGGCCATAAAATCTGGTTTTGAGAAAGAATGTAGTCTTCACACAAACATAAATTATCGTTGTGAAGAGCTACAAAAGGAGCTGAAGAAGACCAAATGGCAACTTTTTGAAGTAGCCGGAAAAAGATAACAACTTTTGACAGAACGAACCGAAGACAAAAATTGAATAGACGTGATGGAGAAATCCATCATAAGCCTACAGAACCGGTTCAGGACCGTGCACTTTCAGATGGTTGACCTGATGAAGGAACATAAGTCGTTGGAGGCAAGTCACAACGAGTTAAGAGCACAGGGACCTCCAATGACCGAAGAAGCCAAACAGAACCTCATAGCTGAATACCGCCAATCCCCAGAGCTAACAGAAGAGGTTCTAAAACAATACGGTGACAGGTATTCAAATGATTAGAAGAAAGATAAGGCTAAAATGTTCATGGTCAGACTAGATCCCTTCGTCTTAAACTCTTTCGACGATGAGCCTGATGCTGAAGACAACCCCCCTCCCCTATAATAGGCTTTTACAACTTTTCCCAGTATACCAAGTATTTTTTATCTATGAACCATCCATTGCTTGAAATTAAAAAGTCCCTGGCTTCGGCACTTCAACAACTTCATAAGGACCCTCCCAATTCGGCATAAGCTTGTCTGTGTTCTGGGGGTTAGACGTTTCAACCTCTCGAAGTACAAGATCACCAACCTCGAATCTCCGTAATTTAACCCCTTTATTGAAATGCCTAGCAGCTCGTCACTGGTAATTCGATAACCGTACCACGGCTGACTCCCGAACCTCATCCAATAAATCCAAATTAAGCCGAAGCCCTTCATCATTGTATAGCTCCCGGTATTGACTGACCCGAAGAGAGGGGGGCCCAATTTCCACCGGCACTAAGGCATCAGTCCTATACGCCAACCTAAACAGCGAATCACCTGTTGTCGTCCGATAAGCTCACAAAACACTCAGCAACTCCTCCGGCCAGCGACCCTTAACTTCATCCAGCCTTCATTTAATTTCATTAAGTAAAGTACAATTCGTCACCTCAACCTGTCCATTCAACTGAGGATACGCTACCGATGTTCTCCGATGCTGAATGTTAAGATCTGCCAAGAATTCTTCAAACTTAGCCCCCACAAACTGCCGCCCATTATCCGAAACTAACACCATAGGGATCCCAAAGTGGAACACTACAAACTCCTTTAAAAGCTTTAAACACTCCTGCCTTAAGATTGTCCGAAGCGGTTTGGCTTCCATCCATTTAGTCATATAATTAATGGCGACTATCATGAAACTGACTTGTCCCTTGGCTTTCAGCAGCGAATGTGATCGGGGAAAGGACTGACGACAACTCCTACAGGGGCTGATGTGGTATCGGACTATTCAACTGGCACTTCGGACACTTCTTTACATAGTCCTTCGCTTCTTAAAATATCGTTGGCCAATAGTACCTCTGCAAAGAACCTTATATGCTAGTGCCTTTACACCCATATGGTTGCCACAAATCCCTTCATACACCTCCCGAAGAACATAATTAGCTTCTGAAGGTGTTAAACATTTAAGTAATGGGAAGAGAAGGCTTACCGATACAGATCCCCATCAATTAGGATGAAGTATGAACTCCGGTGCTTTATCATCTTAGCCAATAATCGATTTGAAGGCAAAATACCATCACTGAGATACGCTATATATGACGTGAGCTAACAATCCAGCCGATCCAACGCTAATACTTTTGACCTCTGAACCCTTGGGGTATCCAAGACCTCTAAGTATACCAAACCACTAAAAGAACTCGCCTCAATCGTCGCCAATCTGGCTAAGGCATCGGCCACTATATTGTTCAAACGATCCACCCCTTGGAAATTGTATGAGCTGAAGTAATGCAACTGATCCTTTACCTCCGACAAGTATCTAGCCATCCGTGCCCCCCGAGATTCATACTCTCCCAAAATTTGCTTGACCACCAACTGGGAATCACTAAAGATAACTAAACACTGAATCTCTAAACTTCGATCCAAACACAATCTTGCTAGAATGGCCTCATACTCTGCCTCGTTGTTAGTCGCTTTAAATTGAAACCTAATGGCCTATTGTACCTTAAACCCCTCTGGACTTGTTAAGATTACCCTTGTACCATTGACATCCGAAGTCGAAAACCCATCCATATACAAGGTCCACGCCTTCCAAATCGGTTGTACTTTGGATATCGAATTCACTGCACCTTCGGGTATATCTGGTCCTGAGAACGAGCATTCCACCATAAAGTCGGCTAATGCCTAACCTTTTATCGCTGTTCGGGGATGATACTCCAAAGTAAATTGCGTCAACTCCATTGCCCAGGTAGCAAATCTTCCTGAAACGTTCGGCTTGTGTAGAACCTTCTTCAATAGCTGAACAGTGTAGACCACTATCAATCTCCCCTGAAAATAATGCTGAAACTTCCTACTAGCCACAATCAATGCATAAGCAAACTTTTCCATGTTTGGGTATCTAGTTTCTGCATCTCAAAGCGCATGGCTGATGTAATATACTAGGAACTGATTTTCTCCCGACTCCCTTATCAAAACTGCCTCGACAGCCAAGGAACTTGCGGCAAAGTATAAATAAAGTGGTTCCTTCGAGACCGGCTTCATCCGCAATGGTGCCGACGATAAATACTTCTTGATCCCCTGAAAAGCATTTTCGCATTCCGAAGTCCACTGAAACGTCTTTTCATTCTTTGTACCTTTCAAAGTGTCGAAGAAGGGAAGACACCTTTTTGCTGATCTCGACATGAACCTCCGAAGCGCTGCAATCTGACCGGTTAACCGTTGAACATCCTTGAAAGTCTGCGGGGAACTCATATCCAATATCGCCTGAATTTTTTCCGAATTAGCTTCAATTCCTCTTTTACTGACCAGATATCCCAAAAACTTTCCCAAACCAAGACCGAAGGTGTACTTGGTCAGGTTCAGTCTTAGCCTATGTTCTCGAACAGTCTGGAAACACTCCTCCAAATCATCTAAATGATCACGGGTCGGCGGGCTTTTTACTATCATATCGTCCACATACACCTCCATATTGTGTGCAAGTTGTTTACTAAACACATAATTTATCATCCATTGGTATGTGGCTCCCGCATTCAGTAACTTAAACGTCATCTTTTTGTAAGCATATATTGCCCAATGAGTGATAAAAGCCATCCTTGGGATGTCCTTCTTATACATAAAAATTTGATTATACCCCGAGAAGGCGTCTAAAAAACTCAGCAACCCGTATCCCGACGTAGCATCAATGAGTTGATCGATGTTTGGCAACATAAAATTTTTTTGGTCAAGCCTTATTTAAGTCCGTGTAATCGATGCACATCCTCCACTTTTCGTTCTGCTTCCTGACTAACACCACATTTGCCAGCCATTCGGGATAATCTATCTCGAAGATGAAATCCACCTCTAACAGCTTTGCCACCTCATCATCAATAATTTTTTGCTTTTCTGGGGAAAATATCCTTCGCTTCTGCCGAACTGGTTTCTTAGTAGGGTCAACACATAGCTTATGAACGACCACCTTCTCGTCAATACCCGGCATGTCTCGGGGCTTCCAAGTAAAGATATCTGAATATACCCTCAGCAACTCTATTAGATTGGTCCGAAGGGGTTCCTGAAGCCCGGATCCATTCTTTACCAACTTGTCGGACTTTTCTTGGATCAATTCAAAATCTTCTGTCTCTTCAGCAGGAAGTGCTAGGGGTTCAATAGATCCTTCGGTGAATAGTTATATTTCAATAGCCATAGTCTGCTTGTGTTTACTAACCCCGACACCCGAAGAGTTCAATGTATTCTTATAGCACCGTCTGGCCAAATCTTGGTCTCCTCTAACTTCACCGACCCCATTTGGCGTCGGGAATTTAATCTTGAAATGCGGAATTGAGGTCATTGATTGGAGAACGGTCAATGTTGGTTGACCAATGATAGCGTTGTAGGCTAAATCCACCTGCACTACAAAAGAACTTAATTAACACTTCAACCTGTCGAGGGGTCATCCCAAATACGACTGGAAACTCAATTATCCTCGATACTTATACTGGGTCATTGATGAACCCATACAAAGGACCTTCCTGGCCAACTTCCAATTTCTTGCCTTCTAAGTCTAACCTTTAATACACATGGGTGTATAAAATATTAACCGAAGACCCATTATCGATCACCATCCTCTTTATATCAACTGGTACGACATGAGCCGTTACGACCAATGCACCTTCATGTGGCTCGATTGGTTCGAATGGGTAGTCCTCGTCTGAGAAAGAGATAACTACGCCAGGATAAGTTTGTTCCTTTCTAGCGGGTTGTTTAGTAACCCAAGTACCACATATAAGGTGGCTCTTCTCTTCTTTCCTACTACATTTCCATATGATCCACTAGATATAACATCTACCACCCTTAAGATCATCTGGTTTTGGTCCGTCTGTTGATTCTCTTGTTGTTCGGGGACCGCAACTTCCTGCATCCCCGATCCTGCTCCTTGACGACCTGCTACATATTGTACCAAATCCCCACTTTGAACTTTCTTCTCTATCAGATCTTTTAAATTATGGCAGTCTTCTGTAGAATGTCTCGAAATCTGGTGGTGGTTGCAGTAACAGTTGTGATTTTCTCTGTACGACTTGGTATTTGTCGGACACGATTCAAAGTAAGGCTTGTTTCTGATCTCCTATAGTATCTTTGCCCAATCAGTGTTGAGGGGAGTGTAGATTTTATTCACGTTCTTGTTCGGGAAGGGCGGTCTTCCTCCTCTATAGAAATTTTGCCTCGGTTAGTTGTCCGACCTGGGAGTGTTATTTCCATCTCGGTCATTCGGCTTCCCCTCTGATTATGCTTAAAGCTTCAAGCTTCTGATAGCTTCTTCAAGAGTAATAAACCCATCAGCCCGACTGTAGGCCTCCGACAAGTCACCTAGAGGATTAAGGATAAGGTCCTTTATCAGCATCTTGGACTTTGTAATGTCCAACCATATAGTAAAGAATCCCACAGCTTATTACACGTTCAGGTCGGTCACAGTGTCGACCGCTTCCCTAAACCTCTTCGCATACTGGCCTAGGCTCTCTTCGGAACGTTGCTTGACCTGCATCAGAGACATGGTCAACTCTCCCTTCCGTTTATTACTTCCGAACCTGACATGGAATTTGTCACATAATTATCCCCATGAACTGATAGGGAGCAAGAGACACCATCCATTCTCGAGCCCCATGCTCAAGTGTGGTGATAAACATATGACATTTGACAGCATCGAGATGGTCATAGTAGTTCATAATCTGATTATAAGCATGCGTGTGGTCATATGGATCTTCAGTGCCATTGTACGTCTCTAACGGGGGCACCTTCTTTGATTTGTCAGCCTTTACTCATTTTATCTCCGGAGTAAAAGGCGACTTTGCATTATTCGGCAGTTCTTTTGTCTGATCGGACGCTGCCAGCTTCTGTTCCACTTCTATCAATCTTCTTGTAAGGGCATCGATCCTGTCCCCTCGGGGAGACGGCTCGAGTCTGACCCATGTATTGTCCGGCAAACTCATCCTCCTTCTGTGCCACGATCTCCCTCCTTCTGAAGAATTATCCCTAAAGCGGCTCTGACGCCTGTCCCGGTATGGTGTGCGGCTCTTCGGTTTACTTTTGTCCTGTGAGCAGCTTCTATGCTTTATGCGGATCGAAAAGCGACTTTTTGGCCTGCACAGATCCTACGAGGGGCTTTGGTTCCTGTTGCGGAGCAGGGAGCGGCTTCTGGGCCTGTTCTGGTCCTGTGAATGACTTTGGTGCCTGCTACGGAGCGAGGAGCGGCTCCTGGGCCTGCTCCAGTCCTGCGAGCAACTTCGACGCCTGCTGCGGATCGGGGAGCGACTGTTAGGCCTACCCTTTCTTTGTTCGGAACCATCCGAGTAATAAGTCCTGGATCGATTCTGAACAACTATTGCCCGGCTACGTGGTCTGCTTGAAGAAACCTCCTCTCCATCCACCAACTTCTCTAACTGGGCATCAATCTCCTACTGCTGCAGGCGCAACGCTTCCATTGCAACCTGATTTTGCTACTTCTTTAGGGTTAGGATTAACTGACTCTGATCCCACTCATTTTTGTTGCTCTCCCACTGTCGACGCCGGGTTTTCGCCTTTAATGCGATTGTTTTGTCCCTTTCCGATTTTGGCCTTTTTATCAGGTGATTTTGGGGAAAAGGTCGGCATTGATGTCGACGGGGTTTTGAAAGATCGTTTTTATGATGAGCCAATTAACCAGAGTCGCCAGTTGGTATATTTGAAATGGATGTACCAACTCATCCGAGTTTTTGTTTTTTATAAATCGCTGGCTCATGTGTGACTCCGAATTAATTGGTCTGCGAATCGAGATTCATAGAGTTTGGGGGCTTGCTTAAGTGAGGGGAAGGTGTTAGGCACCCCTCGACTTCCGTGAAACACGGTTACCGAAATCTTGATACTTTCCTATCCTTTAATTCATGAATGTGTGTGTGTATGTCTGCGTGTGTGTGTGTGTGTGCCTATGTGAATGTCGTTGTGGGTTTGTATGAAAGAATCATTTGGATTTTTAGGGAAAACCGTGTTTTAATTTGAGAACGCTTCGGAATGTCTTTTCGGTATACACGAGAAAGCTTTATTCTTTATGAGAAAGGTTTGATTTTAATTGTCCAAAACTATGAGATTTTCATTAAATGTCGTTTTGGCAAAACAAGAATTTTAAACCTTCGTCAAAATAGGAATCGAGATCTATACGTTGCTTTCGTGAAACGATCGGGCAATTTCTAGAATCTCTTTCACCCTATGCACGAAGATTTAATAAAACGTTACTTATTTGTAAAATCATTTTGTGTGATATTTTGGAAAACGATTTTCTTTAGCTTTCTCGTTAAATAGGAATCGACATTCGTTAGCACTTCAATCTCTTATCCTCGTGAAGCTAATAACCTAATTTGATTGATTTTATGCAAGTCTTCATTGTTTAATCTTTGAAATCATTTTTTGTGTCACAAAATCTAATCAAGCATAAACACGCGTCGGGGCTATTCATGGGCATGTAAGCCATCAAAATATCCCCAAACGCCAACAATCACATATTCCATTAGTACGGGGCCTTAAACCCGATTCTCACCTTAGCGTCGTTTTAAGGCCCAACGGTTACATGTTACAAAACGAACATCTTGAATCTATCACATACACCAAAACGTCCATCATCGGATTCGGACCACGGGGTCGCATTCCTAGGCTCACACGAGATTAATACATGCCCACAAAATGAATACTACGTAACTAACCCACCCGGATTTATCTAATACACCATAACATCCGGAAATGATGATCTAAATAAATTACACTCAATGAATCACCATAAACAAACTAGAAATTTCGTCGATTGGATATCCTCGGGTTATCAGGAAGAATTTTATTCCAACGGAACCTTCACTAATAATCCCTAATCCAAGATTGTTCAACAATATGTATGAAAACTACATCTAATTTAACCAAGTAATATGATATAAATTGCTACAACAAAAGGAAGTTTTACCTTGCAAAATGATCTCAAATGAAGGTAAATTTGTGTACTTGAATAGGATAAGAAATATATTTGATACAATCAAAATCAAAGGAGTAAAATTTCTCTCTTTTTTCTCTCTTTTCTTCCTATTTTTATTGCAAAATCTAGCTATTTTCTCTCTATTTCCGTGCTTGGCTGCTGCTGAATTCTTCTTCTTCCTCAAAATTTCTCCAACTCCCTGTATGCTGTCCGAAGCTGAGTTTAAATAGGCTGGCTGGCCCACCTCCCATCGCACTCAGCTGGTAGTGCTGATTTGCTGGTTTCCGTGCTGGCGCATTCACTTGGCCGCAGATCTATCCGCGGCTAGCGGGCTTGACTTTCTCGATTTTCGTGCCACGCCTCGATTTTCGTGCCGCAATGTCAGTTTTCGCTGACAGGCTCGTATTTTACAGTCCGGGAATCATTGAGAAGCGCGCCACACCTTCCGGGAATGCCAAATTCGGATAGCCCTGCTATCATGTCGATTTCGGCTGCAATTTATCATGGTGGCGTCGAGTGTCCGTACTTTTCCATCTTTTGCTCTCGCAGGCCGATCCATTTGACGAATTTGCCCTCCTGTCAAGGTTAGTATACGAAGTGCAAAATTTGGGTGTCTACACCCACTGAGTACGTATCCGGGATGGGGTGCCCTCAGTACGATCAGAGGATTATGACGTCTTTTGGCTTTTGGAAAACAATTGTCGCCAGGTTGACGCCGATTGGGCTTTTTGGGGCCCCGTGGTTTAGCCTTTGGGTCCCAACCTCTTCTTTATCGGTCTTTTGAGCTGATCTTTTACTGATCCCCTAGGCTGAGCCATAGGGTCAATCGAGTTTCTAGCCTAATTCGATATCGTATTCACTATGATTGTGACTTTTACTACTGCTTGTTAAAGTGATTGCGAATTAAATTGCACTAAATGCCCTCCTTCTAGCGCTAATGTTAACGCTAAGATTTCACCGTGCGTCCAATCATCAAAATACGCTCAAAATCCTGCACAAGAATGAAACCACACTCAGAGAGCTGACAGCCTGGGCCACCGGGGGATAGTTCCGGTGTGAGAATAAGTACAAGTTGTTCAAGGTATTAACAATGGAGGTTTAGCACTTTAGTGAGCAAAAAGTTATTATTTGCAAATTAGGGTTTAACCTTGTATTTATAGATGATCACACTCCCTTTACTGCTCAGTCCCCTTGTTGCAATAGGATTCCTGAACATGGTAATTACCATGATAGGATAGAAGTCAACTTCCTTAAAGAAAGGAAATCGGATATAATCTTGATTATTTCTTTAGGAATTAAAGTCCAATTATAGTTAGGACTGTAGATTCCTTAATTGTCAAACAACCCAACTACGCCATACTTTCACATAGGATAAGTCCTACCGGACCCTCTTGGCCCCAACAGATATATTATTATGCCAGTTTTTTTTTGTATTAATATCTTTCATTCTAATTTGAGATAATTAATAATTAATTTATAAAAAAATTAAAGACTATATATAAAATTAGTAAAAACAAAAAAAAAATATTTATAAATGGTAAACCTTTTTGTTCATATATTCTGAGACATGATATATAATTTAGCTTGCTATCTAATTAAAGTAAGTCAACTTCAGAGATTTTTAAACTTAAAATTAACATAGATTCTTTTAATTTTATTGTAAAGTTTCTAAAAAGTAATACTCATTGTAAGTTTTATATTTTTATAATTTTTAACGAGTCATCTCAATTTTGTGTTTGAAAATGTCTCCAATTGACTTTCAAAAATCAATAATGATCAAATAATTTAGAACAGAGGGAGTACTTCACAATATAGTTAATTGATTCATCTAATTCAAAATATTTTATTTTAAGTTTAAATTAATTTTCACCAAAAATTTAATATTCAAAGCAAATAAAATTAAATTACATAGTCAATACAATTTTAAATATTGTAAACTATTTAAAAGAAATGTCAATTCCAAATTTATAAAAATTAAATGGCATGAATTTATATTAAATTTTAAAATTTGTGGATGGACTTTTTAAAATTAAAATGAGATTCTTCTTTTTCTTTCTTTCTTTATTAGTAAACAGATGGATTAATTATCTAAGTAGGTACTAACAAAATATATGAGTAATTTGGATTTCATGAATATAATTGATAGAGATTTGAAGATTTTTTTTTTAATTTGACTTCAAGTATAATAAGCTAAAGGATAAAATGGACAATATGAATGTGTTAATTGGTTTTTCATTAGTTAAGGGTAATATATAATTTTCTTTTCTAAAGATATAGCAAAAAGAATTAAAAATTAGATGGAGACATTAAACATTTTATTAATTTGGAGTTTGTTTTTGAACAATGAAGATAACATAAGTTAATAATATATATGGGAAAAGGATGGGCTAATTAAGTAAGCAATTAATACAAGTGGAAGTTTAAACAGTTCATACTATATAGTGGAAATGCAGTAATTTAAAAAACATATAAAGAACTGGAAGTCCATATCATGGGATTGCAGCTGTGACCAAACATCTCTCTTTGTTCTAAAGCCTTGAGCTTTGCTACTTCACTTTACTTGACTAATTACAAAAATTAAATTCATCACAAACAATTTAGCGACACAAAAATTATATTTAACGATAAAATTAAATTTATCACAAACAATTTGAAACATAATAAAATTCGTCGTAAATAAATGTGTTGTTTTCCAAAGGCTCACGAAGATCTAGAAATGAGGGTTTGAACAGATCTTTAATTTTTTTTGTTTTAAATGAAGTATTACTAGATAATTAATTAAGCAAATTTATTGACTTATGCACAACGGAATATTAATTAGAAAACCCCTTTAAAGATTTAATAAAAATCTCAGCTTTAAATTTATTTTTTATGAAATTAAGTCACACATAACAAATATAAAAATTAATTGCAGAAAGGTAAATGCTAGAAAGTAAATGACACAAGAGATTTTTAAGTGGTTCGAAGTATAAATGACTCGTAGTCCACTCTTCTACTCTACGAGTAGGAAATCCACTAAGGATGTTGGGGGTGATCACTAAGATCTATTACAACGATGAATCACTCAGATTCCTTCAAGTCACTCAGGCTTGGCAAGGTCACTCAGACCAGGTTACTCAGACCTCTTCAGGTCACTTAGACTCAGTAACAAGTAGGTCACTAAGACCAGCGAATCACTAAGAGAAATTGTGATTTCTGAGTTGCTACTAAGTGACGTTGAGCACAGCTTCTGAAAGACTTAGTAGCAGAACAAATTGTTCTTGATTTGTAGAGTAGAGCTTTCTTGAAAGTTGAGCAGCAGTTCAGCTTGAAGTTCGTGATTCGTATTGTTTGATTGAATCTTTATGCCCTTTTATAGGAGTCCTCGAGACTTTCCCATTGCAAAGTTGTCATTGTGCATTTAATGTTCCGATTGTAGAAGATCTTTGATGTTAACTTTCAAAGTGGATCTATCAGCTTACTTTCGGCTCTGATAGGTCACTTCTGACTTCTGCAGTACCTACCATGTGGCTGATGTCACATCACAAAACTAACTGTTAGACATAACTCGATCTGATCTTCAATTTGAACTTATGATAATCGACAAACATCTCAGGCTCTTCACTCTACAAGGCTCCTCAATGTCAGTCCTATGTCAAACTTGACAAGTTCTACGACTTTGACTGATCGTAGAGTTTCATGGAGATCGTAGAGTTTTTGGCTTGATTTACTCAACGTTCTGTACTCTACGATCTGCTCTATGATCGGCTTGCTCTACGAATTTAAGAGACACTCTATGTTCTGCTCTACAACTTCTTAGCAGATTCTGTGATCTTTGCTTCACTTTACGATCTTAGAGTGAACTCTACGATTTTTTTGCAGACTTTGCGATCTTGATTTAGCTTTACAAACTCCGGGCAGACTCTGCGATCTTGTTCTAAATGATTTGCGATAGCTCTACTGACTCTGCGATTTCCAATAGAGTTTACAATTCCTTAGAGTAGCTTTACGATCGTTTAATTTAACTATACGATCGATTCAATCCTATCATCTATACATCTATTCAACTTAATAGATCAACTTAACAAGTTTGATCTTCTATTCTAAGTCTTTGTACATCAATTTTACATTTTAAGGACTTTACAAAAGCTACTGGTACAAATATACATTAAATTGTCACATCATCATCAAATCAAACATGCAGTTCCTAACACATTATGTCGTTGAAAATGTCGCAAAAAGTAATTTTTGTGTTACAAAATATGTATTAGGAGAAATTGAAAAATAAATGTAAGGAAGGGGAATCCTAATCCCTCAAGTCCCTCTCTAAATTTATGATCACAGCTCATTTATTCCTAGATGTATTTTAAGATGTCATTTAGAGAAACTCAGAAACTTATTCTATCTTAATAAGAAGAGAATAAATTATATGTGGATGGCTTGTAAAACAAGAATTTTACACCTTCCAATAACAACATGGCACGTAAGAAATTTAGGAGAAAATCAAAAATTTTAAATTGTATTTACACATTTTTTATTTATTATTTACTATGATAAAACTGTTTAACTAATCATATTGAATTCCGAATCCCTTATTTTTCTTGAATTTCCTACATGACATGTTATTATTGGAGAGTGTAAAACTCTAATTTTTTTTTTGCCAAGTAAATTTTTTTTTTTTTAGTTTTACAGGTCATCCGTATATAATTTATTCTCTAATACGAAACTTCAGTTTCAATAAGGCCAGGTCAATTATTTACCTTTAATGATTTCTAATGGTTATTGAGTTTCTACTAATCAACAAAATGATCACAATGATCAAGTACAAATGAGTTTATAATATTATGCTTTTCCTTTCTAAAGATATAGCAAAAAGAATTAGAAATTACATGGAGACATTAAATATTTGATTAATTTGGAGTTTGTTTTTGAACAATGAAGATAAGATAATAATATATATGGGAAAAGGATGGGCTAATTAAGTAAGCAAATTAATACAAGTAGAAGTTCAAACAGTTCATACTATATAGTGGAAATGCAGTAATTAAAAAAATATATAAAAAGAGCTGGAAGTCCATATCATGGGATTGCAGCTGTGACCAAACAACTCTCTTTGTTCTAAAGCCTTGAGCTTTGCTACTTTTTCTTCACTTTACTTGCCTTTTTCCTTAAGGTGAAAAGCAATTAGTTTTGAGCTGGGAGTTTTCCAACTGGTCCATTGTTTGAAGTACCATCAAATGACGCACTATCAAATGACGCGCTTAACGCTTAACGCGGGAATTGGAAAATGCTAGGTTATTAGACAAGCGATTTAATATACCTAGAAAAAGTATTGATATTCGATTGTACAATACAATTCATCAATGTTTTGTCTAGATAAATTATACAATTTTTTACTAGTTACCTACCAGTCTTCTATCCTTTCCACAATGCATATTTCCTTTAATCGAAATAGTTTGTTTTATCATCAATTTTGTAGTAATATTTTCTCCTAAACCGATTACGGATGAAGTATGTATCCTAGTGGCTTCTAAGTGTTCTCAAATATTATTCTTTCCAAAAGCTAGAAGCGACAATCTTTTCTTACTTATAGACTTCTTATAATGTAAAAAACACAAGTGTGTCTTTGATCAACTTTTAAGTTTCTTCGCGGATTCTCTTAGCTACTCCCATCTAATTCAATAGAAATTTTTGAACTTGTGGTACTAACCAACCATCAAGTAGGGATCTCCTTTAAAACTAGATGATTGATCCATATGCTGACCTCGTCTAGGTTCGAGTTTTGAAATTCCCTTCAAAACTTGATGATTGATCCCTATGTCAAGGTTCAAGTGTTGGATTCCCATTAAATCTTTACGGTTGATTTCTAAGTTGGTGTAGTCAGGCTTGAACGCAGTCAAAGTTCAAGTTTTGGAGTTCCCATTAAATCTTGAGTTGATTTTTCAGTTGGCGAAGCGAGTCTGAACGTAGTCGAGAGTGTTATAAATTCATCAGCGAGTAACTAGCTAATGGTCTTCGAACATCATCTTCATCCCTTGGCCTACCCAATTTTTTATCAGCAAAAATCATTAAAGAGAAAAATAAAGAACTAGTAGCTACTACCTTTACCAACAACATTCACATTGAAAAAGAGAATGGAGCTTCCTCCAAGGTGTGTTTGGCCATTCAAAAAACCTGAAAGTGTCAATAAAACTCAGGAAGCACTTTCAGGACAACTTTTTTGGGACAGTGGGCCATACCCAGTGATACCAACACTGCCAAAAAAATAAAGGGAAAGTGTTTTGTCTGACTCAAGATGATGTGTAAGGTTCTCAAGACTTGGCAGGACTTATGACCAAGAATATAAACTCCTCTAAATTCTCCAAACAGTGCCTTCATTTGAACTCTCACAATTATAAAATATGGCGGGAATTAACTGTTTTTATTTGTGAACACGATTTTGAACTTTTTGTGGGCCATCTCTGTGGAATTTTGTGTTAGCTTCAGACAAGCAACTCAGCCTTTCGGTGTGTAGATTTTTGGACTGTTGGTTCCCTGCAGCCCTATATAAACCAACACTATCTCCTCAGTTCTTACTCTACACAACTTCTCTCAAAATAAACCACTTAATTATAACTATCTCCCCATAATTTTTGACTTAAATTAGTTCTAGATTTTCACTTTTTACCGGCCCTTGACAGATTTAGCTTTGGGTATTTAAAAAAGATTATAAATTTGGAAATCCTAACTAGTTTCAACCTTTTCCCCTGTTTTTACTCTGTTTTTGCTCTGTTTTATCTAATAATCAGATTAATTTCTTGGATTCAAACAGTTTGGTCTTCTAGTTATTGCTGGGAATTTATTTACTTTCTGTTAAATTATTCTTCTGGCTTCAAATTATAAAAGGGATTGGTGGGGGATTGTTACACCAAGAAAATCATTGATTTTTTTCAGTAAAATGATTCTGTTGAACAAGGGGTGCAATCTATGGAAGTCTTTTCCAATTCTTGAAAAAAAGTTTTGTGTTGACAAAAGCTTTTACTTTTGGATCTTCCAAATTTTCAATAGGTACAGTATTGACACTTAGTGAAGAGCTGTTGTTCATTCAAAATTTCTCTAGATATTGCGATATTTTCTCTTTTTCATTATTAGATTTTGGATAGTTTTGGTGAGAAGGAAAATGGCAGGGGCATCACTGCCACCGGGATTTCGTTTCCACCCAACTGATGAGGAATTGGTTGGGTATTACCTGAAGAGGAAAGTTGAGGGACTTGAAATTGAACTTGAAGTGATTCCGGTTATCGACTTGTACAAGTTTGATCCATGGGAGTTGCCAGGTAAATTTTTTGATAATTTGTACATATAGAATATACTTAATTCTTCAATGCTAGTATAAAAATATGTATGCCAGGAGAAAGTAAATGCTAGAAGATACAAGTGTGTGTATGTGTTGTGTGATGAGTTTGGTTCGATGAAATTTAAAAATAAAAATAAAAATAAAATATGTCTTATTTCAATTTCAAGTCTCATGTTGAAATGTTGTGCAATTAGTTTCACCTTTTTCTGAGGATGTCACTATCCTAGCCAAAATGCTGAATCAGTCTTTGACCTTTTCTTGATGTATTTCGTTTAAATGTGTTAGAAGTTGAGTTCTGGTTCACAAACCGAGTATTTTTTGAAAAAATTACGAATATTAATGACATATTATTGTTTCATGTATATATCTGAAAATAATAAGTTGTTAGTTTAATAATGTGATATGATACTCAAAATAATGATGACAAATTTGAGAACATGTGATATATTATACTACTGTCACTAAAAAGTCAGACTCTTTCTGTGAAACAAAAAAAATTGATAAAAGAGACTATTTTTGTGAAACGGAGGGAATATGAAAGTTGACATTTCCAACTTGCTAGCAATGTTGAATTGTTGGAAAAGTGCTGCTTCATTGTTTGTTCTTTTGTTACTTTTTCTGCTTGTGCCCTTTAACTTTTTCCCCCTCTAGTGATTTTATTAGTTTTGGAATGTGAGAGTTCTTATATATGAGAAATTACATTGTAGAAAAATCCTTCCTTCCAAAACGTGATATGGAGTGGTTTTTCTTCTGCCCTCGCGACCGAAAATACCCAAATGGATCGCGCACGAATCGAGCTACAAGGGTAGGATACTGGAAGGCCACCGGAAAAGACAGGAAAGTAGTATGCCAGTCATCTGTAATTGGATATCGAAAAACACTAGTATTTTATCGCGGAAGAGCTCCTGCAGGCGATAGAACTGACTGGGTGATGCACGAATATCGCCTCTCTGATGATGTTTCTCAAGGATCTCCAAGTTCTAAGGTATTTTCAATGGAGGCATAAGCTCAAGACTATCTTTCTAAGTTCTCATCGAAAAAAAAAAGACAAAAAACTTATAAGTTTTCTTACGAGTTTATAAAGGGAAAAAAAGGAAACTTAAGTTTTATATTTAGATTAGTATTTAACCTTATACATCAGGTCCGGACTCTCGGACCTGATTAAAATGCGGATCCCAATTTTTTTTTTTTATTTTTTTTTTCAAAACAACTAATACAAAATGTATAGTTATTTTTGGTACTGAAAAAATTTGTTAATACAATGTTTTGGGAATGATTTGGATACATATAACAAACAGTGTTATACAAATATTAGACAGAAAACTAAAATTTTCCGTAGGTTTCTTTTTTTTTCCGTCCATTTTAAAACTCGGGATTGATAATTTTGAGTTCTTCAAATTTGTGTAGGGACCTTTTGCCTTGTGCCGCATCATTAAAAAGAATGAGCAGGCATTGAAGACTAGTGATATTTATGGAGACCCAAAAGCAAAACAAGTTGGAAGCTGTTCAAGCAATGGGGATTTCAGCTCAACCAGAACTTTGAATGAGCCTGTAATCATCCCTGATGACATACCATTTCAAGCAAGTTACATGGGCAGTGAGAATAATTATTCAAGTGCTCGTACTTCTCCTTATCAAACAACAACAATGGTGGAGACTGAACAAGCTCCAATGGGAACTAGCCCTTCAAGCCTTTGGGTCTCACCTGATTTCATTCTCGATTCGTCTAAGGTATAAATATTAGTTCGTGCTTAATTCGTCTATGGACACTATTTGCACAAATGCGTCTGTGGCAGTTCATAGAAGAAACAGACTTCCCATATTTTAAAAAAAAGAAGTGTTATCCGCTATTGATAGTGGCGGAAGGGTTAAAATATTTAAAATCTGATGCATCAATTTCTGCTATGGACGGTCACAGATGAGTTTACCCAAACAGTGTCATAACAAATATTTATGATTTTTTTAAAATGAAATTCTCAATTTACTTTGTTCTATATGAATTGATACAGGAATATCCACAAGGACAAGAAGGCGTATCTGGATACTTTCCACACAATGAATTCCCAAATTCAATGACCCCATGGCAGCCATATGAACATTTTGAAATATCTCCTAGTTCATCACACTCAAATTTTACGGAGAAAGTTGAACTTATTGATGATTTCGGTCATTTTAGTATCATGTCACCTTATTCGGGACAAGGAGACTACACGGGATTCTTTGGAAATGGGAGCATTTCACATGAAGTTTATGGCTGGTCCAATTCACTAAACCCTAGCCCCTTCTAAACGGTTACTTGGAACGTTGATTGAGTAGGTACGCAGAACGAAATCAGGTACGAGGGATGTTACCTATAATAGAATGTACAAGACATTTGGTTCTCGTCCCACTATTTAGAATAGTAGTACTTGATATGCGGAACGCAGGGCAATAAGAGTTCCCTAGTAATCCTTCAAACTTAATAAATCATTCTAGCTAATTTTCTTCAATGCAGGAATGGAAACTTGGAATCAAGCTCCAATTTGTAGACAAACTATCACTGATGGGAGTTTTTGAGATTTTAGTGGTCTGTGGTTGCAGGAAGATAACTACATTGTTGTGATCTAGTAAGAAATTATTCCGAGAATAAACATTTTGCTTGTAACAATTTGGATTGTTCTCTAAGACTACGCCTTTTAACGTTGTTCTTTGAGTATTCTGGTTTATGTTTTTTGTACGTAGAATGAAAAGACCCCCTGGTGATGATCACTTTTATCGATTATACTGGGAGTTGGCTTAGTTAGTAGCTTGAGCTATCAATGTATTCTTGTATAATAAGCTTTTTTTGGAAGCCAAAGCCATCCACTGTTGAATACATTTATATATTGTTAAGCATTTGAAAGTTTGTTCATTTTTGTTTTAATATATATGGGAGCATTTTTACTTTCAAAGCAACTAAATGCCACTAGTTTACAATGCGTAAAAACAAATTACGGCAAACACAAATCAAAGAAGAGAATTAAAGACAAAAACACAAGACGTGGAAAATTCAAATTGAGAAAAACCACATGAGACAAAAGATATCACTATATCAAAGTAAGAACAATCCGATAATGAATCTCACTATGAAGGCGGCTAAAATTAAGAAAAAAAATAATACTTGAACCCTCGCTACAATAACATAACAGGTCCATATTTTTGTTGTATTTTTCGTAAGGTTGGAGATTGTTTTGTCGCTCACAATATACCAAGTTATTATGCTTGCAGGTCTTGTTTCCAACTTTCTCTTTTCTTTCAATCAACAGATATAAACAAATAATAAGTTTCAGTTTTCATTGTTTGATGCAGCTGTTCTAAACATAAACCTGTTTTTTTTTTCTTGATTTTGAACTAACAGTCATTGATATGAACATACCATTAAAGGAATAAAGTGCAACTTTTACTTGTATATGCTCCAATGGACTCATGCATTTGTGAAGCAGCGCCTAGACTATGAGGCCAATAAGATTCCCAAATTGTAGATTACGAAACTTAACCGATAGAGCCTTCTGCTAGTGCTCTCAAAAGTCTAAAGCCATGAACTCCTTTTTATGCAACACCAACTAATATCCTCTATAATAATGCACGATTCTCCCACCCCTACTAGTTCAGCTGATGACACCTACTACTTGGCCAAGAGGTATCGAATAAGCGTGTGGGCGGTCCCTTTTCTATATTTTAGTGTTAAAAAAAAATAATTAAAATAACTACAAAATTCATGTTCAATTGATAATCTTGAATTAGTAGAATGTTCTAAGAGGCTCAAACACCAATAATTGCTAAAAAAAAAAAAGAAAGTGACTATATCACTAATTGTTTAAAAATCTGTTCATCAAGTTATAAAAGAGAAGTACTAGACTCGTGTGGAGAGACATGCACCTGTGACATTAGTCGAATGTTCTAAGGAAAGTGACTATCTCACTAATTGTTTAAAAATTTGTTCATCAAGGTATAATAATGAGGTGCTAAGCTCGTGTGGAGAGATGTGTATATGTGAGATTAGTTAAATGTTTTAAAAGGTTCGGACCCATGCTAAAAAAAACAGGGAAAGTGATTAAATCACTAATGGTTGAAAAATCTATTCATCAATTTATAATAGAGAACTAGAGAAGTATACAATCACTAGAGATATAGATTAGGCACACACAAGGCTCCATTTGGTTCTCGTAAATTGTGCACAAAAGAAAAGGTAAGGCAGTAAAAAGACAACTTAATCATGAAATATATACATTTGCTTTGGACACAGTTTTTTCCTGCACTCATACAATTTTACAAGGAGACTTGTATCTTCATTCAAAACCTAAATATTTCTTCTTGATTTCCCTTCACATTTCACTGGCTGAGCAAACAACACCAGTTTGGTGTTCCTATAACTTCATAATTTCCTTTTCCTTTAATATTTTATTATTTCTTTCCAAAAATACTCATTACAATTGATTTCTACTAATTTCAACATCCTGGACACGACGGGAAGGTCCACGTTGCAAAATTTCATTCCAAACTCAAATTATGGTTTTCAATCATAATTTGATGTATATTCTAGTACAAGCTTGCAATTTGAGGACTACAAAACACTAGCACTTCTTCAAGAGAAACCTTAGACTCATCCCCAAACAATGACTCCTTCCCATCTGGCCTTTTAGCATATGACAATCCCAATCTGGACTTAGCTTGCCTCAAGTCACCAATGCCTGAATTAGTATCAGGCCCTGCAAAACCACCCATAACTGGTGCCAGTGGCGGCCCGATGAGCAGCCCATCAGCCCCAAACTGGGGCCCGCCTCGAGCATAATCAAAAAGGGCTGCACCACTGCCTCCTACTTTAGGCAATAAGATTGGTTTAGTGTTTTCATTGTCTTCCCAATAAAATAGAAATGCATCAAAAGTGTCATAGTAATCATCAGTACTCCTATAGCCTTCTGGATTGAATGCTCCAAACTTTAGTGACTTGTCTGTGTAGCCGATAATCACACAGGGACCCTTGAAATCGCTGCAATCATGGAAAGAAGTTGCACTAAATCCATCAATGGTGGCCTTGTAGCAGCATTTCAGTTCCCTCCCTGATTATGGTCATCCGAAAAACTCAGAATAATGTCATTGTGAATAGTTCTAGCACTTTTATTGAAATTTGTTAGATACTCTTATATGTATATAATATTTTAAACTACTAGTAGTACAAGTCATGACCTTTTGAATTGACATGTGGTAAACTATGATGACCCAAAAAGATATTATTGAGACAGACATAGATTGAGTCTTAGTATGTTAGGATTTGAGTCAAACTCAAAATTTGACTTGAGTCGTTACATAATTAATTTCTACTTTTTGCATGTCTTATACAGCTAACAAAAAGAAGTTCATAAATTCATAAAACAAGATGAATACACCAGAAATATGTAAAATGAATAACTAGCATATAATAAACATGCAATGTGTCATGGTGACATCTTTATAAAAGATTGTGATATAGTAATATCTTCTTAAAAAGTCATGTGGGGACTTTGTTGTTTACATAATATTGATTATACTCAACTAATTTAGTTTAAATTGACTCAACTAATTTAGTTTAAATTGTCTCAATTCTCAAACACCAGCTAAAGTTGGCATATTGCTCATAGTTTTTTTTTTTTTTTGATAGTTATATTGCTCATAGTTTGCATTTCCTATACATTAGTTTTACTTTTCTGGCAAATAAGTATTGTGATTAAAATTTTACTACCTTCATTCCAAAAACAAAGATACATTTTCCTCTTTATTCCATTTTAGGAAAGGAAAAAAAACATTTTTATTTTAGGATTATAAACTTGCATTATATTCTTAATTAATCTTTATTTTTAATTATCATTTCCAATATCATATCATAGCTACTAAATTGTTAAAGATACATTTGAGAACATTAAATTACTCTTAAAAGTCGTGATTAGATAAATGTAGGTCTAATTTTGGTACTGAGATAGTACATCTTACTAATATTATGTATAATTACAATTGTGTGTGTGTGTGAGAGAGAGAGAGAGAGAGAGTAAAATACCCTTCAAGAAAGTTTTGGAGACCAGAGAAGGTGAGAAGGGAGGATCAATATCATGGTACTTAAGCTGTGGCTTTTCATCAATCTTTTTCTTGCCCCAATCAAACAAGCTATTAATCTTCTTAGTCCGAAGTACAGAGTTCGAGATACAGCATGCCATCTTTAGACAAATGGGCACCTTTTTTTTTTCTTATTCTTCAAATACACTATCTTATCTTAAATTATTTTCTACCACTAAATCATGCAATGATCCAATGTGCATGATAGTTTTATATAAGATCTACAGTTGGTCAACAATCACAAGGGTCCTTAGCTCAGTGGTAGAGCATTTGACTGCAGATCAAGAGGTCACCGGTTCGAACCCGGTAGGGCCCTAATTCTGGTTTCTTTTAATATGTACTTATTTTTAAGACCAGCTACTCTCTCTTAATTTTATGGCGAAGCAATGACATGGATGTATTTCATATTTCGGTAGTTAATAACAACTTAAATTTGTCGATATTTTGAAGCATCATGGGCCTAACCAATATAATAATGACTCTTTACCCAATATTTCAATATGATATTGGCAATTCACACGCAAATATATGATATTTGTGTGTCGATCACACGAGAAATATGTTAATAATATTATTTTAACTACTAACTTTATATCAATTTAATTTAAACAAATGTAATTTAAAGTTATGAAACTAATTATTAAAATTAATTAATTAATTAATAGAGATTAACACCAGATTAAAATATTAAGATTATAATTTCCTTCAATTCTTCACTTAAATCTCTTCACTTTCTTTTCCATTTAATTAATTATAATGAATCGTTAGCTCAGAATTCATAATTATTTAACAACCTTTTTCCAAGTAATTAGATAAAAATATCTATTCCAATTAAATCACTATATTCCCATGTGAAATAATTAAGAACACATTCATTAAACATTAATTCTCAACAAAGTTACATATGTCATATAAATATATTTTCTATCCTATACACGAATCATGCTATTCAATCCATAGAATAATCAAGATCACATGTTATCATATCCAGATCTAACCTTAGAATTCATTTTCTAATTTCATCTAGAATTTATCAAATAATTGTTGACCAGAAAACTATAAATTAATCACAAAATATGATAAACGATTCATCCATAATTAATAATAAAAAAGAAAGCAAATTAATTTAAACTACATATTGGGTTCTATTGCAATCTTAAATAAAGAATTAGTTCATAGCAACGATTGGAAACATCATCAATAGTCTAGAAAACATCTTCAGATTACAAGAACAAAAGAATAAGAATAAGGAAGAAAACTCTGTCACAGTTTAATCCCCGCACTCCGTCTTGAAGCCTTGAAAACCTTCTCGTACTTTCATTCAATATTTGATGAAAACCCTAGCCTTCAAGATCTAATGATATCTAGTATGGTGTTCTCTCCCTTTTTAAAATCAGCTTAAATGTGGATGCTATATAATGATCTCCTCAGCTCTCTAGACTTTGTATCGCAATCCACTTTATATGGTAAGTGACCCAGTTTGATTAGGAGAGGAGCACAACACTCAACCACATTCAGCCATCAGCAGTCCACATACAAGCCCAAACGCCTAGCACCCGCAGCTAGTGTCGCGACACTTATCATCACGCGCCTAGGCGCTGCTTCCTTATCCTTGCGCTGCGACGCCCATCTTCGCGCGTAGGCGCTAGCTTGCCATCATGCGCACGCGCTCCCATGCTCAGCCCGTGCTCACCTGCCCATGCCTTGCTCATACGCGCCCAGATTGCTGCACCTAGCTGTATACGGTTGCATACCTTATACATTTAGGCCCTTTTTTCTCCATTTTGACGCACGACATACCATAATCCGTCTAGCTTGATATCATTTAACATACATTTCCCTTCCAATCCCTTTTCCTAAAAAAATATAATAAAACGCATAAAAAGTAATAGAAATACTCAAGGACACACAATTTCATCAAGTGAGAAGTATTCAATTCGTAGGTATAAAACTCATTCATCAAATACCCCCAAACTTAAATATTTACTTGTCCTTAAGAAAAACAAAAACTACTCTAACATACACTTAACTCAAGCAATAAATCAACATGAATCTACAATATGGCCTCACAGATTTCATACAATTAATAACTCCCAACAAAATTCCAGAATATGCAAGTCTAACAATTCAACCTAGTCATCAGTTCTACAACACTTCATGATCCTCAAAGTGTATGAGTGCATCCAAACTGTTCAAACTAATCCTAACTCAGATAAGACTATATAATCAAATACTTAACATAAGAAATTTAATATCAACCCTAGAACCCCATTTATCACATCAATCTCAGCAAAGGCAAACATCATATAAACCCGAGGGATCAAAAAGGATTTTATTTGTTTTTTTTTTCTTTCTACCTTCCCAAGTAACCATTTTTTTTATTTTTTTCGTGAGTGCATTTTATGCTCCTTCTCACTCTCTATTAAACGAGTGCATTTTACACTCCATCTCGGTTTTTATTACACAAGTGCATTTTATGCTCCCTCTCGTGCCCGTGTTTATGGTTGAGTGTGTTTTACGCTCCTTCTCAACCCACCACAGGATGCAATAATTATCAAATCCAGGAAGATTTAAAATTTTTCAAAATTTCAAAATTTCCCAATTCCCCTCCCCCCCAAACTTATATGAATGCATAACTTTGCCTCAAATGATACTAAAATAAGTTCCTAAGGTTTCAGCCATATCTTCCACAAGTATTTAGCTATATCAACTTCCTAAGAAAACAACTAACTGAACAAATGGATGTAAGTGCCTTAAAGTGCATAGGATCATCAACTACTATAAAAGCAACTACTAAGTTAAATTTCAAACTAAAGCATGCAAGAATTTTACCAGAATTAACTAAAATTTCATCACTTCTTATCATTGGCCTGCAACAAATTCAATTAAAACATTACTCAAACTTAAAATTTTTAAACTAAAATGCATAAATCAACAACCTACATAACATAAAAATAACATCAAACTAACTTAAGATAAATCAAGTACCAAATAACATAATCAGTACCCCCAAACTTAAAAGATACATTGTCCTCAATGTCAAAATAAATAGAAAAAATTAAAACAAAGAACTTTGCTGGGGTCTATCAAGCGTCATCATCATCATCATCATCATCATCATTGTCCTTCGTATCGAGAGTATAATCAGGAAATATAGGAGGCGCAGGGAAATATAAAGGACTCATGCTTGTGTTGAATCTGGAAGTATTGAACATGTGGGATAATGTGGAGTTGAAGTCGGTTGAATAATCCAAAAATGCATCCATCCGACTAATAACTTAATTAACGCGGCAAGATTGATGCCGAGACACCCGAAACAACTCATTTTGGCCCCTACGAAGCTCAGCCGATTCCCTACGAAGCTCGCGCATCTCGACAATCAAAAAGTCCATAGGTGATTGTGAGGAAGAAGCAACTGGCTGCGGAGGTTGTGATGGTTCATTGGCAATAGGCGGATTTGTCGCATCGATAAATCCGGCACCTAGTGGATGAGAGGCGCCGCCTTCCCAAACCTTGTAGCGGGAGATCGTTTCATAGTCAATTATTGCCTTAGGTGGCTGAAGCACCTCATCCTCATCCCACGTCACTTTCGCCCGTTTGTATAGTCCACAAATTAAAGACGTGTATGGTAACCCGCCCGTGGAACCTCATTGGATGACATGGCAGATGGAATCATGTATAACCTATCCCACGTCAATAGATGGAATTTCACATAGCTCGACATCTACTCCAACGCTGCGACGAACGAAATGTTGATGTGCAGCTTCTTAAAGACCTCCAAGAACTGTTTTTCTAGTTTTTGATTCTGTAAGCATTGTAAATACAGCACGAAAGGCACCATCATACTCTGGTTGCCTCCAATAGAATTCAAAACTGTACTTTCTTCCTTCTTCGTTTCCTGTTCTCCAATCTTGTTCTTTTCATTCTCTTCTTTTCCATTAGTATGTGGCTTTGATATAAGTACTCTAACATTCTCATGCAATTCCTTACCACTCCTGAGTGTGATCGCCTTATAATGCTCTTGATCTTGACTTTCTCTCCTGGATTGATCTCGGTATCACTTGGTAGAGTGCCTTGAGGGCGATTGTTGATTGCGCTTGCTAACTGCCCTACTTGGTCCTCAATATTCCTCATCGAACCCTCCAAACTGTTCATCCTTGTATCATTATGAGCAATATACTTTGTCAGCAACTCCTCTAAATTGGATTTCCTTTTCGGCTGAGGTTGATTTTGATTCTAAAATCCTAGTGGATGAAATTGTCTTGGAGCTGAAGATTGTCCTTGATTATTGCTCCATGAGAAGTTTAGGTGATTTCTCCAATCGGGGTTGTAGGTATTAGAATTCATGCCTTGCTGCTTGTTGTTGCTACCAATATAATGGACCGACTTTGAGCTAATGGTACATTGACTAATTAGATGATTACCCGCATACAACTCACAAACCATAGCCACTTGCTGAATAGGTTGCGTTCCCAAAGTATCTATCTTCTTAGTTAACGTTGCAACCTGCGCAACCAAAGTAGTAACCATATCTAATTCATATATCTCAGCTGCTTTCGGTTGATTCATCCTCATTGTAGGCCACTAGTAATTATTTATAGCCATTGTCTCCAAGAGTTCATATGCCTCGTCAAAATTCTTTCCCATCAACCTCTACCTGCAGCTGCGTCAATACTGGTTCGAGTTGTGCTGAACAACCCGTTGTAAAAAGTCTGAACCTGCAACCATTTGAGAATGCCATGATAAGGGCATCTCCGTAGCAAATCCTTGAAATGCTCCCAAGCTTCATAAAGAGACTCGAAATCTTGTTGTGCAAATGAAGTGATATCATTCCTTATCTTAGCTGTCTTTGCTGGTCGGAAGAATTTAGCCAGAAATTTTTATGCTAAGTTGTTCCATGTCATGATAGACCCCGCTGGTAGTGAGTGTAACCAACTCTTCGCCTTATCACGAAGTGTGAGGGAAAAATTTAAGTCTAACGGCATCATTAGTAACTCCATTGTACTTGAACGTATTACAAATCTCCAAGAAGCTAACCAAATGATCATTGGAATCGTCGGGCAAACCCCTAAACTGGACTGAATTTTGGATCATCTGGATCGTACCAGGCTTGATCTCAAAAGTATTTGCTTAATCGTCGGCCTTCGAATACTTGAATGAATTTTCGTGACTTGTGGCATAACATAATCCTTCAACGATTTTTGCTTTTCCCTTGCAACCATTGTCTCTTGAATTTGCGTCTCTTGATAAAACTTTCTTAGCCTTTAGAATCTTCTTTCTATTTTGTCTTCGTAAGGTAGCGGTTCCAATCCTTTAAATCGTGTTTGCTGCCTGCAAAAGAGAACAAATTAAGTAAAATAAACATAAACGTTTAAACTAAGACCAAATTGATGAAAATTAATATTACAAAAATAATTATTAAAATTATTCTCTGGCAACGGCGCCAAAAACTTATTTGCCCAATATGATATTGGCAATTCACACGCAAGTATACGTGATTAACAAGTAATATAGAGTAAGTAAAGTGTCGATCCCACAAGGAATACGTTAATAATATTATTCCAACCACTAACTTTATATTAATTTGATTTTATTTAAACAAATACAATTTAAAGTAATGAAACTAATTACTAAAATTAACTAACTAATTAACAGAGATTAACACCAGATTAAAATATTAATATTATAATTTCTCCCAATGTTTCGCTTAAATCTCTTCACTCTCTTTCCCATTTAATTAATTATAATGAATCGTTAACTGAGAATTCATAATTATTTAACAACTATTTTCCATGTAGTTAGATAAAAATATCTATTCCAATTAAATCACTATATTCTTATGTGAAATAATTAAGAACACATTCACTCAGCATTAATTCTCAATAAAATTACATGTGGCATATAGGTATATTCATATCCTATACACGAATCATGTTATTCAATCCATAGAATAATCAAGATCACATGTTATTATATCCAGATCTAACCCTAGAATTCATCTTACAATTTCATCTAGAATTTATCAGATAATTGTTGACCAGACAATTATAAATTAATCACAAAATATGATAAACGATTCATCCATAATTAATAATCAAAAAGAGAGCAAATTAATTTAAACTACATATTGGGTTCCATTGTAATCTTAAATAAAGAATTAGTTCATGGCAACGATTGGAAACATCATCAATAGTCCAGAAAACATCTTCAGATTACAAGAACAAAAGAATAAGAATAAGGAAGAAAACTCTGTCACAGTTTAATCCCCACACTTCGTCTTGAAGCCTTGAAAACCTTCTCGTACTTTCCTTTAATATATGATAAAAACCTTAGCCTTCAAGATCTGATGATATCTAGTATGGTGTTCTCTCCCCTTTTAAAATCAGTGTTTGTCGATTTAGCAATCAATAAATACGTTCAAGTGTACACGATCAACAAGTAATAAAGTGATAAGAGAGTGTCGAACCCACAGAGAATTATTTAATAATAATTACCAAATACTAACTCATAATCAAATTAATTTTATTTAAACAATTTGATAAAAGATTTTGAATTTTGAAATAAAGTACTAAAATAACTAATTACTAACTACCAACAATTGAATTTAGATAAAAAGGCCTAAGATTACAATTTCCCTTAATGTTTCACTTGAATTAATACACTTCCTGTTAAGTTATATTAATTATTCCGGATTGTTAATCAAGAACTCATCAATATTTATAACCATCTCTCGATGTATCATAAACGAATCAACTTAAATCCACAAAAGATAGAATTAAGATGAATGTCGACGCCGGTTTCTCGCCTCTCCCGATTTTTAGCCTTTTTATTAGATGAGTTTGGGAAAAGGTCGGCATTAATGTCGACGGGGTTTGAAAGATCGTTTTTTATGATGAGCCAATTAACCAGAGTCGCCAGTTGGTATATTTGAAATGGATGTACCAACTCATCTGAGTTTTCGTTTTTTTATAAATCGATGGCTCATATGTGACTCCGAATTAATTGGTCTGCGAATCGAGATTCATAGAGTTCGGGGCTTGCTTAAGCGAGGGGAAGGTGTTAGGCACCCCCCGACTTCCGTGAAACACGATTACCGCAATCTTGGTGCTTTCCTATCCTTTAATTCATGAAATGTGTGTGTGTGCGCGCATGTGTGTGTGTGCCTATGTGAATGTTGTGGTGAGTTTGTATGAAAGAATCATTTGGATTTTTTAAGGAAAATCGTGGTTTTCTTTTGAGAATGCTTTAGAATGTCCTTCGGCTTATACGAGAAAGCTTTATGAGAAATGTTTGATTTTAATTGTCAAAAACTATGAGATTTTCATTAGGTGTCGTTTTGGCAAAAAAACAAGAGTTTTCTAAACCTTCGTCAAAATAGGAATCGAGATCTATACGTTGCTTTCGTAACTCAAATGATGGGCAACTTCTAGAATCTCTTTAACCCTATGCACAACGGTTTAATAAAACGTCATTTATTTCTAAAATCATTTTTTGTGATGTTTGAAAACGATTTTCTTTAGCTTTTTGGTTAAATAGGAATCGACATTCGTTAACACTTTCAATTTCTTATCCTCGTGAAGCTAATAACCTAATTTGATTGATTTTATGAAAGTCTTCATTGTTTTAGCTTTGAAATCAATTTTAGGTCGTAAATCAAATCAAGCATTAAATGCGTAAGGGCTATTCATGGGCATGTAAGCCATCAAAATAGCCCAAACGCCCACAATCACATATTTCACTATTACGGGGCCTTAAACTCGATTTTCGACTTGATATCGTTTTAAGGCCCGACAATTACATATTTACAATAAAGGGTACATCAGCTCTATTACATACATCCAAAATTATCCATCATCGGATTTGGACCACGGGGTCGCGTTCCTAGGCTCACATCCAAAATTGCTACATCACTATAACGAGCTAAAAATCATCAACTGGATATCATCGGACCATTAGGAAGAATTTCGTTCCAATTGGATAATAATCCTCCATCCATGGATCCACAACAATATACAAGAAAAACTACATTTCACATAACCCAATTGACAAGAAGATTAACAACATGATATAACAAAAATGCTATAGAAATGGTCTTTTCACCTTGCAAATATCACCAAGATGTGTGCAAATTTGAGTACATGAATAGAGTAGAAATTATCTTGGATATAACCTCACAAAAGAAATATAAATCCTCTCTTTTTTCTCTCTTTTCTCTCTTATTTTGTTGCAAAATTATGCTATTTTTCTCCCTATTTCCGAGCTTACTGCTATTCTTCTTCTCTCTCTCGCTTCCTGCTAACCACTGTCTGGATGAAATGACGAAACTGAGCTGAAATAGGCTGGTCCAGGGCAGTCGCAGATTGATCTGCGGCTGGCTGGCCGCCTCCCATCGCACTCAGCTGATTTCCTGGTTTCCGTGTTTCGAGTTTCGTGTTTTCAAAAGGCGCACTATTGGCCGCATATCAATCCGCGGCTGGCTGGCTTGACTTTCTCATTTTTCGTGCCACGCCTCGATTCTCGTGTCGTGACGTCGGTTTTCGCTGACAGGCTTGTATTTTACAGTCCGAGAATCACTGGGACACGTGCCACATCATTCGGGCATGCTCATTTCGGACGGCCCGGCTGTCACGTTGGTTTTGATTTGCAAATCGTTGCGGTGGCATCGAGTGTTCGTACTTTTCCATCCCTCTCTCTCACAGGCCGGTTCATTTGCCGAATTTGCCCTCCTGTCAGGGTTAGTATACGAAGTGCAAAATTTGGGTGTCTACAATGAACACCCTAGTTAACTAATTCACTATATCTCTATGTAAATTACAATTAAAAATGACTTAAAGCTCAGGTTCTCTTTCAGATTACATGCGGCGTATAAGTATATCTCTATCCTAGACACAAATTATGAATTCCATCACTATGCAGAAAACACAATCACATGTTATTATGATTAAGTCTAAATCTATAATCCATCTCTCGAGTTCATATAGATTACCACGGTAATTGTTGATCAGGCAATTAAGCAATTAATCACAAATCATAATAGGCAATATGATAATAATCAACAATAATTAACAAGGAAGCATATCAATAAAAGTTACGCATTAAGATCCATTGTAATCTTAAAAAGAAATTAGTTCATAATTGAATTAAAATCCAAAATCCACAATTGATAAAGCATTTAAGAATACAAAATAAGAGGTAGAGAAGAGAATAAAATATGTAGACGCAATCCTTGAGTCTCTTCTTCAGCTCCTTAATTGAATCCTTTGTGCTCTTGCAATTGCTTCAAGCCTCCATCTCTTTCTCCCAAACTAGGGTTAGCAAAAAGTAGCAAGATCTCCTCCCATTCTATGCTTCATATCATGTATTTATAGGTTCTAGTTAAAGTCCTAAACCAATTAGAAGTTACAATCCTCGTTCTATTCAATGCGGGTCAAAAATAAGCTTTTTAAAAACCCGACCCAGCGCGGCCGCGCCCATATTTGGCCTAGGAAGCAGCGCGCTCGAGCCCAAGTGCCAGAAATCAAGTTTTTCACTCTGTAGACCAGCGCGGCCGCACCCAAAATACACTAGGAACCGGCGCGCCCCCGCCCGATAAAATTTTGCTGCAGTATCTGTTGGTAAAATGGTCATAACGTTTGATCCGGGAGGAGTTACGGGGCCTTCCACCTATCAAATCGAAGCTCTCGACGAGATCTACAACTTTCATTCTTTGAGAATTGAGAGATTCAGATTGGATAAAAGTTGAAATTGGTCTTGAAGTGAGTGCTATGCAAATGGTAACTCCAAACTTTGAGGTTCAACGTTTGTTGGTAAAACGATCATTACTTTCTCATCTGAACTCTGATTGTGACGATTCAAGATGTTACGGAAAGCTAAGGAGTAGTTCTACAATACAATCTAAGTTCCAAACCAATAACATGCATCCAATTTAGTGTTAAAATCCCTGCAATCTTCTCTTCTTGCGTCTGCTTGCTTATTGTACTCCAAAAGATGTTCGAATCGCGTTTCCTTGCTGCTTCCTACAAAATAACATAAAAACACTATAAATACCTAATACTAACTTAAAATACTTAAGAACTCACAAATTATCAAGTCAAACGTACTCAATTCGTAGGTGTAAAACCCACTCATCAAATACCCCCAAACTTAAATATTTGCTTGTCCTCAAGCAAACACTAAGAACAACAACTATAACAACTAATTCTAAATAACAACTCACACGACTCGAGCAATGAATTAATACAAATTTGCATAATAGCCTCAAAGATTTCTTCTAATGTTAACTCAAGAAAAAAATTTTGAAATATTGTAAAGCCTAAAATTTCAACCTAATTATCAGTTCTACAACTACTCATGATCCTTTAAGTGCGTGTGTGTGCATTCAAATGTTCAACTAGCCATGATTCACACTAGATCATATAATCAAATATTCATAAAAGATTTTCAAATCAACTCTAAAAACCTTTTTATCACATCAATCTCCGCTAATAAAGGCAAAACATAAAATTTAAATGATCAAAATGATATTTCATACATTTAAGCACACTTGAACCCTTCCCAGGTATTTTAAAACACAATTTTTCTTTCTTTTTTTTTCTTTTTTAGTGAGTGCGTTTTACGCTCCATCTCACTTCTCATTGAACGAGTGCATTTTACGCTCCATCCCGTTTTCTCTCGCACGAGTGCGTTTTATGCTCCTTCTCGTGCTTGTGTTTATGGGTGAGTGCGTTTTACGTTCCATCTCAACCCACCACATTATTCATCATTTTAACTCAGGAAAGGCTTCATAATTTTCAAAAGTTTCAATAACCCAAGATTTCCCCCAAACTTACGTTAATGCCTAAATTTCGCTTTGAATGATGCTCAAATAAGATTTTAAAGTTTCAATGATATCTTTCACAAGTATTCAACCAATTTTTTTTTCTTAAGACACAACTAGCTAAACAGATGGATATATGTGCTTTGAAGTTCAAAAAGATCACAAATAGTGTAAACCCAACTCATAAGTCAAAATATAGACTAAGCATGCTTCTCAACTTCACAAGAGTTAAAAAAAATTAATATCATTAGCCATAATTAAATTCAAATCAAACCATTGCTCACCTATCATAAAAACATACTAACTAACATACAACCTTAATAAACTAAAATAAATAACACAAAATAAGACCATACCCCCAAACTTAAACTAGACATTGTCCTCGATGGCTAAGATAGAAAAAATTAAAATAGAGGACTTCTCTGAAAATATAGCAATCTTCCTCCTTGTCCGCTAAGTCTGAAGAATAGGCTAGGCACATCGGAATGAATAAGGCATTGCACTTGAATTGGAATGAATAAGGCATAACCTGTAAACACATTAGAAGCAAATTTATTAACTACTATGAAACCTAATAAAATAAATAAAAACTAAAAATAAAAATTAAACTTGGGTTGCCTCCCAAGAAGCGCTTGGTTTATAGTCGTCAGCCCGACTTCGTCATGTTCTACTATCCAATTCCCCTTCAAAAATTAAGGAACCCTCCATCTATTAATAACCATATAACTTTTGAAGGTTTTGCTGCAGTAGGGGTCATTGTTTCAAAGTCACCTAGTTTGCGTTTTGTAGATAGGTTCCTAATTACGACTGTCAAATAGCTAGGTGCTTCCTCCGTTGTGTTCGTGATTAGAATGGGACATTGAATCTTGTCAAACACCACAGGCTCTTCTTCTAGCTCCTCTCTCTCATCCCACCATGGTTGTAATGTAGTCTTAGTTCTCCTATCATAAAGAGCTTTACCAAGGACATGACTACCAAGTGGGCAGGGGATTGCAAAACTACTCGGATCTTTGAGCTTTGGCGGAAAAGGTACATGGGGCACTAACAAAATCGGTACATCAGCGTCGAAACTCACGGCTAGAGCTTCTTCGGCTGTATTTTCTTAATCCCCACTATTCTCCTCCATATCAGAATTATCATCAATTAGCACGTCCCATTGCAGCTTTGGCACGGGCAATCCATCAGTCTCGAGAACCACGTCACTGGGCCATGCACAATGATAACTATTCTTGAAGGCATTGATAAGCTGTCCCATCTGGTTCTCAAGATTTCGAATCGACACTGCTTGGCTTTTTATATTTAAACCCACTAAGTTCAACAGCTGATCTTAATCACTCATTCTTTTGTCCGTAACTGTAATAAACTTCACCAAGGCCTCCTCCAAACTCAGTTTCCTTTCTTCTTCATGTAGATAGGCTGAATCCTGAAATTCTGGAGTGTATGATTGGCTTGGAGCAAAGATTTGGACTTGATTATTATGGCTCCATGAAAAATCCGGATGATACCCCTTATCTTGATGATAGTTGTTGGGATAGGCATAACTGTTGGGGTAATCGCCGAAATTGCCTCCATACTGCATTGGCTTAAAATTGATGGCGCATTGATGACTCGGATGATTTCCAGCACAATAATCACAAATTACCGCCACACTTTGAATACGTTATACTGCAAAAGCGTCAATCATCCTCGAAAGTGTCTCAATCTGTGCTGACAATTCATCGAATTCATAAATCCCTGCCGTCTTGGCTGAATCATTCTTGTATAAGGCCATTGATAGTCGTAGTCAGCCATGGTGTACCTAAAAAGAGAGAAATATATGAAGAGAATTAAAATAAAAACAAAATGATTAAATTAAGACTAATTTGATTGAAGTTAATGATGGCAAAAATTATTAAACTAATTCCCCGGCAACGGCGCCAAAAACTTATTTGTCGATTTAGCAATCAATAAATACGTGCAAGTGTACACGATCAACAAGTAATAAAGTGATAAGAGAGTGTCGAACCCACAGAGAATTATTTAATAATAATTACCAAATACTAACTCATAATCAAATTAATTTTATTTAAACAATTTGATAAAAGATTTTGAATTTTGAAATAAAATACTAAAATAACTAATTACTAACTACCAAGAATTAAATTTAGATAAAAAGGCCTAAGATTACAATTTCCCTTAATGTTTCACTTGAATTAATACACTTCCTGTTAAGTTATATTAATTATTCTGGATTGTTAATCAAGAACTCATCAATATTTATAACTATCTCTCGATGTATCATAAACGAATCAACTTAAATCCACAAAAGATAGAATTAAAATGAACACCCTAGTTAACTAATTCACTATATCTCTATGTGAATTACAATTAAAAAGGATTTAAAGCTCAGGTTCTCTTTCAGATTACATGCGGCGTATAGGTATATCTCTATCCTAGACACAAATTATGAATTCCATCACTATGCAGAAAACATAATCACATGTTATTATGATTAAGTCTAATTCTATAATCCATCTCTCGAGTTCATATAGATTACCACGGTAATTGTTGATCAGGAAATTAAGCAATTAATCACAAATCATAATAGACAATCCGATAATAATCAACAATAATTAACAAGGAAGCATATCAATAAAAGTTACGCATTAAGGTCCATTGTAATCTTAAAAAGAAATTAGTTAATAATTGAATTAAAATCCAAAATCCACAATTGATAAAGCATTTAAGAATACAAAATAAGAGGTAGAGAAGAGAATAGAATCTGTAGACGCAATCCTTGAGTCTCTTCTTCAGCTCCTTAATTAAATCCTTTGTGCTCTTGTAATTGCTTCAAGCCTCCATCTCTTTCTCCCAAACTAGGGTTAGCAAAAAGTAGCAAGATCTCCTCCCATTCTATGCTTCATATCATGTATTTATAGGTTCTAGTTAAAGTCCTAAACCAATTAGAAGTTACAATCCTTGTTCTATTCAATGCGGGTCAAAAATAAGCTTTTTAAAAACCCGACCCAGCGCGGCCGCGCCCATATTTGGCCTAGGAAGCAGCGCGCCCGCGCCCAAGTGCCAGAAATCAAGTTTTTCACTCTGCAGACCAGCGCTGCTGCGCCCAAAATATACTAGGAACCGGCGCGCCCGCGCCCGACAAAATTCTGCTGCAGCATCTGTTGGTAAAATGGTCATAACTTTTGATCCGGGAGGAGTTACTAGGCCTGCCACCTATCAAATCGAAGCTCTCAACGAGATCTACAACTTTCATTCTTTGAGAATTGAGAGATTCAGATTGGATCAAAGTCGAAATTGGGATTGAAGTGAGTGCTATGCAAATGGCAACTCCAAACTTTGAGGTTCAACGTCCGTTGGTAAAACGATCATTACTTTCTCATCCGAACTCGGATTGTGACGATTCAAGATGTTCCAGAAAGCTAAGAAGTAGCTCTACAATACAATCTAAGTTCCAAACCAATAACATGCATCCAAACTAGTGTTAAAGGCCCTGCAATCTTCTCTTCTTGTGTCTGCTTGCTTATTGTACTCCAAAAGATGTTCGAATCGCGTTTCCTTGCTTCTTCCTACAAAATAACATAAAAACACTATAAATACCTAATACTAACTTAAAATACTTAAGAACTCTTAAATTATCAAGTCAAATGTACTCAATTCGTAGGTGTAAAACCCACTCATCAATCAGTTTAAATGTGGATGTTATATAATGATCTCCTTAGCTCTTTAGCCTTTGCATCGCAATCCACTTCATTTGGTACATGACCCAGTTTGATTAGGAGAGCAACATAACAATTAGCTACATTCAGCCATCAGCAGTCCGCATGCAAGCCCAAATGCCTAACACCTGCAACTAGCGATGCAGCGTTTATCCGTGCGCCTAAGCACTGCTTCCTTATCCCTACACGACGACGCCCATCTAAGCACCCAGGCGCTAGCTTGCCATTATGTGCGCGCGCCCATGCTCAGCTTGTGCTCACCTGCCCACGCCTTGCTCATACGTGCCCAGATTACTGCACCTAGCTGCACAAGGTCGCATGCCTTATACATTTAGGCCCTTTTTTCTCCATTTTAATACACGACATACCATAATCCGTCTAGCTTGATATCATTTAACATATATTTCCCTTCCAATACTTTTTCCCACAAAAACACAAGGCCTGGGAATGAACGGGATGGACTAAGTGTATATAATGTACAGATTGCTCCACGTGTTTGCTATGTGGTTCGTCATGTCATTGGCTTGGTTAATGGGTTAACTGGGGTAGTTAGTGATAGACTCCACGTCACGCTTGCGTGAGGTGGTCGTCGTCCGGATCGTTTCCAACAAGTTGATAGGATGGATAGTTTGCAACACCTTAACCCTTCGCCTATATGTAGACGGTAATCTTGGTACAATTACTTGCTAATGAAATTTACGTAGGATGGACACCAATGACACTTCGACCCCTCGCTTATATTGAAGCGGTAATCTCAGTACAATCGACGATTGATGCGGTAGAAGACACCACACACAACTATGAATGATTGTATGATAAGTCAATTATGAATCTCCGAAGAGAACTAAGGAACACTTAGGAATTCTTCAAAGAACCACAAGTGGAGAAACAAACTCACAATAATATTGATAATCTAAAAATTAGTTGTTTAAACCATTACATCATGAAGCCTATTTATACTAAGCTTGAGAACAATCTAGAATCAAACAAACTCTAGCAATTACTGAAAAATACCATTACATAAAACAAGGAACCTTGTTTTGGGAAAGAAAACAATTGGTGGAAAACACCATTACCTAAAACATGAAATCTTGTTTTAGGGAAGGAAACAATTAGTGGAAAACACTATTACTTAAAACATGGAACCCTGTTTTAGGGAAGGAAACAATTGGTGAAAAACACCATTACTTAAAACATGGAACCCTGTTTTAGGGAAGGAATCACGCAATCCAAGAAAGTCAGTTTTTAGCAACAGTGAAGTCTATTGCGGTGCTTTGGGTACACTTGCTATCAATGTGTTTATGATTTTCGCGTACTTGTATCCCGTCTCTACAATCTCGGTACTTGTTCCAACCTTGTTCCATAATTCATGAATCATCCCGTTAAGTCCTTCTTTGAGGCGTTTAGCCCGAGTCCTCATAATGGGTCTAAGTGGTATATGCAATGGATCCGCTTGGGTTTCGTCATGGGCTTTTAAGCTAAGGATGTCCTCATCATACCTCTCCTCTTGAAAAGATTTGTCCTCAAATCTTTACCTACATCAAACGGACTTAAATCAGAAACATTGAAAGTTGCACTAACAGTATACTCACTAGGTAAATCCAATTTGTAAGCATTGTTGTTAATGCGTTCAAGCACTTAAAACGGACCATCTCCTCTTGGAAGTAGTTTCGAACGCCTTTGATTAGGAAATCTTTCCTTACGCAAGTGTAGCCACACCCAATCTCCGGGTTCGAAGATTACTTAACGCCGACCCTTGTTGGCCTGTTTGGCATATTGGTTCGTCCTCTTCTCAATGTTGAGTCTTGTCTTCTCATGTATCTGTTTAACAAAATCAGCTTTATTTTTGCCATCCATGTTAGTATACTCGAAAATAGGTAATGGTGATAAATCCAATGGTATTAAAGGATTAAAGCCATACACAATTTCAAAAGGTGAGAATTTAGTAACAAAGTGAACAGACCTATTATAAGCAAACTCAACATGTGGTAGACATTCTTCCCAAAGCTTGATATTCTTTTTAATGATAACTCTCAATAATGCAGATAGAGTTCTATTTACTACTTCTGTTTGACCATCTGTTTGTGGATGACAAGTAGTTGAAAACAACAGTTTAGTTCCTAATTTACACCACAATGTCTTCCAAAAATAGCTCAAGAATTTAGCATCTCTATCCGAAACAATTGTTCGGGGCATGCCATGCAAACACACAATGTCTCTAAAGAATAAATCAGTAAAATGGGATGCATCATCAGTTTTATGACATGGGATAAAGTGTGCCATTTTTGAAAACCTATCCACGACCACAAATATAGAATCATGACCATGCTTAGATCTAAATAAACCTAATATAAAGTCCATAGACAAGTCAATCCAAGGTTCACTCGAAATAGGCAATGGTGTGTATAACCCATGGGATTGAACACGAGATTTAGCTTGACGACATGTAATGTATCTATCACAAATTCTTTCCACATCTCGTTTCATATGGGGCCAATAGAAATGTTCTTTTATAACAGATAAAGTCTTATCAACACCAAAATGTCTTATCAAACCACCTCCATGTGATTCTCGAACCAATAATTCACGTAAAGAACATGCAGGTATACGTAATCGATTCTCACGAAACAAGAATCCATCCATCTTGAAGTTTTTACCTACAACATTCTTTTCACAATTTTTAAACTCTTCACAGAAATCATAGTCATTATCATATAATTCTTTGATTTGTTCAAAACCAAGTAATTTTGTGTCAAGAGTATTTAACAACACATACCTTCGCGAAAGAGCATCGGCCACGCCATTTTCCTTACCTTGCTTATAGCGAATGACGTATGGAAATGTCTCGATGAACTCCATCCATCGTGCATATCTCTTGTTCAACTTGTCTTGGCCTTTCAAATATTTCAATGATTCATGATCCGTGTGAATCACAAATTCCTTAGGCCACAGGTAATGTTGCCAAGTCTCCAATGATCGAACTAAGGTATATAACTCCTTGTCATACGTAGGATAGTTTAAAGCTGCTCCATTCAATTTTTCACTGAAATATGCCACTGACTTTCTTTCTTGCATCAACATAGCTCTAATGCCTAAACCTAAAGCATCACATTCAATTTTAAAGGTTTTAGTGAAATTAGGCAATACAAGTAAAGGATCGTTAGTTAATTTTTCTTTAATCAATTGAAACGCCTTTTCCTGTGCATCACCCCACTTGAATTATACACTCTTTTTGATTACTTCGGTGAGTAGTGCTGTGACTTCGCTGAAATTTCTTACAAACCATCTATAAAAACTTGCGAGCCCATGAAAGCTACGAACTTGACTGACATTCGTAGGAGTTGGCCATTCTTGGATTGCTCGTATCTTCTCATCGTCAACCTGTACTCCCTGCGCACTGACAACAAAACCAAGAAACATAACTCGATCCGTACAAAATGTGCATTTGTCTACAATTTTTCTTTTCGAAGCACATCTAGGACAGATTTTATATGCAATGCATGCTCAACTAAATCCTTACTATAGATTAAGATATCATCAAAGTAGACAACTACAAATTTCCCAATGAAGGGACGCAAAACATGGTTCATTAATCTCATGAACGTGCTAGGAGCATTAGTTAAACCAAAAGGTAAGATTAACCACTCATATAACCCATATTTTGTTTAAAAAGCGGTTTTCCATTCATCTCCCTCATGCATTCTAATCTGATGATAACCACTCTTCAAATCAATTTTAGAAAATACACGAGATCCATGTAATTCATCTAACATATCATCTAACCTAGGAATGGGATGTCGATACTTTACTATGATGTTATTTACCGCTCGACAATCAATGCACATACGCTACTTTCCATCCTTTTTAGGCACTAAAATAACTGGAACCGCACATGGACTCATGTTTTCCCTTACGAACCCCTTGTCCATTAGCTCGTCAACTTGCCTTTGTAATTCCTTTGTTTCCTCGAGATTGCTTCGGTATGCCGGCCGGTTTGGAATGGTCGCGCCAGGGAAAAAGTCAATTTGATGCTCAATTCCCCGAATTGGTGGTAATCTCTGTGGAAGTTCCTCGGGAAATACATCCTGATAATCTTGTAAAAGAGCAGAAACAACACTAGGCAAAGAAGGATTATTAGCGTTAGTATTTAAAAGTCTCCTTATACCGAAGTATAATCATTGACTTTTTAGAATCCAAAGCTCGCCTTACATCACTCCTTTTTTGCAAAAATATTTGTTTTTCTCTCTTCTCCTTTCTTTTTTTCTCTCTTTTGTTTTTTTGTTTTCATGATCTCTCTATAAATGCATTTGATCCTCATGCACCTGTTTTGGTGATATAGGACACAAGGTAACTTTCCTTTGATTATGAACAAAAGAGTACTCATTAGTAAAACCATCGTGTTTTACTCGCCGTTCAAACTGCCAAGGTCTCCCAAATAATAAATGACCCGCCTGCATAGGAACTACATCACATAGAATCTCATCGACATACTTCCCAATTATAAACATAATTGATACTTGCTCAGTTACTTTGATGTCGCCGCTGTCATTGAGCCACTGCAATCGGTATGGATGAGGATATTTTGAAGTTGTAAGTCCCAATTTCTCCACCATAACGATACTTGCAACATTTGTATAGCTTCCGCCATCAATCACGACACAACAAATCTTACCATTTACCATGCATCTAGTATGAAACAGATTTTCTCTTTGTTCACTACTTTCTTCTTTTACCTGTGTACTAAGTATTCTTCGAGTAACCAACACTTCACCATGCATATCAACCTTTCTATCTTCCTCCAATGATGGCATAGAGTTATTATCACTATCTTCTTCCTCAGTTTCCACTTCTCCATTATCAAGCAATAACATAGTTCTTTGATTTGGGCATTAATTTGCAATATGTCCCCTGTCTTGACATTTAAAGCATACAATATCTCGATTACGACTAGTAGAAGGTTGATTGGTTTTACCTTGCAATCCCTGAGTAGTCGCTCCTTGCTTGATTTCTGTTTTTTGGTTTGAAAGCAGTTGGTTTTTCCTCGCGTTTCACATTATTGGGCTTCCATGATGATCATGTGGTAGGATTTATTCGCTGGCCACCTCTCCTCTTAAGCTGCTTCTCTATTTTGATAGCCATGTGCACCATATTTTCCAATACCACATAGTGTTAACGCTCCACCAAATCCACAATTTTCTAATTTAACCCTGCTAAAAATCGGGCCATAGTTGGCTTATTATCCTCGTCGATGTCAGCCCTAGACATTAACATCCCCATCTCCTTGAAGTAGTCCTCCACACTCTTACTTCCCTGTCTCAAGTTTTACAAATTTTGAAACAGATCTCGGTAGTAGTGTCTTGGCACAAACCTCTTTTTCATTACAACTTTCATTTCTGCCCAAGTCTCTATTGGACGCTCTCTACACCTCTTTCGGCTGGTCATCAATTGATCCTACCAAGTAACCACATAATCTAAAAATTCTGTAGCGGCAATTCTAACTTTCTTGAGATCCGAGTAGTTGTGACAATCAAATATCCACTCCATTTTCTTCTCTCATTCTAAGTATGCCTCGGGATCACTCCTGCCTTGGAATGTGGAATTTTTATTTTAATGCTATCGAGGTTATTGTCCTCTCCATTTCGGCCGCCTCTATCCCTTGCAACATGTCTCCGAGGGATAAAACCGGTTTCTCGATCCTCCTCCTCACTGAATCTTTCATCATAGTAATTTGTTTCCTCTTGCCTAGCTTCCCTTTGATGTGTTCTTCCTTTCGGGCGCCCACCCGGAGGGATTTGAGTTTGTTCCGCTCGAGTGTCACTCAACTGATCGATGTGATCATGTATTTGCTTCATAGCCATCCCTAACTGTCGGGAAAATTCTTTCACCATAGCTTCCATCATGAGTTTTGGGTCAAAATTCGATGTAGAAGGTTCATTTTCAATTGCTTTATCTCTTGTGTTAGACATATTCCCTGCAAAACAAAGGTTAGTAGAAAACAAGTTCCTTACCACTCCCTTACGTGTTTCGCTCAAATAATGTATGAAACGCTCGTGTATCACACAAATAGGCTCTTACCCTCTAAGAATCTCACTACTCTTGCCTTTTTTCGCTCGTAGTTCTCTCTAGTAGGTTCTTTTTGAATTCTTACAAGTATTACTTCAATTCTCCAATTTCAATCCAATAAGAACTTATCAAGATAAAATATAAAAGGTATGACTCTTGAAATACCAACAAGACTTTACAATTGTCAAATATAATTTTGCAAATGAAATCCTAATAATAGCAATCAACAATAATAATTTTCTGCAATATAATTTTCTGCAGTTTTTTTTAACTACAACCCAACAACAATAGTAAAAATAAGTAACTTGATAGGAAACTTAGCTTTGATACCAAATGATAGACTCCACGACACGCTTGCGTGATCGTCGCCCGGATTGTTTCCAACAAGTTGATAGGATGGATAGTTTGCAACACTTTAACCCCTCGCCTATATGTAGACGGTAATCTTGGTACAATTGCTTGCCAATAAAATTTGCGTAGGATGGACACCAACGACACTTCGACCCCTCGCTTATATTGAAGCGGTAATCTCGGTACAATCGACGATTGATGCGGTAGAAGACGCTACACATAACTATGAATGGTTATATGATAAGTCAGTTATGAATCTCTAAAGAAAACTAAGGAACACTTAGGAATTCTTCAAAGAACCACAAGTAGAGAAACAAACTCACAATAATATTGATAATCTGAAAATTGGTTGTTTAAACCATTACATCATGAAGCCTATTTATACTAAGCTTGAGAACAATCTAGAATCAAACAAACCCTAGCAATTACTGAAAAACACTATTACATAAAATAAGGAACCTTGTTTTGGGAAAGGAAACGATTGGTGGAAAACACCATTACCTAAAACATTGAATCATGTTTTAGGGAAGGAAACAATTGGTGGAAAATGCCATTACTTAAAACATGGAACTCTGTTTTAGGAAAGGAAATAATTGGTGGAAAACACTATTACTTAAAACATGGAACCCTGTTTTAGGGAAGGAATCCCGCAATTCAAGAAAGTCAGTTTTCAGCAACAGTGAAGTCTATTGCGGTGCTTTGGGTACACTTGCTATCAATGTGTTTATGATTTTCGCGTACTTGTATCCCGTCTCTACAATCTCCGTACTTGTTCCAACCTTGTTCCATAATTTATGAATCATCCCGTTAAGTCCTTCTTTAAGGCGTTTAGCCCGAGTCCTTGTAATGGGTCCATGTGGTATATGTAATGGATCCACTTGGGTTTTGTTATGGGCTTCTAAGCCAATGATGTCCTCATCAGTTGGGTCTTATGACATCACCTGTGGCGCCATTCTTTCCACCTGTATTACGTGTTCTGGCATTTGTAAAAGGTGTTGTATGTGGATTGGAAACTGTATATAGATAGTCTAGGTTAATCACCTAAGTGTGTTTCCTAGATAGTTAAATAGCCAACCATGGCCGAAAAAAGGTTTTCGTGGTGGGTTTTGATAACTACCAAGTGGAAACAATTTAAGGAGGATAACCTAAGCTTGCTGGGTTTTTGGAGCTTAGGATTTTTATACAAGAATGCCCTCTTTCTAGCGCCAATGAGGACGACCTAGCCCTCGTGGAAGTCTCCAAATGGTGGTCCTTCATCTAGCTTTGACCTGTACAAACATCCACACTTAGGACTCTGGTTGGTACCGCCGTGGGACGCCTCCGGTGTGAAATGTTAGTGAACATAGTCAGGAGATAAATCTCAAAATATGTCTTTGGGTTTTAAGTGTAAATAGTGTCTAACCCTTCTTACGCTTGCAGACCTTGATTTATAGTCTTCGTGTTCTCATCCTCTCATCCTGTCACGTCAAGCACGTGGGTGAGGGGTTTGGTAAAAGCTGTCCCATCATCTAGCAATTACACTGCTCAAGGAACGGCTATGTGGGTCCCTCGATCAGAGAGTGTCCCTGAAGTTTTCTCAGCAAGCTTCGCCCGAGTGGGCTAATGCCCAACAACCTTTGAGCCTAGTTGATGTGGGTCTGGTTTCCTGCACTTTGGCCTATATCCTAACATTAAGTATGAAGAATATTAAAATAAATTTTTGGAAATATATTTTTTAAAAATAAAAAATGACAAAATAAAAAATTTTGGAAAAATATCAAATGTAATATTAGGGTGAGAGTGAGGCTTGAACTCTCAACCTCAGGATAACTCAAAAGCTATGAAACCTACGCCCTAACCGACTATGCCACAACCCAATATTCGAGGAACTATGAAAAGATGAAATAAATTGATTAAACAAATTTGTTTGAATAGAGTTCATCTGGTGGTAAAAACAATGGGTACATCGGGAGGATGACATAGCTAGGGATAGAAGAACACATGGGGCATTTTTTGATTGATTCGATGAGCATACTTGGTTTTTTGTTTGCCAAATTTGTAAATTACAACTAATTAATTTTGAACAAATTTTTTACCCGCATTTAAGTAAAATAACATAAAAAAATAAAAATATAATAAGAACTCGAAAGTAGCTCGTGATCAACTAAAATGACTCAAACAATTTGCTAGTCGACTCAAGATAAAATTTCCATTTGTCTTGTTATATATAGTATAATAGATGACATAATAATAAAATTATAATGATAAGTTTTGATACATTGTATCATTTTATACTATCATAAAATAAATGAGATTTTTTTTTGAAACACAAAATTAGCAAAAGAAATTTTTTATTGTAAGATGAATTAAGTAACTAATAAGAAGGGATTAAAAAAAAATCTTTTTTTTACAATTAAGTTCATATGTGATGACTGATGAATATCAATGATTGAATTATTATCATTTAGTATTTACTTTATCATATATGATCTGTACTTTTCAGAAAGATAAAATATAATAATCTAATTGTTACCTTTTAAAGAGAAAAAGTCAATTTACTTTTACTTTCAAGTTAGAGAAATCGTATTGCTTGCAAAAGTATCAGACATCCAAACTAGATACACTCGTCATTCCATTTTCAAAATCCAAATGCATTATACCAACTTGCTGTGGATTGCATAAGAAATTAAATTGAATTTAACCAGCTAGAACATCTTCTCTCAAGGGAGGTGTTACAGGTCATCTAAGATTATCTAAATTTAGATTATTGGACATTTTGGTAATAAAAATTAGTCATATCTTATCATTTTCGTTTGATACAAGTTATTTAATTACTGGTAATTGTTGTTGTGAGTAATTTTTTTTAAAGTTTCACTTTTTGGGAATATAATTTAATTTCATAATCAAGTACATTATCACTATTATAATATCAAGAACCAATCAAACCTCACTAAACTAAAGGAGAAAGAAATAAACTTACAAACAAACTCACTATTATAATATCAAGAACCAATCAAACCTCACTAAAGGAGGAAGAAATAAACTCGCAAACAAACTTTTCATAAAGAGAAAACAAGCTTCCCAAAATGGAAGAAATAAACTCACCTAAATGAGAATCAAACCTGAAACCTAAAGGTTGTGAGTATTTGGTCATCTGATACCCACTTCTTTTTTGGTTATCCGACATCTACTTCATGTGAATCTTGGCACTTTACCAGGTATGAGATTACTGGGAATATATGACTACTAATATAACAAGCACAATTTATTAGGATGACCGACTTACATTACCGAGTATCTAAGATGACCACTTCAGATGATCTGTAACAAACGTCACTCAAGTCTCTCCAAGTCTCACTACTCAAACCAACATACATTACGTATAATTTTCTACTGAAAGATGGTAATTAGAAAAAACAGATGAAAATTTTAATTTATGTTGTTTCAACTTAAACATAATCTCATTTGAGAGAAAGTATTTATCTAATAACTAATTAGGATAATTATTCCTAATTAACTTCCTAAGTATCTCCACCAACCATGCATAGCCCTCTAGAAGTAAATAAATAATCTCTAAATAATTAAAAAAACCCTGGTTTTTAATCTGTTGCATGTGTAGGCAAATCATTCTGGAAACTTGAGGCATTTTCCACTTTAGGCTTCTCACAAGTCACAATTATCTCATCATCAAGATTGAACTCTTTGAAGATAGCTAATCTCCCCAATTCTTCAACTTCTTCAATAACAGTATCAAGCCTTGCCACAGTCTCCACTAGCAAAGAAGCAAAAGCAGCAAATGGAAGTGCTTCTGAGAACTCAAGACTAGTAATCGCGATTTTGCTCAATGTTGGCCTAAGCACTTTTCTCTCAACTTCCTTGGATTTTTCGGATGCCCTTTTGGATTTCCATTCAAATAATGCAGATGAATCAGTTTTTACACTTGACAAGTGCTTATCAGAGTTTTGCCTGGCTGTTGCAGCTGCTAGGGCTAGCATGTTGGTCGTTTGGTTATTCTTTGAACCGATGAAAAGTCTTGGTTGGGATTTTAGGGCAGTGTTGAGGTCTTGAAGGGCTTCATGTAGATGATCAGAGAGTAGTTCTGGAGAGCATTGGCGACGGTTCCTTATGCTATCGGCTAGTTCCATTAAAGCTTTTGATAATTCTCCGGCAAGTCGGGTGCATGGATCTTTAAAGAGTGCTCGAACAGATCGTGGAGTCTATAAAAATATCCGTGAAAAAACAGGGGGAGTATTAGTTATAATAATTAAAAGCTATATTACTGAAGTAATTAGTTGCGAAAATTTAAAACTACAAAAATGCTGGTGACAAACCCAAATGACCAGTTGGAAAAAATATAATACCTTCGTTCCAAATTCTAAGATCATTATTGAGTTTTGAAAGTCAATTTGAAATATTTTGAAACTTAAAATTGAGATGATTCTTTAATATTTATGAAACAATAAATTTTACGATGAGTAGTACTTTTTAGATAGTTTATGAATTGACTCAAATTAAAGAAATTAATGTTAATTTTGAATTTGAAAATTTCTTAACTTGACTTTAAAAGTCAATAATAATTTTATATTTTAAAACGGAGGAGGTTATATATTTAAAGTAGAAACAGCTGACAGTAATTTGTTGATATGTCCCCATATTATTAAACATATTGGATAAACTAGACGTTATATGATAATGAGGGATAGGGATTTGGGACAAAATAGGTGATAATTAAACTAACATATATACACATCTTATGCAGCTAAATTGGGAACCTCCCATATGGTATTGAATGTCCAGTAGAATATAAATAGGAAATAAAGTTGTCTGAAGTTCTTAATTAAGGATTTTTTCTTCCACTAATAACTAAACAATGATCATTTATTAATTTTTTTTTTTTTAAAAGGGCCTTCTTGCTTTTAGCTTCTTCCTAGAAAAGGCAAGGCCACATGTATACATAATTAATTAAGAATGGTGGTGACAAGGAGCTATGATTATTGTCCTCTGTACTCTATTGTACATTACATTTTGCTTAGGGGAATAATTTAATCTATTAGATCTACAGCGATAACCAAGACAAGATGTATTAATATCTTTGGACAAAATTTTGCCTGCTTTTATAGTTGATTTGGTTTCTTAAAAAAGAACTACTAATGTTCCGAGTGTTATTGCTCCCTTTTATCTTTTTAGAAATTCCTAGTCTAATTTTTCGAAGAGGCTCAAATGTTTTTTTAATGAAATATACTTACTTGGGAAGCACAAAGCCAACTCATATTTGTCGTTATAGCTGGAATTAAGGAGTCACTTGATTTGAACTTTGTTGTTTAAGCTTATCAGGCCCAAAAATATATTTATGTTTGTTTACTTACTAAAGTAACCTATTGAATAAAAAATAAGTGTCATTTCTACCTGGATTTCAGTTTCCAAACATCCATGTAGAGCCACAACTGTATATCCAAAACGGCGAAGAACGGCTCCCAATTTGACGTATTGCTGCCAAGGATATCTGTAACAGTGTCTCGAGTGCCTTGGCTCCCAACTTGCATGTAATGCCTGCTCGATTCGATACAAATACATTAAAATTCACACATACACAGTAATACATTATTTCATAGATTGGTTTTATAATTGTCTAGTCATGTTCGCATTTTTTGTAATCCTGCTGGTGTGTGCATATACATGCAACTATTATAAAAGAGAACTTACCAAGGTCTCATCATAAGACTTTGAATCCAGAACAGCTTTATACCCCTTGTAAATGGGATCCTCCTCAGATTTGTCTTTGTCTATGTCTAGCACTTCGTCATTGAAGTACGTGGAGACACATGCTGAAAAGTTTCACGATTAGTACAACCACATGTTCACCATACACCACAATTACAAATTGTTTTGCTGGTAAATTATATTGATCAAGTTGACATGTAAGGTTCATTACTGAATTTTGACAAAAATGCAAAACTAAACATTCAGTTTATCGCATTGTGACAATATTGTCCTCAGTTTTCACAATTATCAAATCACACCATCCAAATACATTTAGCTGGATGGTGGGGTTTGATGACTATGAAAACTGAAGGATGATATTGTCACAGCGCGACAGACGGAAGGGTCAGTTTTGCAATTTAATCTTGAATTTTGCATATATACCTTCAATTGACCTGGCCAATCCTTCAAGTTTGGATACAGTGGAGTTATGTAGGTCTTCTCCTGACCAGTTTGGAAAGACCAGGAGGCTCATTAGAAGGCATATAGCACAACCAATGGCGATAGTGTAGAAGCGGTCATGTGCAATCTTTAATACGTTATCAACACGGTAGCTTGAAACAGTAATCAGATTAAAGGTCAAGAGGAATATCACTACACCATAGTCATAGTTCTTCTTTATATACGGAAAAAATCTCATATATGTAGCTGCTGCCCCTGTCAAATTTAAAAGCCTTCATTAGCAGCAAAATCAACATAATTCAATAAGAAGTAATGATTCATGGTAGGATGTACTATAAAATGAAATTTAATAGTGACAGATTTTAGAAAGATAATATAAGTAATTAGGAAGTTAAAACAAGAAAAGATTGCAGCTAATTAGAGAGATATGTTGTCTTAATTTCTCCATAAGAAATTTAGAACTAAAATTCTGAATGTCCACATGCAAAAATAAGGTTACGAGAAATTATATACGGACATTAAGAGCATCTCTAGCAGCTAGACTATCCCATGGACTATATTTAGTCCATATGACATCAACAAATGTCCTTTAGTCTTCGATCTTTCCGGCAGATGGACTATCCCATGGACTATAATATAAAAAAGATTAAAATAATCAATGAATTTAAAAAAACTCCAATAATCTTTCCACTCTCCCATTTAAATATAATTAAAATTATAGTCCATGGACTATCAAGTTCCTTGATTTAGTCCTTTTGGTGCTTCAAATATAGTCACGGACTATATTTAGTCCAACGGCTGGAAAGGGAAGATAAATCCTAGACTATATTTAGTCTAGGATTGTGTTGATGGAGATGCTCCTGTGATAAACTATAATAATGGACAATCAGACTATTCTGCAAAGTCATACAGAAATTCAATGGAACCAATATTCTACTCAAATCTTTTCTGAAGAGTTTTTCATAATGATTTTAAACAAAAGGAAACTTACCAATCACAAAAACTGCAGCACCTATGAAAATAGCTCGAAACACCCTCCCATATTCTGTAGCAATAAACTTCATTAAAAATGCCAATGATCCAGCTGCCAGTGTCCCTAATCCTCTATTCAGCCCTTTGCACAAAGTAGCCCCTGTTATATCGAAAAGTGAAATAAACTAAACAATTAATCATAACACATTTATATATACATGAATTCGTGCCGCTGTCGAGTCATGTAATGATAAAAATATTTACTTACCAGCAGTGAATTCAAGCACCACCACCACAGTCATGACAGCCCAAATGGCACTCTGTCCAATCCCTTTGAACAAAGGCTCCATTAGATATAACAAGGACACCAATGTCAAGGACAAACCAACCTTGAGTGCGTGGATCGCCCTTCGCGGATCCTCCCGACCCACCTTCCAAATTGTTTGCCATGTCAAACCCGGAAATCTCTTCACTTTCTCCATGAAAACAGAGAGATATTTCTTTAGACTCTCCATCTTCTTCTTCCCAAAAGCATCATCTCCGGCCATTGCCATCTTCAACCCCAAGGAGAATCCGAAAAACATCAATATCTTGACTAAAAACAATTATATATGTATATGGATCAATGATTGTGGGGTTTAAATAAAACAGAATTACATATATATAGCAGGTGTAGTGATGCTACAGGTCATATGATTCTTAGGGTGTTAAGAAATGAGATCATGCAAGCATAAGAAGGGTAGTTCTAGAACAACAAACAAAAAAGAAGCAATTATTTTTAGAGGCTGGTGAGGATTTTTTGAATATCATGTGCAAACCCCTCCTCTCTTTTGGATGCAGGTGTTACTTTATATGTGGAGAAAGAAAGACAGAGAGAGTTGTGATGCTACTCTTTTCACATGCTCTCCATTAAAGTAATGAAGATATGAAAATTGTAGCTTTCACAAGAACATAAAGTCAACTAAAAGAAGAAAATCAGTTTTATTGGAAAGTATATCTCATAATGAAAGATGATTAGAGGTTTCTAAGCATAATTTTAAAAGGTGATTAAGGGTTTCCATTCTACTCCCTAATTTCAAAATATGTAATCTCATTTGACTTTTATTTTATTTATTTTATTTTTTATGGATATTAAAGTTTGTCATAGACAAAAGTTATACACAATAGAAATCTCCACTAAAGTTATGAAGATAACAAAATTGTAGCACTCACAAGAAAATAAAGTCAACCAAAACAGGAAAATAATTTTACTTGGAAAGTATATCTTATAATGAAAGATGATTAAAGGTTTCCATTATGCTACTTTTTCAGAAAATATAGTAATCTTATTTATTAAAAATAATATGGATATTAAAGTTTTTCATGACACCCACAATTTTTTGAAATGCCATAAAGTATCAGAAACTCCCTCAAACGTTATCATTTTGCTACATGGGGTACCCAAACTTCCAAAATTTTCAATCACACCCTTGAAATATCGAGACAGATGGACTGTTATACCCTCATTAAAATGGACAATTGAGTTCAAAATTATGCACACACATTTATGTTATGCATAAACAAAAGCTAAGGAAATGACAATCAATCATTCTAATCAGTACTCCTTCTGTCCCAAATTAATTGTTTTTTTAGGACTTTTTTAAGTCAAATTGACTATTTTTAAAATTAATAATTAAACATATATAAATATATTTCTAAAATTATAAAAATTGAAATTAGTAATAAATTGTATATACTTTCTTTTGGTTATAATTTCTTCACCTATATTTTAACAAAAATAATAAAAAGATTAGTTCTAAAAAGAGTCAATTTGACTTAAAATGGTCAAAATTGAGCAATTAATTTGGGACGGAGGGAGTAATAATTACCCAAAAAATCAACTCATTTCCAAAATGAATCCCACAATAATACCTCAAAATCGCGGGAAAACAAAAAAATATATATATTCAAAGAGAAAAGGAGGAAACGGTACCCATTTTCCGGTTCGTACGCCACCAAAGGATAGTGATGACCGGTGAGTTCATCTCATTTTTTTGGCGATTTCTGACCGTAGCAACCTTTTAGGAGCCCAAAAAATGCCATCAATTTCTCTACCTATTTCACTCTCTTCGAAATGTAAAGGGAGGGTTCCAGATTCTTCCATCTGTTAACAAACTAGGGGTGTACGTTTGAGTTTCGATGGTGTTTTTCTCTTCTGGGTCTCCCTCCGCCGTCTTCAGCTTCAATCTAACTTGAATTTTCTAAAATTTTAACATACAAAATAATATAAATTTATTTAAGTTTTGAAACTTGAAAACTATAAATATATTATATTAGTAATATTTTCAAGATAATCTATGATAATTATAATATTTGTATTAAAATATTAAATAATTTTAAATTTTCATAAATTAAATTATAAAAAAATCAAAATGTATATATGTAAAAAGGATTGATTGACTGTTTTAAATTAAAAACTCCATGATTGAATAAATTATATACGGATAAGAACAAATACACTAAATTATATAATAATTTTTACCTTTAAATACAAAAACATATCATTAAGTATTTAAAATAAGACAAATTCATCCATTAAGTTTGAACTCAAACAACATAATCTTTAAGTTTGAGTTTATACTTTATACCATTCATTTATCCATTAGACTCGTACAACGATATTGTTCATTTGCTTGGGGCAAGTTGGTGATTTTTTCTTCTCCCTCTCCATCTCAATGGTTCAGTCTGTTAGATTTATTAAGATCGGATGATGAATACAATTACACAGAAATTAAAGAAAAACGAAACAAATAAGAACACATAAAAGTTACTTAACTTCACTAATTTGGCTAGTCTGTCTTGTCTAATGTATTCATTTAGTAACTTCACACTCTCTCTACAATGATACACACACTAAACACTGCTTTTATAATCACTAGAAACTCTAGTTCCTATAACATGAACTCAAAACTTATGAGGCACAAAATATTAGTAAAACTCAAAATTGGATTACTAATAAATTCTCAAGCCTAAATAAACATTACGCTTGGCTATTGGTCTGACCCACTGAAATATGAGTCAATCACAATATGTTGTTTCTCAGAGGCATAATAGAGATCTAGAAAGAGGGGTTGAATAGATCTTTAAAAACTTTTTACTTATTTATAAATGTATTACCAAATAATTAATTTGTTCAATTAATCTAGTACATCGGAATATTAGTTTAAAATTCCCTTAAAGATATAATGAAATCTCAGTTTTAACTTTAGTATTTATGAATATTAGTCACTCTGTGATATAGCAGTTATATGAAAGAATATAAATACATAAAGTAAATGACACAAGATGTTTAAGTAGTTCAGAGAACAAATATCTCCTAGTCCACTCTTATACTTTAACAAGTAGGATATCCATTAAGGATGGGTCACTTGGACCAGATCACAAAGATCTCTTACATCTGAACCACTAAGGCTCCATTGAGTCACTCAGTCTCGACAAGGTCACTCAGACTAGGACATTTAGTACAGTTCAATTAGAACTCTTACAACTGAACCACTAACACTACAAGAAAAAGGGATAAGTTCGACAGAATTATCCTCGACGGAATAATTTCCGTCGACATTAGATTAAGTTCGACAGAATATTCCGTCGAAGATAACTCCCTCGTAAATGTGATAATTATGACGGAATTCCGTCGGAAGCAATGGTTGATTCTTTGGCGCCAATATTCCCGCCAGCGCCAATATTAAAGTCGACGGATGGGTATTGTGTTCGACGGACATTCCGTCGAAAATAAGCTAATTCCGAGGGACGTATTTTCGACGGACATTCCGTCGACCTTACAAAATAAAACCTAATCAGATCGTCTTTTTCCTTCATTTCCTTTCTCTCTCTCTCGCCCCCGCTGAACTCTCTCTCCCTCTCTCTCGACGGAACTCTCTTTCTCGTCGTCGCCTAATCTCTCTCTCCCTCGCCACCGCCTGAGCTCCTTCACCGCCGCCTCACCTGAGCTTGTTCGTCGGCATCTCTCAGTCCTCACGTCATTAGTCCTCTCTCTCCTCTCTCTCTCTCAGTCGTTCATTCTTCAAGGTAAGTTGTTAATTTGCGAAAATATTTGATTTTTCATTCATTTTGTTATGGCTGAAATAAAGATAATTTTGTCATTCAATTTGCATGAACTGAAATTGGGATGGTTTAATATTGTATATACTGAATATTGAGTTCAATATATTCTATTTTTTTGAATATTGCATATACTGAAATTGGGAATTGTCATGCAATTTATTTTTCTAAAATTATTGATGCAGATTGGAATTAATATGAATATTGAGTTAGAGTTGAATGTGAATGGGAATGTGTTGATGCATACTGAAATTGGAATGTGTTGATGCATACTGTGAGTTGCAAATTATTGATGCATATTGGAAGTAATCTGCATATTGATTTAGAGTTGAATGTGAATAGAATTGCTGAAATTGGGTTTCAATTTGTTCAATTGTAGTTTTGTTCAATTGATGTATCAATTTGGTTTATATTTAGGTGTAGGTATATTTGCTATTTCTGACGGAATTCCCGACGGAATTCTGTCAGAATTATTCAACTGCAAAATTTGTGGGCCCTACTTCATAATATTTATGTGTTTTAATTAGTTTCCAATATTGAATTGAACTAAGTAGCATTTACTTAGTTTTGCATTACTAAATAAAATAATATAATATAATAATATAATATAAACTAAGTTTAAATAATATAATATAAGATAATATAATATAAAATAATAAAATCAAATAAACATAAAATAAAATAAAATAATTTAATTTCATTGACTTGTAATTATATTTAATCAAATAATATGATATAATATAATATAATACAAAATAAAATAATTTAAAATTTAATATTAAATTAAATTGAAAATTGAAAATTGAAAATTAATATAATATAATATAATATAATACAAAATAAAATGAAAACGAATAAATTAAATTAAATTAAATTAAATTAAATTAAAGTAAAATTAAATTAAATTAAATAAATTAAATTAAATTAATTTAAAATTAAATAAAGTAAATTTACTACCATAAATTAAAGTATTGAGATAAATTATATTAAATTAATATAAATTACATTATTTAAAATAAATAATTTAAATTAAATGAGGAAATAAAATACAAAATATATTTTATACAATATAATATAATAAACTAAGTAGCATTTACTTAGTTCCACTAATACACACAATAAAGTAGAAAGACTATAATATATTCAAATGATTGTACAAATATTAAACTGAGTAGCACTTACTTAGTTTATCATTAGAAAAATAAACTAAGTAGCATTTGCTTAATTTTCCATAATTACAGTAAACATAATATAATACGTGTGCATGTAGTATATTCATTAGGAGCTTAGAAACCCGTTTGACATTCACTCATTAGGAGTGAATGTCGAATAGTCCCCAGTCTGGGACTGTTACTGGATGTTATGTCTCTCACTTAGGCCGGTACCAATAGGTTAATTACGTTTTTTTTTTGTTTAGAGGATTTTTCGGTTGTTATCTCTACATGTTCTTCGAGTACATATTTAGATTAAGTTCTCTTAGTCTATTTCGTGTACTTGGAGACCATGGGGAGGTGCTGCCGACATTTTCTTGAAACATAAAAATACGTGCTCAACGTGTTGGCATTAGTGAGGAGACGCATCCAGGAACAGGATAGAAGCCTAACCCCTATAAAGTGGAGATATATACTAGGTAAACTAAATGCATGCATATATATTCTAATTGGGTATTTTCTTCAATTAAAAATGTCAGCTGACCGGAGTTGGATGTACCGTAGGATACCTATTGATGGGAGGAAATTAGTTGATGCGTACCGTGAAGGGGTGTCCAATTTTATGAACAAAGCAATAGAACATGTTGATGATCCGAACGGAAAGATGAGATGCCCGTGTTTCAAGTGTAAGAACATGATATGGAAGACTGTCGATGAAGTTAAATTTGACTTATATTCACGTGGGTTTGTGGATGGGTATTTGCTATGGATTCATCACGGGGAATCAACTGAGTTTAGAGAACAGACAGATAGTAGTGTAGACCAATCGGATCACCGGGATTCGCAAGCAGATAACTATGACGTCGTGCAGATGTTGGTTGATGCGTATGGCCCTACCAATATTGACTGGGCTGAAAACGAGCATGCGTCAAGCAGTTCTCAGCAAAAGTCAAATGATACTACAGCTGATTTTTACAAGTTGCTATCTGAATCGAGTGTTCCATTGTATCCTGGAAATGACAAGCACACCAGGCTTTCTGCAGTTACGAATCTTTTACATTTCAAGAATGAGCATGACTGCAGTGAGAGAGGATTCAATGATTTGCTTGATATTCTCAACGAGTTCTTACCCAGGGATAATACGTTGCCCGCGAACTACTATGAGGTGAAGAAGATGGTTAAAGGGTTGAATCTCGGGTATGAGAAGATCGATGCTTGTGAGCAGGATTGCATGTTATATTATGGGGAGGACAAAGATAAGGTGCAGTGTGATATCTGCAACTCGCTAAGGTACAAGATCACAAAACATGGGGGGAAGAAGAAACATATTCCAAAGAAGATTTTACGGTATTTTCCTCTTGCGTCGAGGTTGCAGTGGCTATTCATGTCTGCGCACACTGCTCAGCATATGAGTTGGCATAGAACAAGGGATGTCGTGCCTGGTCAGCTGACTCACCCAGCAGATGGAGATGAATGGAAGAAATTTGATGCCAATTTTCCACAGTTTGCCAAAGAAGTTAGGAATGTCAGGCTTGGCATGGTTACAGATGGATTCTGTCCATTTAATAATTTTAGTCAGTCTTATTCTGTTTGGCCAGTGATTATGGTAGCTTACAATCTTCCACCGTCAATGTGCATGAGGGATCTGTATCTTTTCTTGACCTTACTTATACCGGGGGATATGAGTCCTACAAAAGACATTAACGTGTACCTTAGGCCGTTAGTCGATGAACTTAAGATGCTTTGGGAAACAGGTGTTGAGACTTTTAATAAATCTGTCGGGCAGAATTTTGTGATGAACGCAGCCTTGTTGTAGACTATCACTGACTTTCCGGCACTTGGGATGATTAGTGGTTAGTCGACTCATGGTAAGTTGTCATGTCCAGTCTGTATGGGGGATGCGCAAGGCACTCAACTACGTCATGGCCGAAAAACTAGTTTCTTTGGAACTGCTCGTAGATTCTTGCTTGCTGAGCACAGTTATAGAAAGATGTCTACACAATTCAACAGAAAGATAGAGAAGAAAGGGGTTGTTGGTCGCTTGTCGGGCAGTGCCATATTAGGCTGGCTAAATGATCTAACATTTTCACCCCCTGGGAAGGAGCATGGTACGTTGAGAGCTATAGGATATGGGAAAAGTCATAACTGGACTCACTCACCGATTTGGTTTGAGTTGCCATACTGGGTCACACTAGCACTTCGTCATTCTATTGATGTTATGCATACAGAAAAGAATGTATTTGAGAACTTGTTTTACACCGTTCTAGATACAAGTGGTAAAATAAAAGACAATGATAAAGCACGTAAAGACTTGGAGGAAATGAATATCAGGCGGGAATTATGGCTTCGACCTAACAACACAAAACCAAAAGCTCCATTTTGTCTTACCAAGCAACAGGTTGAAAACATTTGCAAGTGGCTTAGCGCATTGAAACTCCCAGATGGATATGCTTCTAATATATCTCGTTGTACTAAGGTTGAGTAGTTGAAAATTTTTGGGTTCAAAAGTCATGACTGTCATGTATTCATGCAGAAGTTGATGCCAATTGCATTTCGTGAGATGTTACCCAGGAATATTAATGATACTTTTTCCGCACTTTCAAATTTCTTTCGAGATATTTGCTCAACTGTTATAAGATATAGTGATGTGGAGCAGATGGAGAAAAATATAATGTTGACAATGAGCAAGCTCGAAATGATTTTACCATCGGGGTTCTTTGACAACATGGAGCATTTGCCTATTCATCTGCCATATGAACTTAAGCTTGGAGGACCGGTGCAATATCGATGGATGTATCCATTTGAGAGGTAATATCACATACATTGTGCAATATTCGTCATCTTTATATTTAACTTAGCAGGTAATATATATTACATACTTTCATATTTCAGGTATATGCGTCGATTAAAGTAGAAAGTTAAAAACAAAGCGCGCGTAGAGGGTTCTATTGCTGAACGCTATACGGAGGAAGAGCTTGTCAACTTCTGCTCGTTGTACTTTGACGATGTAGTCGCAACGAAGCATAACCGTCTAAGTCAGAATGAGGACAGGGATCTGTCTGGCCGTGCTGATGATGAGTTGGTTGTATTCACTTATCCAGCTAAACCATTTGGACATGAGACGGAGACTTACCTAACCGATAAAGATTTAAAGATTGTCTCTACATACGTGTTTCTAAATATGCCTGATGTATCATCGTACATCAAGTATATATTATTACAGGTTGAAAATGATTTATCTATCCTTAATCAACAATTAATTAATTGCCATATTATTGTATGCAGTTCATTCGAATTGGAAGCGTATGCTTCTAACCCGGGGTTGACAGAATCACAGATGGAAGCATTCACTAATGCAAATTTTCACCCGTGGTTTAAGAGAAGGGTCAAAGAAGAGAACACGTATGAGCGTTTTAGAGATGTCATTTTAGGCCCGTACAAACTTATTAGTTCATTTTTAGGTTGTATCGTAAATGGGTATAGATTCAAGGTTGATGACTTGAATGAATTGACATCAGTCAACTCCGGTGTTGTCGTGTTGGGAAGTTGTTATGGAGATTCAGAATCCAATTACTATGGAATATTAAAGGAAGTGGTTGTGCTGAATTATCCAGGGGCTAAAAAGGTCGTTACATTTAAGTGTCGCTGGTTTGATACTGCAAAGGGTGTTAAAGTTGATCGTAACAGAATCGTCATAGTAGATATAAAATCAAATTTACAGTCTGATGATGTATTTGTGTTGGCCAGCCAAGCAACTCAAGTATACTACGCCCCTAATGTCGTTGACACGAGAACCTCCTGGTATACAGTTATGACAACGAAGACTCGGTTATTTGATGGTACTAATTTGTCTGGAATGGATGACCCGTTGCAAGAATAAGTTAGCAATCCCAGCCACGTTGTGCTATATGATGACGATGTGTTGGGTGATGATGTCGTTGACGTACTCAATGTTGACGAAGTGGATGAAGATGTGGTTGGTAGTCCGTTTGTGATGGTAGAAGATGATATTGAGGAAGAAATTGATACAAAAGAGGAAGAGACAGAATCAGAGGATGAAAATGATTTTGATTCTGACGGGTTTGACGACGTAATACTTCTTCACTAATTGGTGTTTTGTAAATACTATACAACTAAAATAAATCATTATATATAATAAAAGACTTGAAATTTAATTAATTTCATCGTATCTATGTCTGTTATTTCAGTAGTACAGCTACATATGCCTCGACATAGCGGTGGAGGCGGCCGTGGTAGCGGCCACTCCGGATCGGGTGACGACTCCCAGGGAGGGTCGTCTTCAGATGCTAGTGAGTTGATTATTTTTTTGGCTCAATAACAATATTTTGATAACTATATTATACATTTATGTACTATTTTTTAACAATGTCATAACTATATTAAACATACAGATGCTAGACGTCGGCGTTCGCGAGGGCCTAACCTCGGTCGATTAGGTCGACCACCGGCAGTGCCTGACATAGTTCCGGTTGATGTCGGCTCGTCTGTGTAGGTTTCAACTATAATATATCACTTATGTTCAATTAGAATGATATTATCATGTGATTAATAAATTAAAATGTTATTAATAAATTTCGTATTCTAGTATTATGGATCCTGTCGCTAAGGCGACCGTACATGCCATCTGCCTGGCGCATCTCCCTGCTGGCTGCATGAGATTTAGTCAGTACGCGCGCTACGATGCCGGCTTCATGGTGACAGTGTTGCGGGAGTTTCACGTAAGTCGAATTACATATATTAAATCAAGCTCTATGCACGTTATTTACATATTGTTCAAATAATAAATTATACGTATGTTATGTCTGTTTGATAGAGATACTACAGATACGAGGCCGACATCACTGAGGCGGATGGTGATACAGTTATCATTGCCCACATCTCGAAGAATTATGCCGACTGGTTATACGAGATGCGACAGAGGGCAGTCCGGGTGATAGAAGAATCGCCCGGGACTACTTTGCGAGATCATCAGTCGCTGACAGTATCAGATGCAGTATGGGCTACAATGTGTGCGTACTGGGATGATGCTGCGTTCAAGACCAAGTCGGAGCAGATGAAGAAGAATCGCGGCAAGCTGCGAGTTGTACATACTTCTGGCTCGCAGTCGTTTCAGGAGGTTAAGGCAGTATGTATTTCTCTTTAGATGAGTTTAATATTATACTGCAACTATAGTAAATTAAGATATTATTTAATGTATATGATTTAGGCCATGCGGCGTAGCTTGGGCCGACCCCCTACTATGATCGGGTTCTGGGATAGAGTCCATACGCCGAAGGGCTCTACTTCAGGGTCGACGATATCTCCAGCAGCACTAGCTATACGGGTAATACATTTACTATAATAAATATGATTCCACCGTTCCTCTGCCAGAGATTAGTTTATCTCAGGATGAGGAGACGGCTCTGTGGGTCGCGTCTCAAGATACTCCCACTAGTACTACCGACCGGTATCGAGTGCTGGGGTTACCGAGGATACCAGCCTATACACTGCCAGGAGGTATAATATTTGTGTTTATTTCGTGTTTATGAATAAAGTAAACTTATAATATTATTCATCTTATATTTATTTTTGTAGGATCTAGCCAGCGTCTGCGTCCGAGAGCCCCCGTGGGACCATCACATACGAACGCTGGCTTAGATGATGCTTTGGTCCAGCGTGTTGTGGCTGCGGTGTCGGAGAGGTTTGAGACCGATCCGTTGTTCCATCGTCAGGACCCACCCAGCCGTTCTCGCCTCCATCAGCTTGCGCAGGACGTTGTAGCTGGTGCCACCGCCGAGAGTACAGGTATCCCTTCGGAGCAGTGGGCCACGATAAGCGACGAGATTGTTCGGATGGTGGTTACCTTACTCGAGGACGCGTTTGGGTCGATGTTGAGTCAGCGCTCGGCTGCTCAGGTATACTTTGTTTTAAATACAAATATATATTCTGCATGTTATTTAATTTTCATTTAGTTATCTTTAACTGAATCATATATATGGACTAATGCGTTACATTATATTGTATCAACAGGGTGACGAGCGGACTGACGAGCAGGATGATGATGAGGGCGATTTTCATACTCCAGAGCAGCGTCGACGCCTGCCCGATGATTCTCCTCACACCGGGGGCTCTACTATCTTGACTTAGTTTACATTCTTTTGTAGTTTAAATTCTTTTGTAGTTTACATAATTTTTTATGTACATATTGTACTTTAAACCTTATCATTACTTTGGTTTTATTGCGGTTTGTAATGGAGTTTAATTTAGCTTAATGGGATGTGGATGTTTGTTATAGTTTAGTTTAGATTAGTTTTGATATATTGTTGGATGAGGTGATTGTAATTGTAAAATATTAACTTGTGTATGTGATGTTGGGAAAACAGGTACAGGTACAAGATGTGGGTTAAATCCCTGGATATTACAAAAACAAATAAAACATTTTAAAAAAAAAATTATTCTCGACGGAATTGTATTATTCTCGAAGGAATTCCGTCGATTGTAAGATATTTTCCGAATTTTATCAGGCTACCACGTGTCACAATTAGTACCGACGGAAATATCCTCGACGGAATTCCGTCGAGAGTAATCTGTTTTCCCATTTTTACTAGGCTGCCACATGGCACACTAAACACCGACCGAATATCCTCGACGAACAGGTTTCAGTCGGGGATATCTTAACTCCGACGGAATATTCGGTCGGTCATAATTCCGTCGGGCTAAAGCATTTTCGACGAAAAAATCGACGGACTTAAGTTCGACGTGCTTATATACGACTGAATTTTTGACGGAATATTCCGTCGATAATAATGTCATCCTCGACGAAAACGTCTTATTGTCGACGGAACATTCCGTCGGAAATAAGCTTTTTTGTTGAAGTGTAAGGTTCCTTCGAGTCATTCAGTCTCACTCAGTCCAGGACACTTAGTCTAGTTCACTTAAAACTCTTCAAGTCACTTAGACTTGGTATAATGGTCACTAAGACTAAGTGAATCACAATTGAATGTTGGTTGGTTGAGGTGCTGCTAAGTTTTGCAATAAGCTTGATTCCATTCTGGTACTTAGCATCATGAACGAATAGTTCTGAATTTGTAGAGTAAAGCTTGATATATTTTTGGCAGAGGTTTAACTTTTTACTTCTTTATTCGTTACTTGGATTTGAATCATCGTGCTCTTTTATAAACCTCTGAAAATCATCCCGTTAGAGAGTTTTTCGTTGGTGCATTTAATGCTCTGATCCAAGATAGTCTCTGATGATAACTTTAGGGTAGGCAGGTAGGTTACTTTCGGCCCTGACACGTCTTATCAGTTTGCAATCTCACCTACCACATGTGAGATGTGACAGATCTCTAACATATCGGTTTAGACATACAACTTATCTGATCTTCTTATTTGAATTTGAAGATGGTGACAAACGGTCTTGAAATCTTTGCTCTGCTCTACATTTGTCAGTTATATGACAGTTCTGACATTCTCTTCAAGCTTGACTGATCGTAAAGTTTGATGAAGAACTTAGAGTCTTGACTTAGCTTACTCGACGTTCTGAACTCTACGAAGTCATTTTACGAAATGGAGAAGTGCTATTCGATCTGCTCTATGAATGGCTCTCTACGATACTGGAGCAGACTCTGCGAACTTCTCTTTTACACTGCGATCCCAACTTTCACTTTATGACTCTGAAGCCAACTCTACGATTCTGATTGTAGACTCTGCGTTTTCGACTTTAGCTTTGAGATAACTTTGCAGCTTTGCGATTATCCAACTGATGCTCTACGAATACTTAGAGTATTTCGCTTTCAGCATTTACATTATGAACAGGCAGAGTAACTCTACGATCGCTTTAGCAATTCTACGAAGAGAGATACACTATACACATGTATGCTCTATGATCAACTCAATGAAAATTTACTTTACGATGCTGGAGCTGACTTCTTCGATCTAGTCTTTTCAATACGATCTTTGCTTAGCTCTGTGATTCTCTATTCATTATATGGACTGATCTTTACTTTATGACTTGGAATGAACTTTAAGACGAATGAAAGAGCTCTGCGATCGAACATTTGATGTCTTACGAAAATGAGTTAACTCCACGACTTAGAAGAACCTTCGAACTAGGCAGAGTAACTATACGAACGATTTGAACCTATTAACTATACATCAGATAAACTTAATAAGATCAACCTAACACATTTGATCTCTCTATTCTATGTCCTTGTACATTATATTATCATGAAGGATTTTACAAAACTTATTTGTACAAATATACATTAATCACATTCATCATTAAAACATACATGCAGACTCTTAACACAATATTCTCCCACTTGGTGAACACTTCTTGATGCCCACCTCAGATATACACCACTCAAACTTCGCCCCCTTAGTTAAGAAGTCTGCACTATTCACTGTTGTGACAACTTTCTCCAAGAAAATCAGTTTCTCATCAATCTTCTCTCTAATGAAGTGATACTGAATATCAATATGTTTTGATCGTGAGTGGAATGCAGGATTTTTTGCTATGTAAATAGCACTCTGACTGTCATACTTCAACTTCACTACCTTCTGCTTAAAACCAAGCTCGACACACAACCTATGAATCTATATTGTTTCCTTACTTGAATGAATAAGCACCATGTATTCTGCCTTAGTGGATGACAATGCAACAACACTTTGCTTTTTGCTCATCCAACTTACAGGACCATTAAATAAGTTGAATACATAACCACTTATTGATTTTCTGCTATAAACGTCTCCACCCTAATCAACATCCACTGATCTTACCACCTCAAAATTCATCCCATCTCATTTACGTCCAAAATGCATGCAAAATCAGAAGTACTAGAAAGATACCTGAGAACTCTTTTGATTGCAGTCCAATGCTCCTTCCCAGGGTTAGACATGTATCTAGTCAATACTCCCACTACTTGGGCAATATCTGGTCTCGTACACACCATTGTACACATCAAGCTACCAACTATGCTCGCATATGGAATGTGAGCCATTTCCTCCTTTTCTTCCTCGATCTTAGGACACTGATCAGAAGATAATTTTGTTCCTGTAGCCATATGAGTTCCAACTGGTTTGCAGTCAACCATGTTGAATTTCTTCAACACTCTTTCAATGTACTTCTTCTGCCCTAACACCAATTTTTGATTTTACGATCCCTGTGTATATGCATTCCCAAGATGAAATTTGTTGGCCCAAGATCTTTCATATCAAATTGTTGCACCAACAAGCCTTTTATAGACTTGATCATTATATTATTATTTTCAATCAACAACATATCATCAACATACAAGGTTAGAATAACAAAGCTGTCACCCAACCTTCTCCCATAACACAATGATCAGCTTAACACTACATGAATCCAAGCTATAAAGCGTAAGAATCAAACTTTTGATACCATATCCTTGGAGATTACTTAAGTTCATACAAGGACTTCTTTAATTTACACACCAGACCTTCCTTACCTTTGACTTCAAAACCATCTGGTTGCTTCATGTAAATCTCCTCCTCCAAGTCTCCATGAAGAAATGCTGCTTTGACATCTAGTTGCTCAACCTCTAGATCATAAAAAACTGTAGATAGAACAGTCCAGATGGATGTCAACTTTGCTACTGGAGAAAAGATCTCATTATAGTCAACTCCCTCTACTTGAGAGTACCATTTTGCCACCAGTCGCGCTTTATACTTCTTTACCTTTCCATTCACATTTGTCTTCTTCTTAAAAACCCATTTGCACCCAATCGCCTTTCGATCCTTAAGTAATTTAACAAGGCTCTAGGTTTTATTCTTATCGAATGACAACATTTCCTCGTTCATCATAGCAAGCTCTCACTGATTCGACTCCCCCGAGGCTCTTGCCTCCTTCACTGTATAAGGTTCATCACTATGACATGTAAGGCATGATATGCACTAAATAAGTACTTGTTAGGTTGCCTTCGAACCCGTGTGGACCTCTTCAATGTAGGTTCAGTTTCTTCCTCAGCCTCAACATCTTCCTTAATATATGAATCATTCCTATCTTCCTCATTTTGTAAATCATCTTGTTCGGCCTCAACTGGTTCATCATTTACAAAATCTGTAGCCAACTGTGGATTTTTAACCTCCACCTGCTTTCCCATGCTGACATCAATCTACACACGATCAGGTTCTTCAAAAGACTTATTTACAACTGGCTCACTCTGTGTTTCTCTTAACAACACATCCATGCTATATAAAACTGTTCTTGTTTCTGGATTCCACAACTTGTGCCCCTGACACCTCCCATGTAGCCAATGAACTTACACTTCTCAGACTTGAAATCAAGTTTGTTTCTTTTTTCCTTCAGCACATGTACATACACATCACAACCAAACACTCGCACATAAAATATACTAGGCTTCCTCCCAAATAATACCTCAAAAGGAGTTTGATCCTTCAAAGCAGATGTAAGTGTCTGATTCTTCAAATAACATGTTGTAGCTACTACCTCTGCCCAGAATTCAGGCTCCAAGCCTTCCTAACTCCGCATACACCTCGCCTTCTCCATAAGTGTCCAATTTAACCTCTCAGCCACACTATTCTGTTGAGCTGTCATCCGAATTATATTCTGTCTTGTAATGTCATGCTCCGCACAAAACTGATCAACTGGAAAATACTCTCTACCATTATCAGTTCGAAGAACCTTTATTTTCCTGTTGAACTGATTTTTAAACAGTGCCTTAAACTTTTAGAACTTGTCAAGTGCTTCAAACTTCTTTCTAATAAATAAACCCAAGCATATATGCCTCGAAAAATCATCTACATAAGAGATATAGTACCTTAATTTTCTAAAAGATGCTTTTGGAGTTTCCCAGAACAAATCATTGTGAATTAAATCCAGGACTCTAGTCGCTCTAGTGGCAGTGGACTTGAACTTGACGCTATTATGTTTCTCATACAAACAATGCTCACAGAATTCGAATCCCATGGAATATAATCTGGAACCCTTTCCACCAGTTGCTTTAATGTTATAGTGGACAACCCTCTTCTCACTGATATGTCCCAGCTGTTGATGTCACAAGATAGACGAACTATTCTCTGAAATTTCTTCCTTCTCAGAAATAAAGGAACCACCAAACTACCCCTTTATGGTACTCCTCATCAGCTTGTATAAAGTACCATATCTTCTTCCACGTGCAATTACCATTGAACCACGAGTTATCTTGCATGAATTCTTGTCACAATTGAAGTTAACTCCTTCATCTGTCATCATGCTAACATATATCAAATTCATGCTAAGATTAGGAATATGCATAACCCTCGAAAGTGTTTTGACAGTACCATTATACGTCCTGAGCTTCACCTTCCCATGCCCAATAATCTTCAGTGATGTGATGTTGCCCATCATGACATTTTCCCCATTGAATGTTTCATACTGACAAACCAATCTCTATGAGGTGTCATATGATATGAAGCTCCTGTATCAATGAACCAAACATCATCATCTATTTGGGTTATGCAAGTAGCTGCTATATATAAGTCCCAAGTGGCTTCATTCTTATTACCCGAATCATTCTTCTCATTCGAAAATTTTCTACCCTTGCTCTTGCAGTCTTTCTTCATATGCCCAAAGTCATTACACTTCCTATATTTAATCGTTGACCTGTCTGTACTCTTAGATCTCCCTCTCGACTTGGACCTGTTTCTAAACTTCTTTAAATTCCTATCTAGTTGCCCTCTGACCAACAGAGCCTCCTTAGTTGAACTTTCCATACTCTATCGTCTCATATCCTCAGACAATAAAGCTAAAACAACCCCCTCAAATGACAGTTCTGTAGTACCACTACCAATCGCAATAATTAAATTATCCCACGAATTAGGCAGTAAACAGAGGAAGGTAATAACTTTATCATCATCAATAATATTACAACTTATAGATGATAACTGGCTAATCAAGGTATTGAATTCATATAAGTGTGCAAAAATGAACTTCCATCATCCATCCGAAGTTTGTACAACTTCTTCCTAAGAAACAATTTATTAACCAAGGACTTACTTTCATAAAGGGTTTCCAACTTTGTTCAGAGATCATTCGTAGTCTTTTCCCCAGAAATATTAACCAGGACGTTATCAGCAAGATAAAGTCGGATCAGGCCATGAGCCTTCTGATCTAACTTCTTCCACTCCACGATCTTTTCCTTCAACTCTGTTTCAGTTGAAGAAGTCCCCTCATTTTGAGCGGTAACAGTTGGCTTTGGATCTTCAACTACTGTCCAGAAATTCCTATCCACGAGTAAATCCTCCATATTCATTTTCCAAAGTTTAAAACTTTTCCCATTGAACTTATCAATCTCGATTTGATCCATGATATACTTGTGTTCAACATCTTAAATCACCTCTCCTAAAACCCCTAAACCAGTAGCTCTGATATAAAATGTTAGATTTAAGATCGAATGATGAACACCATCACACAGAAATTAAAGAAGAACAGAAAAAATAAGAACATATAAAGTTACCCAAGCTCATTAATTTGGCTAGTCCTGCTTGTCTGATTTATTCATTTAGTAGCCTCACACTCTCTACAATGATACATATACTAAACATTGCTTTTATAGTCACTAGAAACCTATAACATGAGCTCAAAACCTATGAGACCCAAAACATTAATAAAACTCAAAATCAGGGTACTAATAAATCTTCAAGTCTAAATAAACATTACACTTAGCTATTGGTCTGACCCACTGAAGTATAAGTCAGTCCCAACATACTCTTAAACTCTCAGGTTCCAGCCCCATCAACCATTTTTCTTCTGAAAGTTTTTTTTTTTGCTAAACTACGATCAAAAAATAAAATAAGGATGTGATACTTTTATGTCAAATTCTTATGTTCAGGTTATGCATAAAATTTCTAGCATTTTAAGTTTTCTTTTCTACAAATTTTATACCTTAATATCTTTCAAACAATTATACATACAACACAATGATTGGATTCCATTTCAATTACTATAATTTTTTAGTATGTCTACCTCTTGAAATGAGATATTATAGGATATAGAGCATATGTGATTCACTGTGAGGAACAAACAATTTATACCAATCTTATATATAAAATAACCACTAGCAATCATACCTAATATCTTATATACAATCATACCTCTTATATACAATCATACCTCATAGATATATAAAAGAACGACCAACAATCATACCTCATGACTATTCGAGTTAACTCGTCAATTAAAATGAGTTAAATTCGAATGATCATGAGTTAACTCAAACGGTAAATATTACACTTAATACGGTAACTAAGGTTATATAAAACAAGGACATAAATGAAGTGAATTAGTATATTTTTGTACAATTTATATTTACTTTTTTCTTCGATGTTAAAACTTATAACTTTTACATATCCAAATAATGTGAAAATAATAAATATTATTATTTTTATCTACTCTTTTCTTCCGTACTATACGAATTATTAAAAAGTTCTATAAAAAAATCACTTCTTTTGCTTGAGCACAAAATTTTATATACCAACCTAGGTAACTACTCTTTTTTCACTTTAAATAATAACTTACTAAATTCTTTTATATAATTGTCGACGCCGGGATTTTTTTTCTCGTTTTTTCTTTTCTAACCTTTTTAAGATTTCGATTTATTCATTTCGCTTAAAGGGTAAATTTTAAGAAAAAACCGACATAAATGCCGATGGGGTTTTGAAAGGTTGATTTAAATGATGGGCCAGTTAGACAGAGTCGCCAGTTGGTAAAGATTTAAATGAATGTACCAACTCATCCGATTGTTTTAGATTTTTCGTAATATGGCCTAATATGTGACTCCATAAAATTGGTCTTGAAACCAAAATTCATAGAGTTCGGGGGCTTACTTAAGCGGGGGGAAGGTGTTAGGCACCCCCTGACTTATGTGAAAACACGGTTACCGCATCTTGATGTTTTCCTAAGTGTGAAGTGTGTGTGTGTGTGTGTATGTGCGTGATTTTGAAGGAAATCGCTATCTAGTTTTGGATCGAAATCGTGAGAAGTGCATTATTTTGAAAGCAACTTAAAGCCTCTTTGAACCTATGCACGAGGGATTTGATTTAAAGAAAAGGTTCGTTTTAGTTTATGATTTTGATAGAAACTATTTTTTGGGTGACGTTTTGGAAAGCACGATTTTTAAACCCTTCGCCAAATAGAAATCGAGATTGATCGTTACTTTCAATTTTATTATATGGTCGTCTTACTACCCAACGCGATTTGATTTTAAAAGGTCTTTATCGTTTTCTTAAAAAGTCGATTTTTGGAGATAAATGAGAACTGAGTATTAAAATAGGGTCAGGGCAATCCGTGGGCATGAAAGCCATCTCGATAACCCCGACACCTGCAATCGCAATTTTCACTATTATGGGGTCTTAAATCCGATTTTCTCGGGATAAAACCCTCGATATCATTTTAAGGCCCGAAATTACATATACAACAAGATTGCATTTTAATATTACATTTGAGTAACAATGTCCATCGTGTGAATTAGGTCAAGATTCGATTAGAGGATCCCGACCCTCATATTCCTAGGATCACATCAATAGATAATATATCGAAACGAAGCTAAAATGAAGATCCATTGACGGGATCTAGAATGTAAATCGCACAACTGAAGCCAATATCACGAGAGACTATACGCATTGACAAGATCCATTGACGGGATCTAGAATTGATGGAATAAATTCGTAGATCTAAGATTTTTTGGATCTATACAATGATATAATCAGGATTTAAATCGAAAAATATATCCCAAACTGGCTATCAGGTGATTCAATTGTTAGAATCCCTTGACGGTGGGTAGGTGAGACCCCCTCGCAACTAGATATGAATCTAGAATTTTACGAGGTAAGTAAAATTGACTCAAAACATTAAAAATGACTAGATCCACACTAGATTCAAGCCGAATCTAGCATAAAGGTTAAAGCTTTGAACTTTGAAACCGACAACAAGCTAGATTTAAGCTAGATCTAGGGTGAATCTACTGAAAAGATTCAAATTTTAACAATTTCAAAGTAAAACAATCGATAAAATGATTTAAATCCAAGGAAAATCGATGAAAAGATACAATAGCCGAAGGGTAAACAAAATTTTAATCGCAGCAATGAACAAAACACAAAAGATCTAATAGAACTACATTGAATTTATAAGAAAGAAATCTTTCACATTGGGTGTGAGATTTGACACTTCCTTGAGCTTGGATGTGAATAGATCTAGCTAATCTAATACAAAGTTTGAGAAAATCTCGCAAATCTAATCAATTTCTGAGCTTCTCTCTCTAAAATTCTTCACTTTCTCTCTCAAAAATTGCTCTCCTTTTGCAAAATCTGTTGAAATCGTCCATATATAGGCTTCCCTGGGCAGCCGCAGGTCTACTTGCGGCTGGCCCAGGTGGGGCCTACCTACCTCGATTTTCGTGTCGTGTAGTCGGCTTTTCGTCATGTTCGCTGAAACGTCCGTAACTTTTAATTCAGGAAGAGTTGGGAGACGTGACATACCATTCCGAAAAGCTCTTTCCGAGAGCTACGTAATAACATAAGGTTTGGCTAATTCTGGATCCGGGAAGATAAAGCAAAATACAGAAATAGATCTTCTCGTCGATGTCAGGCAATCAACCGTCATGCCTTGAGTAGTTTGTCACTCGGTGGTCGATGTGATCTTCGTGTACTTTGATCTGACCCCCGAAATCCTCTGTTTTGATGTCTTATCCTCTGGCTAAAATGACTCTTTTATCCTTCTGCCAGGGTTAGAAAATATATGCAAAATTTCTGGTGTCTACAGACGCCCCTCTTTGTCATGTTCATGTAATGTAATGAAATGAGCATGACAAAGATATAGACACCCAATGCATGACAAGATATATTGACAATGCAAGATAATCATATAAAAGGATGCAGGTCAATTATCAAATAATGCAATGGTGCGAAATGCTTTAAACTTTATTATTATGTTGCTCCGCTGGGGGAAATTGTCATTGTATTGATATCACCGGGTCTCGTCCCCGATTCCTTCGTTGAGTCTTGTCTTCAACGAATATATCATTAGGTCTCGTCACCGATGTTTTTATTGAGTCTCGTCCCTAATGGGCTTATCATCAGGTCTCGTCACCGACGCTTTTGTTGAGTCTCGTCTCCAACGGGCTTATCATCAGGTCTCATCCCTGACGTTTTTGTTGAGCCTCGTCCTCAATGGGCTTATCATCAAGTCTCGTTCCCAACGCTTTTATTGAGCCTCGTCCCCAACGGGCTTATCACCGGTTAATTAAGAGGAGACATATTTTCTCAGTATTCTCCCATTTTTCTCATTGTTGATCCGTTTTTTACTGGTTTTCTCATTTTCTGACTTTTTTATATCATTTTTTGTGTTTTCTTATCTCAAGATTCATCATTATCAGATTTCAGATTCTTGTAGCCGTCATTGCCTGAAAATGATGTTTTAGGATTCAAAAGTGCATTTTTCTTCGTGATTACACCTATTTGGACCAAAAGGGACGTGCCTTGACCCAATATGCATCAAAGTAGGAGTAAGGCCCACTGGGCTTAGTCGCAAGTACATCTATGGTTGGTCGCAGATACATCTGCGGCTGCCCGCAGTGGATATACCCCACTCGGGCGCCCTTTCCTTTTCATTCTTTTTGTATCCTTTAGATTCTTCTTGTCATATTCTCTTGCATTTTCACGCATATTCTCGCATATTCTTCTTCATGAGGTTTGATTTTGCCATTTATGACTCCGTACATTCGTTCGTCTATTCGCAGGTAATGTATCCGTATAATTTTTGGATGTTTATGATTTTACTTCGATGTGTTATGCGTGTGAAGCACTAAAGTAAAGCATTCGAAAATATAAGGCATTCATGCATTTGAATCATTCACACGACATACAGATAAAAGGAAAACAACAAGATCAAATGTAGCTTAAGCCCTCTAAACTCCCCAGCAGAGTCGCTAATTGTCGACGCCGGGATTTTTTCCTAGTTTTTTCTTTTCTACCCTTTTTAAGATTTCAATTTATTCATTTCGCTTGAAGGGTGAATTTTAGGAAAAAGCCGACATAAATGCCAATGGGGTTTTGAAAGGTTGATTTAAATGATAGGTCAATTAGACAGAGTCGCTAGTTGGTAAAGATTTAAATGGATGTACCAACTCATCCGAATTTTTTTAGATTTTTCGCAATATGACCCAATATGTGACTCCGTAATATTGGTCTCGAAACCGAGATTCATAGAGTTTGGGAGCTTGCTTAAGAAAGGAGAAAGTGTTAGGCACCCCCCGACTTTAGTGAAAACATGGTTACCGCATCTTAATGTTTTTCTAAGTGTGAAGTTTTTGTGTGTGTGTGTGTGTGTATGTGTATGATTTTGAAGGAAATCGCTATCTAGCTTTGGATCGAAATCGTGAGAAATGCGTTATTTTGAAAGCAACTTAAAGCCTCTTTGAACCTATGCACGAGGGATTTGATTTAAAGAAAAGGTTCGTTTTAGTTTATGATTTTGATAGAAACTGTTTCTTGGGTGACGTTTTGGAAAGCACGATCGATTTTCAAACCTTTCGCTAAATAGGAATCGAGATTCATCGTTACTTTCAATTTTATTCTATGGTCGTCTTACTAGCCAACATGATTTGATTTTAAAAGGTATTTATCGTTTTTTTGAAAAGTCGCTTTTTGGAGATAAGTGAGAACTGAGCATCAAAATAGGGTCGGGGCGATCCGTGGGCATGAAAGCCATGTCGATAACCCCGACACCTGCAATCGCAATTTTCACTATTACGGGCCTTAAATCCGATTTTCTCGAGATAAAACCCTCGATATCGTTTTAAGGTCCGAAATTACATATACAACAAGATTGTATTTTAATATTACATTTGAGTAATAATGTCCATTGTGGGAATTAGGTCAAGATCCGATTCGAGGATCCCAACCCTCATATTCCTAGGCTCACATCAATAGATAATATATTGAAACGAAGCTAAAATGAAGATCCATTGATGGGATCTAGAATGTAGATTGCACAACAAAAGCCAACATCGCGAGGGACTATACGCATTGACGAGATTTATTGACGGGATCTAGAATTGATGGAATAAATCCGTAGACCAAAGATTCCTTGAATCAATACAATGACATAATCGGGATTTAAATTGAGAAATATATCCCAAACTGGCTATCAGGTGATTCAATTGTTAGAATCCCTTGACGACGGGTAGGTGGGACCCCCTTGCCACTAGATATGAATCTAGGATTTTACGAGGTAAGTAAAATCAACTCAAAACATTAAAAACGACTAGATCCACACTAGATCCAAGCCAAATCTAGCACAAAGGTTAAAGTTTTGAACTTTGAAACCGACAACAAGCAAGATTTAAGCTAGATCTAGTGAAAAGATTCAAATTTTAACAATTTCAAAGCAAAACAATCGGTAAAACGATTTAAATCCAAGGAAAATCGATGAAAAGATACAATAGCTGAAGGGTAAACAAAATTTCAATCGTAACAATGAACAAAATACAAAAGATCTAATAGATCTACATTGAATTTATAAGAAAGATTGAATCTTTCACCTTGAGGTGTGAGATTTGATACTTTATTGAGCTCGGATGTGTATAGATCTAGCTAATCTAATATAAAATTTGAGAAAATCTAGCAAATGTAATCATTCACGAGCTTCTCTCTCTAAAATTCTTCACTTTCTCTCTCTAAAATTGCTCTCTCTTTGCAAAATCTGCTGAAATCGTCCATATATAGGCTTCCTCGGGCAGTCGCAAGTGCACATGCGGCTGGCCCAGGTAGGGCCCATTTGCCTTGATTTTCGTGTCGTGCAATCGACTTTTCGTCTTGTTCGCTGAAACGTCCGTAACTTTCAATCCGGAAAGAGTTGGAAGACGTGTCATACCATTCCGGAAAGATCTTTCCGAGAGCTACGCAATGACATAAGGTTTGGTCAATTCTGGATCAGGAAAGATAAAGCAAAATGCAGAAACAGATCTTTCCGTCGATGTCAGTCAATCAACCGTCATGCCTTGAGTAGTTTGTCACTCGGAAGTCGTTGTGATGACTTCGTGTACTTTGATCTGAGCCCCGAAATCCTCCGTTGGGATGTCTCGTCCTCCGACTAAAATGACTCTTTTGTTCTCTTACCAGGGTTAAAAAATATATGCAAAATTTTAAATGTCTACAATAATAATTAAAAAATTATTAATTTCTTACTATTAACTTCTACACGAAAACATTTTTTTAATTACTCTGTTGTGAAAGAGTTCCACCTAATGGCGTTGTTCTGCCAACCAGAAAATAAAATATATGAGTGAATTTTTATTTTTATTTTTTTGTGAAAACTTATACTGTTACATAGTACATAGTAAAAAGAGAAGTCTTTATCATTTTGGTTTATTATCTATATATTAGTGAACTTAGAACTTACCTAGAGGGTTTTTTTTTGAACTTTTACATTTTTGAGACATATTAACATAACACTAATTGAATTTCATAATCAGCATTAATAATCTCTCAATTACAATATTAGACGGTGAGAATATTATTCTCACAATAAATATTAAAAAAATGTCTCACAATAAAGGAAAAAATAAATCTTACATAAAGAGAAGATTCAAACCAACATATCACGTACCAATTGTGATATATCTATAGTGGAAAAATGAGATACCCTAGAGGGTATATAAATATCATACCTCATAGGGTTAATAAGTTAATTTTTAACGGATATAAAGAACATACAAAAATATGTGAACATATGAATTTGTATATAGTTTGGTGATGTCTATCAGCGACTTTATATTAAAAAAGTTTAATAAATCTAAGTTGTAAAAAATATACTTATTTTACAAGGTTATAAAAATGATGTTACACAACTTTAAATTAAATAAAAATTTACAATATTTTATATTTTTGCATGATCTTTCCATCTGTATAGTTAAATTTTATTAAAAGATTATGTTAAAATTATTTTATGAAACTAAGGTACATGACTTGTATACCCTAGAGGGTATCTCTCGCAAGCCCATATCTATATTATAAAGTGGAAGTAAAGTTTGCGTAAACAAAAAAGTAAAACTTTTTTACTTTCTTTTTTTACCCTTAAAGATATATATATATATATATATATACACACACTTACTCACGTTTTTCTCTCTCCGAATAATAGTAGTTACTTTTTAAAACTCAAAAACTACTCTTTTCTTTATCCCCACTTTTTTATTATCCATATTATCTCTTCAATATTTTTTTATTCATTTTACATTTTTTTATTCATTTTACACACGTAGTGTAATTGTGACAGGATACAAGTATTATTAAAACCTCTCCGTTGAAAATATTAAAAGAGTTTTATTCGCTTACTGATTTTTTTTTGTACTATTAAGGTTTCACTAAAAAAATATACTTAATTTAAATTTATCAATAATCAACCCCTAAGAATTTTAGTGTAAACAAAAAATAATAATAATAAAGGATAAAAAGGACGTTCATTTTGGTACACCCCGTGATAAATTTAGTTCTTTTGACCAGAAATTTGTGAAGTACAGGTACACCAAAAACCAAATTAAGTTCCAGCATGAATAATTAATTTTACAGTTAAGAACTTAAGATGGAACTATCAAATTGAAAAAGACTGATCGTGTTACGTTGTAAGCCGTGCGCCCAACCAGTTGACTAATTAAAACACCGGTACTCTCCATCCTTTGTAAGTTTACTAGTGGCCGTCACACACTCATCCGTTGTAAGTTTATTAGTGGTCATCACACGCATTGAGTGTCTAAAATGTGTGTGGTAAAATAAATTTTTTATAAATTTTAGAGAAATGAATAGTAAAATATATAAAAGTAATATTAAAAAAGATAAAATTGTAATATATTTAAAATTGTAGAGACAAATGAGTAAAAAGAAAAAAAAAGATGTTATACAAAATCACCAAACTTGTGAAGAAAGCCTCATGGAGACTTTATATTATAACTAATGGTTGCCGCACACGCGTTGCGTGTGTTTTAAAATTAAATAAAATTGTATAAAAGCGGAGGTGGTGTGAGTGAAGCGTTGTACATAGTGAGAATATATTTTGGTACATGTTTTATTGGTTACTCCTCAAGTAATAAGTTGTTAATTTAATAATGTTAACATTATTATAAAATTATGAGTGATAAATTTAAAAACATTTTTGTTATTTTATATATTTATGAAATAAAAAATGATAAATGACTCTTTTGTGACAAAAGGAGTAGTAAATATTCCTTTCGTCCCACACAAGATGTCAAAAATACAAAAAACAACGTCTTCTTGAAAATATTTAAAGTACATAATTCAAAATTAAAGTGTTATATAAAATTTATTTAGCCTTTAAATATACTTGAATAGTGTTAACTTTTTTTTAAAAAAAGAAAAAGAAAAAGAAAGAATCATTGTATACTTATTTGACATGGATAATGTATTTTGTGTAAGCTTTTATTTTGATCAATAAAATAAGAGGTAGGTAAGTGCGGTAAGGTATCTCAAACTTCCGGTAGGACACATTACACTTACAACAATTACACAAATCAGAAAAAATTCCTAGCACACTTATGATGGGAAGAAATTCAAAAATCTTCCGTGAATAGCGTATAAGACGTAAATTGTCATCAATCATCTATTGTGAGTGGGACTTAAATTTAAATTTTGAATATGATAAACGATCACTTACCATTAAATCAACGAGTAATTATGTAATATATATATATATATATATATATATATATATATATATATATATAAAAAGATAATTTTTATGGGACAGATGAAAATCATGAAAACATGAACGACTTAAAAATACACAACCACTAGGTGGAGGTGGTGTGAGTCAGTGAGTGAGAATGAAATATGGTTGAATTTTGTAAGTGATAGTAGTAGATACTTCACGGGCAAAAGCCCTGTCCCTATATTAATGCCCGGGCTCAGTGTGAAAAAATGGACTTGGTGGTGGTAAAGGAAGAGAAAAAGACCTACCTATCAATTCTGCTGTAATTTGTTAACCTAAAATCACAACTATTCATTTGGGGGAAGGAAATGAAGTGTTACGTTGTTCTCGCACCAACTGTTTTTTTTCAAATTTCTTGTGCTTTCTCCCGTGCACACTCAACTTCTTAATATGTAGTCCAGGTTCTGCAATATGGCACTACATTGGCTTGCCAATTGGCACGACCTTGGTGATTCTTATGATATTTATTTATATATTGTATGAAAAAAAAATTATTATCCTATACTCCCTCCGTCCTCAAAGGATGACTTAAAGTACAATTTTTTTCCTCAAAAAATGGTAATAAGTACATAAGGGCATTTATGTCATTTAATGAAGTTCGCTAATATATATATATATATATATATAAAGACACAACACTTGATATAATTTTGTGGGGCTATTAAAGATAAACTTGAAATTTTTTTTACTCTCTTTCCTTTACTTTAGTTTTAGGTTAATTGATATTTTAATTACTGTACTAGTGTTCGATTTTTATTCTGATTATTGAATCTTTTTTTTGTTACAAAGACATTACTATGCTCAAAAAAATGTTAGAAACTAGTCATTACTTAACATTTCGTCCAAAAAATTGACGGAAGTGGTGCTACATTAAACTAATGTTTAACAGTTGTCATGTGGGGTACTTGAATATGTAGCAGGTGGGTCCCTGTTACGTGGAGGGTTAATTGATATTTTAATTACTATACTAGGGGTCAATTTTCATTTTGGTTAGTGAATCTTTTTTTTTGTTATAGAGACATTACTACACTAAAAAAATATTACAAACTAGTCATTACTTAATATTACTTAATTGACGTGTGAGTTAGTTATTGGTGATTAGACACATGATATGATATTGTTGTAGAAATTAGAAAAAGGGAAAAATTAGAAAAGGAAAAAAATTAGGGTACGATTTTGCTTCGATTCTTGCTGCGATTCATCTTGGCCACAAATAATTGGTTCGTTTCTTCTTCGTCGGCAACAATACACATGATATACATATGGATAAATGTGCCACATCACAAATAACTAACTCACACATCAGCTTTTTTGACTCACGTGATATGCACGGTTCAACACTTTCGTTAATTTTTTTAGATGAAATTTTAAGTAATGACTAGCTTGTAACATTTTTAAGTATATTAATGTATTTGTAACAAGAAAAGATTCAGTAATCAAAATGAAAATCAACCCTTAGTACATTAACCAAAACATTAATTAACCCTCCACGTAACAAGGTCTCAACTGTCATATATTCTAGTTGTAAGACCCCAACTTTTAATAAAATAAAACTTAATTTTCTTTATAAATATTATTCTAAATAGTAATATGTTAAATTGATAAAAATGTTAAAGTTAAGGATGATATGTGCAAATTATAAAAATAAAAAGAATGTTAGAGAATATTCGATATGTCGGGGAATATTCGGTAAAGTACGATGGCGTCGAAATAACCAATTATTGGTGGACCACACAATGAAATAATTGTCGGATACAAAAAATAACAGAAATAACCTTTTTAATAAAAATTGTCGGTGGAATTGTTACCTTTAACTATAAAATACCTTGTGATAAAGGAACAGTAGCACACTGTATTTCACAGTAACACACGGTATTGCACAATATTTCATATTATTGAACTAATAATTATCACAGTATAAGCAAATGCACATTATTTTATATTATTGAACCAATAATTGTCACAATAGCAAATGCACAGTATTTCACATTATTAAACCAATATTTGTCACCGTAGCAATGGTAGTAATGAAAAGTTACATAATTAAAAGTCACGGGTATTAAATAGTTAGACAAATTCATTATTTGAAGAACACTGATATCTGTTATATTAATACATTAAGTAAGTAATGTAGAAGATGGATAATATAATAATAATTGTGAATAGTAAAGAAAAATATAATCTTGAAATATGAAAAATGTGGATAATTAATATGTGGTAGATTAAATATAATCTTGAAATGTGAAAAATGTGCATAATTAATATGTGGTAGATTAAAGGTAATCTTGAAATGTGAAAAATATAAATAATTGATGAATGATGTAGATTAAAAATAATCTTGAAATGTGAAAAGTGTGGTTAATTGATGTGTGATAGATTTTGGTTAAGTTTTGACTATAAATAACGGGCTCAGTATAAAGAGTTTCATAATTTTCTTTCGTATCCTTTCTTCCACTTTCTAAAAATTGCTTAATGTAAGTATCTCTCTAAGTGTGCTAAGGCTACCATAAGTATTGGTGAATATCAGTAAGAGTGCAAGAATTGTTCAAGTGAGTTTATTGTTCAAGTGAGTTTATTGTTCAAGTGAGTTTTTCTATAAAAGTTGCACAAGCACCCACACACAAATCACAAAGTGTTTACAACTCTTCCTTTAGAAGATTCATTTTGAAAAGTTTTCTCTGGAAGATTATTTTGAAATATTATTTTATTCCTTCAAAAGCTATTTTAAAGTTAATTCCACTTTATTTTGTATACTACACAAATTTATACTACCAAGTTACTTTTGACGATTTCATAATATATGAGTTGGTGTATACCATGAAACTTATATGTGGTAGTTACTAATTAAATTATAAATATACATCTAGGTTGATCAACTACATAGAAAACAGTATCTAATCACGTGCTAAGGTAAGAAATATCATTTTCTTTCATACTCCTAAATTTATAGTATAAAATTATTATTCGTTTCTACATCCTTATCATTAAATGGAAAAAATTTCTGAAATGATTAGAATTTCCTTAATAGTTGGTGTCTTATCTAATATCTTTTAACTCTTTTAACCTGAACTTTCCTATTGAATTTTAACCGTTAATTTAAAACATGAACCTTAAATATTATTTTTAAACTCGAATCGATATTCTAGATATGGTGTTGACAATTTGGACATTATTGGACTCTGGACAAATTAAATTATAAATCTTTAATGTTCATTCTTTATCTTATTATTCTTATTATTTCTGTTTATTCTTTATATCATTGTTATTTGTACAAATCATTAAGACATAAGTTATTGTGAATGTCTTTGGCCCGAGTACAAAGACAATATGATTGTTGAGTGTTTTTAACCTGTATGGCAAGGATACTTGATAAAAGTTCTCATCACGTGTCCTTAATAGTTGGTGTCTCATCTAATATCTTTTGACTCTTTTAACCTGAACCTTCCTATTGAATTTTAACCATTATATTTAAAACGTGAACCTTAAATATTATTTTTAAACTCGAATCGATATTCTAGATATCGTGTTGATAATTTGGACATTATTGGACTATGGATAAATTAAATTATAAATCTTTAATGTTCATTCTTTATCTTATTATTCTTATTATTTCTGTTCATTCTTTATATCATTGTTATTTGTACTAATCATCAAGATTTAAGTTGTTGTGAATATCTTTGGCCTAGGTACAAAGACAATATAATTGTTGAATGTCTTTAACCTGTGTGGTAAGGACACGTGATGAAAGTTCTCTTTGGCTTAGGTACAAAGAGAATTTGTTGATTGACATAATCATGACTATTGGTGTTACAGTTAAATGTCTTTGGCCTGGGTGCAAAGACGATATGATTGTTGAGTGTCTTTAGCCTCTGTGATAAGGACACATGCTGAAAGTTCTCTTTAGTCTGGGTGCAAAAAGGAACTGTTGATTGACTTGATCATGATCATTGGTGTTACAGTTGTTAAAATCTTGATGGTGAATTTTTTATTTTTTTAAAAAAATGGATAAGATAGTAGACATTATGATCTATTTAACTCTTCTAATGGATTGCTCATTCCGTTACAGTTGTTTGTTGAAAACTTATGTTGTCTATCATTTTTTAAATCTCTGATTTATCATTGTTGAAGGTTAAGGATAACTTATTCTTCGTTATCTTAGTCATGATATTATTTACTGAGCTATTTGAGCCTACCCTTTTGTTTCATAATTCTTTTCAAGAAATAAGAGTGTAGCTGGTGCTAGCAGGGAAAACAGGCGAATGAAATGATTGTCTGAGTTAGTAGCTATAGTAATCCTCACCATATTGTAAAATAGTGTGACAATAATTGTAGCGAGGACTTAGTGTGTGTGTGTTGTCGTTGTAGACACCCGAAATTTTTGCATATATTTTCTAACTCTGATAGGAGGACAAAAGAGTTATTTCAGCTGGAGGACGAGACATCCAAACAGAGGATTTTGGGGCTCAAGTCAAAGTACACAAAGTCATCACAACGACCACCGACTAACTGACATCAATGGGAAGATCTATTTCTGCATTTTGCTTTATCTTCCTGGATCCAAAATTAGCCAAACCTTATGTCATTGCGTAGCTCTCGGAAAGAGCTTTCCGGATTGGTATGACACGTCTCCCAACTCTTCCCGAATTGAAAGTTATGGACGTTTTAGCGAATCAGATGAAAAGTGAGCCCCACCTGGGCCAGCTGCAGGTGACCTGTGACGGGCCCAAATTCGGGTACCTTTAAACCCGTATTCGGTGCATCATGGTACTATTCATTCAACTAACATCCAACAATATATTATCTACAATATACATGTAATTACTACTTATTATAGATATATTCTTACAAATCCATGTTCTAATACCTTTAAAATGTGCATACATAATATCATTTAAGTTATTATTATTACAATACGCCAAACTATTACATATAACATTTCAATCATGCACTCGTTCATCTTTCCTTTTCCCTTATCCTTACTAGAACCTTCAACACGTTCAGGTTTTGCTGAAAATATTTAATTACAAGCAAGGGTGATCATTTGATTGCCTAGCAAGTAATAACAATTAATAATAACAACATAATCAAGAATTAAATATTTTTATTAACTTACAATTCAACAACTGAACAATAGTTGTGAAGGCATCTGAATCATTTTGAATAACAAAATCTTTTTGAAATGACATACTAACTATTATGCTGAGCGGTCGAAAGACCAATAACTTTTGTTCATTTTTGAAAAGGTCTAACAGTAATTCAACCGTCATGATTTACGGGCACGGTGGGTGATCAGCCCTTTATGCCCTGCGTTGATCAACACTACGTACTTAAAATGACATTTTTGCGTTTAACATCACCGCCTTTCGGCGGGGTTGAAGTATCCGACTAAAAATTTTCCTAAATAAGGGAGGTTCATTCTCTGACTTGAGTCCAAACCAAAACTATTTAGTTGGACATCTCTACTTAATTTCAATAACATTTCAAAGATTATATTTGAATTAATTAAATGTATCATATGCGTCTAGCTAAAACAAATGACTCAGACTATTTTTTAAAACAGTTCAAGTATATTAGTATTTAAAAGTATGCATTGTGGCAAGGCTTGGACAACTTATACAATTATAAAAGATTTGTAAAAGTTTAGTTTTCTCAATAATATACGCGGTTTGTGTAATCATAACATACAAACAACATCATACTTGCACATAAATTATAGCACAAGGTTAGATTACTTGCCTTTTGCGTTCTTTAATAACTTTGACGTTAATCGTCCTCTGAAATCCTACACATTTAGTGTACATAGACATACCAATTAGCCACGTATAATCGTCACTCATAGTTTACATTAACTCTAGACCACATTTCCAAATCCCAATGTTTAGAACTTAAAAATATTAACTGAACATGACATGGCATTACGACGTTCAGAAGAAACCACCATGCCTTGACCCCGATTACACAACAGCCTTAAAGAGTCTCAATTTCGAAATTGATCCTGACCTTAACTCTTAATTCTATTGAATGAAAGTTATAGGTCTACTCCTTAGCTTTTTGGATCATTTTGAATCACCTAAATCGGAGTTCGTACGAAAACGTTATGCCCCATTTAGTACAGGACATCAAAAATTACAAAACTAGAAAACACTGAACTCGCCCCGGCCAACTCTTCTCTGCCGAATTCGCCCCGGCGAATTCCCCCAACCAAACGAACTCGCCTCGGTGAGTTCCTCTCTATCCGACTAGTTTATTCTTTTTTTTTTCAAGTTGATTCCCGTTAACACGATTGCTTTGTAAGGCCATAACTTCGTCATACTTTATTAGAATGAGTCTATTTTCGAACCCACTTCTAGCTTGTAAATCATCTATAATTCCATCTGGACAAACTAATTTTTTCGGTTTCCTAACAAGCCTAAAAATTGGCTCAAAAGTCCTTTGTGATCACAAGTTTTCATTAAACGACGTTTTCAACGTCGAACATTCGATTTACCGAAACTCGCTCATCCTAAGTCGGATTGAGCTCGTTCTCGAGCATACGACTCGCATTTTACATGAACTCTAAAAGCCTTATAAATTCGGACTTTTCTGGACACATGAACCAACCGCTAACTTGATCCAAAAGTGGTACCGAGTTAGGGTTTTCGTCTTAAGACGTCTTTTCTAGAAAATTTTGCCATAACTTCGTTATGGCGTATTTTTCCTCCGTTCCACTTAGAACTTTTCTTACTACTTTCATGACTTATAAACAAAAGATACAACACCAATTATCTATGTCATTTTTAAGTCCTCTAAACAAGTTTACGTCCATTCTTACGCAAAGGCTTACGATTTTAGTTATTCGTTAACTTTCATGGCATTTACCGGTAGTTTTACAAGGTTATCAACCATTACCACTACCTTATCTCTCCAAGATCCTTCAATGATCTATCACACAAACAACAATCCCCAACAAGCACTTCATAATCACACTACAAAGCTTTAAAAGAAAATGGATGAAATAGATGAGTTTTCAAGTGTTTTTACCTTTTGTTCTTCTTCTTCTTCCTAGCTTAGATGATCAACTTGATCCTTGCTCTTCTCGTTCTCCTTCTATTCGAAACCCTCTCTCTCTTTCTTGTTCGTGCTTTAACTCTCAAGTTTTCTCTCTTCTCTTCCTTTCTCTTGCTTTTTCTTTTCTCTCTTTTCTCTCTAGCTCTTGAAATGGAAAATGAAGATGAAATGGCTAACTGTTGGATTACTTAGCCTAGTTAATCTTCCACCAACTAACCTAACCTCTCCCTAGAGTTAGGCTAACTCTTGCAGGGTTAAGGAACCAAATGATTATTTAAAGCTTTGTTTGGCTATTAAAATGAAATGCAAGGGAACCAAACATTTAATGCTTGTCTAACTAAGGTGAGTTATGCCAATGACTCACCATTTTGTCCCCTCCCTCTCCAAGTGGCCGACCATAATGGCCCTTTCTATCCCTCATTTGGTTTAAATTTCCTTTATGCTTTAATCTCACATGCATTTGAGTTTATTTCATCCAACCTTGCTTAGGCATTAAGTCTCTAGGGTTTAACCCTAAAGCTCAACCATTGGCTTAACCCTACCCAAGCCATCACCAACCCTTGACTTAACCTTAGCCAAGCCATTTTAATCCCTAGGCTCAACTCGACTCGGTTACTTCGAAACTTGGTTTTGATTTCTAGTTTCTTTCTAGTTAGCTATTACAACTATTTTAGTTAGCAAAAAGTCCATTTTGCCCTTTCATATAATTGATTAGGGTTTACATTTCTGAAGTCGTTCGGTTACCCGATTACTTTCTAGTTAGATTCCCTATCTCATTCCACATGCGAAAACCGTGAAATTTCTTTCGTCATTTTTATTGGAGATTACGTCTCCCATTCTCAAATAAATAATATCCCGTGATTCAAAAATTCAAAAAACAAAAAAGACGTTTTCTGCGTTTTCTGAATAATGTTTTAGCGTTTTTCTCAGAAAATTTTTATTTTGTCTATGAAACCGCAACACGTATACATAACCACATATCACGTACATTAGGTTAATAATCAACCTTAAATCACATAAAACACAACATCATTCATAAAAATCTCATTTTATTCAATAATACTCAGAAACTCTATTTACAAGGATTTGAAATATTTACAATCGTTACATTCTTCTCTCCTTATAAAGATTTCGTCCCCGGAATCGTAAAACAACATTAAGCAAATAAATGGGGATAATTCTTCTGCATCTTTTCTTCGAGTTCCCACGTTACTTCTTCGGCATTGTGGCTCCTCCATACTACCTTTACTGAAGGTATTACTTTATTTCTTAGGATTGCTCTTTCCTATCAATTATCTGAATCGAAATTTCTTCATACGTTAAGTCCTTTTCAACCTGTATAGGTTCATATTTTATTATATGCTTATAGTCTGGTTTATACGGTCGTATCACTGACACATGGAACATATTGTGTATGTGCTCTAACTCAGGAGGTAGGGCTATTTCATATGCCACCTTTCCTACTCTTCTCAATACCTCAAAAGGTCCTATAAATCGCGGACTCAATTATCCCTTCTTACCAAAACGTATATTCCCTTTCCAAGGAGATACCTTCAGAAATACAAATGACCCGACTTTAAAATCTCTTTTCTGACGATGCTGGTCTGCAAACTTTTTATGTCGATCTTAAGCCGTTATTAGTCGTGCGCGTATTAACTTTACTATATCTGCTGTCTGTTGCACCAATTCTGGTCTTAGCATTCGACGTTCCCCTACCTCGTCCCAGCACAGTGACGTTCTGCACTTCCTCCCATATAACGCTTCGTAAGGCGACATGCCTATATTAGCGTGGTAGCTATTATTATAAGCAAACTCTACTAGAGGTAGGTGGTCGTCCCAAAATCCCCTTAAAATCCATGACACAGGCTCTCAGTATATCCTATAAAGTTTGTATTGTTCTTTTACTATGCCCATCAGTTTTAAGGTGATACGCTATACTCAACCTCAACTGCGTCCCCATATGTTCTTGTAAGCTCTTTTAAAACTTCGATGTGAACCGCGGATCCCTATCCGACACGATCGAAACTAGCACCCCATGTCTGGAAACGATTTTCTTGACATAAAGTTTAGCTAATTGGTCTAGGTTAAACCTGATCTTAATTGGCAAGAAATGTGCCGACTTTGTCAAACGATCCACTATGACCCATATAACGTCGTATCCTTTCTGCGTACTCGAAAGTCCTACCACAAAGTCTATTGTGATATGCTCCCACTTCCACTCGGGAATCTCTAACGATTGAAGCAACCCACTCGGTCTCTGATGTTCGACCTTGACTTTTTGACAAGTCAAGCACCTATTAACGCATTCTGCGACCTCTTTCTTCATATTTGGCCACCAAAAATGTTGTCGGAGGTCTTGATAGATCTTTGTGCTTCCAGATGTATCGAGTACCTCAAACAATGGGCCTCTTTCAATATCTCCTCTTTCAGCTCCGGTTCTAACGGTTCAAATCTTAACATCCCCTCTTTGTCGAGTTTGTATTTTAATTCTTCTCCTTCGAAAATTCTTTTTCTAATTCTCTCACACTCCTCATCCTTAAGTTGTGCCTCCTTTACTCTGTCCAAAATGTTTGGACAGTCTTCATTGTATATAACTTCCTATTCGATTCCTTTGGAAATTTCACCTCCAACTCCATTTTCGCCATCGCTATTATTAGCTCATCTTGAGCCGTTAACATCGACAACTTTTCCTGACCCGTTCTACTTAAGGCGTTGGCCACCACATTCGCTTTTTTTCGGGTGATATAAAATTTTATAATCATAGCCCTTGATCAATTCTAACCACCTTTTTTGCCTCATGTTCAACTCCTTTTGCGTGAAGATATATTTCAGACTCTTGTGGTCTGTATATATCTCACACTTCTCACCATACAAATAATGCCTCCAAATCTTCAAGGTAAATACCACCGCTGTTAACTCCAGATTATGAGTAGGGTATCCCTTCTCATAATCTTTCAACTGCTGTGATGCATACGCAATGACTTTCCCGTGCTGCATAAGCACACATCTCAGTCCTTTATGCGACACATCACTATATACCACAAAATTATTTGTATCTTCCGGTAAAGAAAATACAGGCGCCTCACTCAACCTTTTTCTTGAGCTCTTGGAAGCTCACTACTACAAAATAGTAAATAGATAACATTAAAACCACAACGTTTTTATAAAAAACGTTATGGTATATTTTTACACAACATTTTTTTAACAAAACGTTGTAGATTTATATGAAAAAACGTTATGTATTTAAAAAGGGCATTTTTTGGTTTTAACTAGATAACGTTTTTTTTAAAACGTTATCTATCTAAAAAACCACGGAGCTTGAAAAAATCGCGTGGAAGTGAAAACTTAAAATAAAACTTAATTGTTCAGCCGCCTCATTTCATTTACAGACTCTCTCTCTCTCTCCTCGCCTCTTTCCTAAGCTCTCTCAAGCCCTCACTGGCCACTCTCCCCTCCTCCCTCCGTCGTTCCCTCACCCCTTCACACACGGAACCAAAAACACGACTACTCTGAAATCAGTACTCACAAGCACCAGTCAAAGCGTTGACGGTAGTTCGTTGAATTTGAAGAACAAGAAGAGCTTGCCACTGAAGATTCAGTTGGATACAAAGGTGAAAGTGAAGATTGGTGGGATGAAAACTAAGAAGGTTGGAATTAGGGTCACTTGTAGTGGCCTGAAAGCTACGGTACCTGCCGGAAAGTCACCGACGGTGGCCTCGACGGCGAATGCTAAGTGTAAGGTGGATCTTCGGATTAAGATCTGGAAATGGACTGTCGGAGTGAGAATTGTCAAAGGTGTGCTTATTTGTTTTTCCTTTTTTTTTATTTTTATAAATTTTATTTTGTTTTGTTTATGATTCATTTTTTTTATTTTATCTTTATTTTTGTAATGGTGACAGCTACATATATAAATAGAGAAAGGTTTATGTTAAACTAGAACGGTTGTCAATTTGTCATAATTGTGCAATGTCATATAATTGCCCCATTTTATAGTGTTGATTATAAAATTATTGATTGTGTGTATATATATATATGATTAAAATGGTAATTAAATTAAGAATCAATATTGATTGACATTGGGTACGTTATAGCTGACACTGGCAGGTGAATCTAAAGTCTAAAGAAATCAGTTTTGGTACTAATATTATAATGGTAATTATTTTCAATTAGGGAACCCCCCGCCACAGAAGAAATTGTTGGCATTTGACTGGACTATAAGCATGATATATGCCAGTGGGGTTTATCAAATCGTAGAACAATATTTGAGTCTCTAGGTTATTGAATTTTGGAAGCACAATTTTTATCTACCACTAATAAAGTTGGTGATTGTTATTGTTGATGGATTGAGGCTGAATGTTCAATTTCAGTTGTGTACTAAACTACTGTGGCTTTTCTGATAGTTTTGTGCTATATTCTTTTTTCCAGAAATGGGAGTAGCAGTTATGTGAATGATTTTCCTTTAGCTGCCGATGCAGGTAATTCTGTAGTCTTTTTGGTTTTGGAGTGAACCGATATCTGAAATACCATAGTACATGTAGACAATTATGCGGTAATTCTTCAAAGTGCGACTGTTGTCTTGGATCGATTTTCATTGTGTTGTTTTATTCTTAAGCTAAAGGAAAGCTGTATTTCAGTTTGAAGTGGTTTATTTTTTTGGTATAATTGTTATAGTTCCTGTAGTTTCTGTTTAGCTGCAGATTCATACACTGCAAACCTTATTTTTGAGGTAGGAGTCTTTCTGACTATTTCTGGTATCCATACATGACGTATGGATATATATCAAAGAGCAACTGATGACCTTTTATGAAATCTATGGCTTCATGAGCAAGTTTGCATGACTAAAATGGCACTAAGATTTTTGAGATATGAATTTCTAAAAACTAACAAAATTGAAAGTTTACATACATTGTCAGTTTACTTGTGGGCATCGGTAGTGTACAGGGCTAGATGAACTGGTTGATGAACAGTTTTTTTTTGTTTGTCCTAACAAAAGCATTGTGGATATGAGAAGCTTTAGAAATAATTTCAAACATAACTTTGATCGATGGATGTTCAATGGATTTTACAATTGATAATGCTGCTATCCTTTGGTTTTGTCTTGTTAAAACAGTCTATGGGATCCCTTTTCTCCTTCCATTTATTCCCTATACGATTAGGAAGATTGATTTCCAAATTCCATGTGCACTTCTCTGTTAAAGAAGTCATTCATTTCATAACTGTACAAGGGATTGTCAGCCCAAAGTGACCACCAAGATGAGATGGTCTTTATATAAATGCCTCATTGAAGTTTTGTTGAATCCTATTCAGATTGCATTGTTGATTAGAATACAGTTGCATATTGCAGAATTTTTGGGATGTTTAGTGTCATAAATAATGTTTTAATATAATTTGTTGTCGCATTTGTGTTAGGGAAAAATAGAATTTGTATTCTTGTATTCTCAGTTTGAGATCCAGCCTGTACCGGATTTGCTCTGTCAAACACGTACAAAAGAATCATCCATTAGTTAAGACAATATCAATTTGGTATGTGGAAGAGGTACAATTTCATCTCCCTCAAAATTGAAGTCCCAAGAATCAGAATCATTCCTATGCTTTGAAGGTAATGGATGGCCTCTCTTCTTAAAAATCCTAATTCCTAAAGACGTCCCACAGGACGAGAGAGACGCATAAAAAAAACCATGGAAAGTGTTAAACAAGAATCCTGTTCAGAAGCATATATTATATATTGAGCAAATTTACTATGCTCAAGTATTATTATCATATTTTTGTTTACCTCCAGCCGAGCCAGTTACATGACCACCCATTTATTCGGATTGTGTCACAATCGGATCTAATTAATTCAAGTATTTCTTGACTGTTGTGCATGATATATATTATATATTTATATATATAGTATATATATATATATATATTGCATCGGATAGTTATTAATCAGACTAAATTAGGTGTGGGCCTTGCCGTTTCATTGCCCCAATTCTGGCAGAGCTAGCAAAGAAGATGCCTAATGTCATCTTCCTTAAGGTGGATGTGGATGAGTTGGAGGTAAACAAATATGAGCCCCATCTGTAAGGACAGCGGGTTTCTCTATTCATTCAAGGCTTTATATTTCTTAGCTATTGAAGTTTTGTGCAAGTATAATCTCTTACTTATGTTACTAGTTTTCTATACTCACAGCCTATTTCCAAGGAATGGTCAGTGGAGGCAATGCCAACCTTTATATTTCTAAAAGAAGGGGACCTTGTGGACAAGGTTGTGGGCGCAAAGAAAGAAGATCTCCAACAAACAATTGTCAAGCATGCCACTGGCTATCAATCCTGTTTGTTAGTAAGTTGCACTAATTGTGGTTATTTATTATATTCTGTAACCTTTTTATTATTGTTTTTCTTTTGGTTTTGTTTTTGCTTTGTGTTGTGTTGTCATACTATGGATAACAATCTAAAAAAAAAGGCAACTGTAAGTGAAACATGGTAACTAGACATGGAAACTCCAGTGATTATTCTCTCCTATACCATCATTAAGTTCTCATGGAACTGTTTTCCTTAACATTGTACACAGGATTAAGAATTTCGCTTTTGGATTGGACCAATATGATCCCATTAAGCAGGTTGAGGTATAATTATTAATTGTTTGTCCAATACAAATAAGCAAAAATGTTTTATATGGATGTTACATTTCCCAGTCAAATTTCAGAAAATTAAGAAGTGTATCAATTAATTATCTTGGCAATAAACAGGGTGGATGGTGTGATAGTCATAGAACAATGGAGCAAGTGAGGGAAAAGTTACAAATGAAGTCAGAAAGAGCAATGAAGAGGGAGATGAATGTACATGCTTAGTTAGTAGCTTAATTTTATGGATAGTTTGGTTTATTTTGTGGATGCATGTAATCAAATTCACAATTCAATATATTTTGGGAACTGATATTTCCACAATAATTTTTGATATTTCCACAACAAAAGTGTCGCTATAGATGTATAGCGACGGTAAAAACCGTCGCAATAGGATCTATAGCGACACTTTTCTTGTGGAAATATCAAAAAGTGTTGTGGAAATATCCATAGCCTATATTTTTTGTGGATGTAGTAATTTAAAATTGAAAACGAATGGTATTATTGGGACGTAGTTTGAATGGTTGATACATTTTGGCTTTAAATTTAAATGAGAATTTAGACCTTTTTTAGCTATATATCATGACAGTAGCATATTGCAGGTGCACTAGTAATATAAGCGAACCACAACTTTTTTTTCTTTTTAAAAATGTTGTGTATGCAGCACAGCCACAACGTTGTTACATGATTACAACATTGGCAAGTCAATCTACAACATTTTAAACACGTCGTCTGTTGTAACTTTGTCTAAATAGATGACACATTATAACCGTTGTGTAAATGTGGATAAACGTTGTCTAATATATTAAACTACAACGTTTTCGAGCATCCACTAATTTATGGAAAATAAATCTACAACATTTTTTGCTTAAAAACGTTGTATAATGTGACTAACTACAACGTTTTAAAACGTTGTATAAGGGTGTCAAATAGATGACACCGTTAACCACGACGTTTTGCTGACAGAAATCACAACGTTGTTTACGCGTTATCTATTTACTGTTTTGTAGTAGCTCTCATCACATTTTTCTATCCATACAAACTTAACCGTCTTCCTCGTCAAATTAGTTAACGGGATAGCTATCTTTGAAAAATCTTGAATAAATCTTCGATAGTAACCTGCTAACCCTAATAAACTCTGCACCTCCATTGGCGTCTTTGGTTGTTCCCAATTAATCATTGTCTCCACCTTTGCTAGATCTACAGATATACCGTCCTTGTCGATCACGTGGCCCAAAAAACCGGACTCTTTCTAGCTAAAATTTGCACTTCGAGAATTTCGCGTACAACTTTTCCCTCCTTAGTGTTTTCAACACTATCCTAAGATGTTCAGCATGATCCTCCCGCATCTTTGAGTAGACCAGGATATCATCTATGAACACCACTACAAATTTGTCTAAATACGATTTGAACACTCTATTTATTCCATAAATGTGGCTGACACATTTGTCAACCCGAACGACATCACCAGGAACTCGTAATGACCGTAACGAGTCATGAATGTCGTCTTCGGAACATCTTCTGCTCTCACCTTCAGCTGGTGATACCCAGTCCTCAAGTATATTTTTGAATAGTACCTTGCCCCTTTTAACTGATCAAAGAGATCATCGATCCCGGGCAACAGATACTTATTCTTGACTGTTACTTTGTTTAACTCCCTATAGTCGATACAAAGTCTCAACGATCCATCATTATTCTTCACAAACAACACTGGTGCTCCCTATTGAGACATACTTGGTTAAATATACTTCTTGTGTAGCAATTCTTGCAATTGTATCATCAATTCCTTCATCTTTACTAGGGCCATCCTATACGGAGCCCTTGAAACTGGTGTTGTACCAGGCACTACATCAATAACAAATTTAATCTCCCTATCTGGCGGAAGTCCTTATTCGAAAAAACATCTGTGAATTCTTTTACTACGGGTAGCGTACCCATCTATGTTCCCACTCGTTGGGCAACCACAATGTAGGCTAAATATTCTACACATCCTTTTCTTAACAATTTCCTTGCTTGCATCATCGTTAGACATCGCGACTGTCTTGGAGATTTACTACCATAAAAAACTACCTTAGACCGCTTCGTAGGTTTAAGGTTTACTAGCTTCTTTTGGCAATCTATCATTACCCCATGGTTAAACAACCAATCCATACCCAAAATTATATCAAATTCCTCCAGTTGAATCGGAATTAAATCTACCATCAACTCATGACCTGCTATTTTAACGCAATAATTCGTATAGATATGCTCTATAGGGATTACTTCTTTATTCGTAACTTCTATGTTCAAATAAGTCTCTAAATTCTCTAGAGGTAAACTTAAACATCTAGCAAATTCATACGATATAAAAGAACAGGTCACACCCGAATCAAAAAGCACATAAGTATTAATATCATTGACCAGAACGATACCTGAAACTACATCTTTAGATGCTACTACATCTTGGACCGTCATGTTGAAAGTTTTGGCGGTCAGCCTATTTGGTGGAGCTGGACCAGTTATTGTCAGCTTTCCACTATTGTTCCCCTTGTTGCCGCTTCCTCCATAGGCTCTCTTTTTCGGGCAATTCTTTGCCATATGATCCACTAATCCATAGACAAAGCACCCACTGTTCTTCCTCGGGTTGGGGTAGTTAGGGGAGATGTGTCCCTCCTACCCACACTTATAGCATAATGCCTTCCCTTTTAGGCACACCCCTGTGTGGTTCTTCCCACAATTCTTACAAGCTTCGAACCTTTTCTTTGGGTCTCCCTGTTTATTTCTGGTATTCCCAGAATTATTCCATTTTCTCTTTCTTCCTTCACTTCCACTGCCTCCTTCAGCCTTGGCGACTCCCTCGAATTTAGCCTTATTCTTTCTCTCCTTATTATAGAGGCTCATGACCTCACTCCCCCCTTCGGCTATGATAGCCTTTTCCAAGATCGTACCAAACGACCCTATCTGCAACACCAATAGTTTATTATAGAGCCAGGGTTTCAAACCCTACTCAAACCTTCTAGCTTTTCTCTTCTTTGTGTCCACCTGATGTGGAGCAAATCGTGCGAATTCATTGAACCTGACTACGTATTGGGGCACCGTCATGTCCCCTTGCTTCAATTCTAAAAGCCGAATTTCCATCCGACTTTGCATACTCGTAGGGAAATAATTCTAAAACAATATTTCTTTGAATCGTTCCCATGCAATCACTCCTTCTCCGGCTCTAATCTAGTTTGCCTCCCACCAGAAATTAGCCTATCCCTTCACCATATAAATTGCAAAAGTAGTCTTCTACTCCTCGCTAACCCTCGCAATATTAAATATTTTCTCTATCTCTTTTATCCATGCTTGAGCCTCTATAGGCTCAGTGGTCCCCTTAAATTCTGGAGGTCCCACACTTTTGAAGTCCTTAAAGCTGGCCAAAGGCGCAGCTGACGAGGTTACATTAATATTAGTGGGATTTTTAGCCTGAAATGCGCCTAACAATAAGTCTACAAATTGCTGCATTGGGTTACCTTGACCCCCACCCTCATTTTCATTACGGGACTAGGCCTCTTGATTTCTTTGTCTTCTTCTTGGTAGCATTTTCTGTTTAATAAAATTATTATTATTATTAAACTATTACTCATTATAAAGCATTTGTATTTAATGCTACATATAATCATTATAAGCATATTTAATAAAGTCTTATATTAATATGCTTCATTTCCTTACATATGTATAGCTATCCGCTATATTTACATGGTATAACACCACTGGTTATATACTTCTGCATCCCTCTATTACATACAAAAAGATGGGATTTACATGTTCTAATCTTTAACTTATATCAGAGTTAGAATTTACAAAAGTTATCCCGCTATTATTACCAAAAGCTGGGATTTACATACATACATACACAAACATATATTTACCTTCTACTCATTAGTTCTATACTATACTAGCCCACTGGAAACAGTACTAACACAATCCTCTTCAGTGATAGCAATCACACGAGCTCGAGAGATAGAACGCCTAAACTGCCCCACCTCATTGGGATAAGTCCATACCTTATCCTAAATACGATTCATAGATGTAAGGTAAACGTAGTTCCTTATATCAACCTTCCTCTTAACCCCTCTCACCTCTAGATCGAGGTTGTAAGCCTGTTCCTCGGCCCTCTGTCTCCTTACAATCTCCTCATCCCACAAGTTATTCAACTCATGAGTCTCTACCTGCAGCTCCTCTGCCTTATTCTTATAATACTGGCCCCTGAGCTCGGCCGCCTGGAGTTGGGTGTGTAACTCCACATTCTGGTCCACTAGATAATGAACCAATGCTCCAATCTGTGTTAACGCCTCCTGAATATTGGGATTGACGAAGTCATCCTCTGTCTCTTCCTTTGATTCTCTTTCTGATGGTGCAGCCTGAGCTACTGCACCTCTTAGCATCCCAGTCGCTGCCAATCCCCCTAGCCTAGCATGAATACTAGCTGGCAATATGGTATCCTCCTCTGGCTCTTCCCAGTGTTCGGACGAATCCTCATCAAAATCAGTCTCCTTATCTCGGTCACTTTCCACCAGTATTACCGGTACTGGTTCAAGTACTGGCTCAGGTACCATTTGAGGTGGAGCGATCAGCTCCTCATATGCTATAGGTATGTCTGTAATATCATCCTCGCCTGACATCTACAATCAAACTATTATCCGATTAGCACATAACAACAAAATATATTTCGTATAACAAACAACAATTTAATTTATGTTATTTTTACTGTTTAGTCTTCTTTTAGATGAATTTCCTCAATCCATCCCTTACAAACTCTATATGAGTTTATTTCTTTTCTAGTTTCTCTAACTTTTCTAAGGTTATAGCCTAAGGTACCCCTACTTAAGGTTTCTAACTTACAGTTCTGATGCCAACCTGTAACGCCCCCAAATTCGGGTACCTTTAAACCCGTATTCGGTGCATCACGGTGTTATCCATTCAACTAATATCCAACAATATATTCTCTACAATATGTATGTAATTACTAGTTATTACAGACATATTCTTACAAACCCAGGTTCTAATACCTTTAAAGGTGCATACATAATATCATTCAAGTTATTATTATTACAATATGCCTAACTATTACATATAACATTTCCATCCTTCACTCGTTAATCTTTCATTTTCCCTTATCCTTACCAGAACTTTTTACACGTTCAAGCTTTGCTGAAAATATTTAATTACAAGCAAGGGTGAGCATTTGATTGCCCAACAAGTAATAACAATTAATAATAACATAATCAAGAATTAAATATTTTCAGTAACGTACAATTCAACAACTGAACAATAGTTGTGAAGGCATCTGAATCATTTTGAATTACAAAATCTTTTTGAAATGACATACTAACTATTATGCTAAGCAGTCGAAAGACCAAGAACTTTTGTTCATTTTTGAAAAGGTCTAACAATAATTCAACTATAAACCATTATGACTTACGAGTATGGTGGGTGATCAGCCCTTTATGCCCTGCGTTAATCAACACTATGTACTTAAAACGACATTTTTGCGTTTAACATCACCGCCTTTCGGTGCTGTCGGAGTATCCGACTAAAAATTTTCCCAAATAAGGGAGGTTCATTCTCATACTTGAGTCCAAGCCAAAACAATTTAGGTGGACAACTCTACTTAATCTCAAAAACATTTCAAAGATTATATTTGAATCAATAAAAAGTATCACATGCGTCTAGCCAAAACAAATGGCTCAGTCTATCTTTTAAAACAGTTCAAGTATATTAGTATTTAAAAGTATGCATTATGGCAAGGCTTAAACAACTTATACAATTATAAAAGATTTGTACAAGTTTAGTTTTCACGCGGTTTGCGTATTCAAAACATACATAAAATTTTATTTTTCAACAACATCATACTGCACATAAATTATAGCACAAGGTTAGAACACTTGCCTTTAGCGTTCTTTAATTACTTTGACGTTAATCGTCCTCTGAAATCCTACACATTCAGTGTACATAGACATACCAATTAGCCACGTAAAATCGTCACTCATGGTTTACATTAACTCTAGACCACATTTCCAAATCTCAATGTTTAAAACTTGAAAATAGTAACTTAACATGACTTGACATCACGACGTTCAGAAGAAACCACCATGCCTTGACCCCGATTACACAACAGCCTTAAAGAGGCTCAATTTCGAAATTGATCCCGACCTTAACTCTCAATTCTATTGAATGAAAGTGGTAGGTCTATCCTTAGCTTTCCGGATCATTTTGAATCACCTAAATCAGAGTTCGTACGAAAACGTTATTTAGTACAGGACATCGAAAATCACAAAACTAGAAAACACTGAACTCGCCCCGGCCAGCTCTTCTCTGCCGAATTCGCCCCGACGAATTCCCCCAGCTAAACGAACTTGCCCTGGTGAGTTCCTTTCTATCCGACTGGTTTGTTCTTCTTCTTTTTTTCAAGTTCATTCCCATTAACACGATTGCTTTGTAAGGCCATAACTTCGTCATCCTTTATCAGAATGAGTCCGTTTTTGAACCCACTTCTAGCTTGTACATCATCTATAATTGACAAACTAATTTTACCAGTTTCCTAAAAAGCCTAAAATTTGGCTCAAAAGTCCTTTGTGATCATAATTTTTCATTAAATGACGTTTTCAACGTCGAACATTCGATTTACCGGAACTCGCTCATCCTAAGTCGGATTGAGCTCGTTCTCGAGCCTACGACTCACATTTTACATGAAATCCAAAAGACTTATAAATTTGGACTTTTCCGGACACATGAACCAACTGCTAACTTGATCCAAAAGTGGTACCGAGTTAGGGTTTTTGTCTTAAGACGTCTTTTTTAGAAAATTTCGCCATAACTTTGTTATGGCGTATTTTTCCTCCGTTCCACTTGGAAATTTTCTTACTACTTTCATGACTTATAAACAAAAGACACAACAATAATTATCTATGTCCTTTTTAAGTCTTCTAAATTAGTTTACGTCCATTCTTATGCAAAGGCTTACGATTTTAGCTATTCGTTCACTTTCATGGCATTTACCGATAGTTTTACAAGGTTATCAACCATTACTAATACCATATCTCTCCAAGATCCTTCAATGATCTATCATACAAATAACAACCACCAAAAAACACTTCATATTCATAGATGAGTTTTCTAGTGTTTTTACCTTTTGTTCTCTTCTTCTTCCTAGCTTAGATCTTGCTCTTCTCTTTCTCCTTCTATTCGAAACCCTCTCTCTCTTTCTTGTTCTTGCTTTAACTCTCAAGCTTTCTCTCTTATCTTTCTTTCTCTTGTTTTCTTATTTCTCTCTTTTCTCTCTAGCTCTTAAAATGGAAAATGAAAATGAAATGGCTACGTGTTGGATTACTTAGCCTAGTTAATCTTCCACTAACTAACCTAACCTCCCCCTAAAGTTAGGCTAACTCTTGCAAGGTTAAAGAACCAAATGATTACTTAAAGCTTTGTTGGCTATTAAAATAAAATGCAAGGGAACCAAGCATTTAATGCTTGTCTAAATAAGGTGAATCATGCCAATAACTCACCATTTTCTCCCCTCCCTCTCCAAGTGGTCGGCCATAATGGCCGTTTCTATCCCTCATTTGGTTTAAATTTCCTTTATGCTTTAATCTCACATGCATTTGAGTTTTATTTCATCCAACCTTGCTTAGGCATTAAGTTTTTAGGGTTTAACCCTAAAGCTCAACCCTTGTCTCAACCCTAGCCAAGCTATCCTGAACCCTAGCCAAGCCATTTCAAACCCTAGGTTCAACTCGACTCGGTTACTTCGAAACTTGGTTTTAATTCCTAGTTTCTTTCTAGTTGTAACTATTTTAGTTAGCAAAAAGTCCATTTTGCCCTTTTATATAATTGATTAGGGTTTACATTTCTGAAGTCATTCGGTTACCCGATTACTTTCTAGTTAGATTCCATATCTTGTTCCACATGCGAAAATCGTGAAGTTTCTTTCATCAGTTTTATTGGATATTACGTCTCCTATTCTCAAATAAATAATATCCCATTATTCGAAAATTTGAAAAACGAAAAAGGCATTTTCTGCGTTTTATGAATAGTATTTTAACGTTTTTCTTGAAAAAATTTTATTTCGTCTATGAAACCGCAACACGTATACATAACCACATATCACATACATTAAATCAATAATCAACCTTAAATCATATAAAACACAACATCATTTATAAAAATCTCATTTTATTCAATAATACTCAGAAACCCTATTTACAAGGATTCGAAATATTTACAATCGTTACCGGTGCACTTGCGACCAGTCGCAGATAGACCTGCGGCTAGCCGCAGATACACTTGCAACTGCCTAGGGAAGCCTATATATGTACGATTTCAGCAGATTTTGAAAAAAAATGAGCAATTTTAGAGAGAAAAAGTGAAGGATTTCTGGATAGAGAAGCTCGGGAATTGATTAGATTTACTAGATTTTCTCAAATTTTGTATTAGATTAGTTAGATCTATACACATCCAATGTTAAGGAAGTATCAAATCTCACACCCCAAGGGAAAAACATCAAGATGCGGTAACCGTGTTTTCACGGAAGTCGGGGGAGTGCCTAACACCTTCCCCTCGCTTAAGCAAGCCCCCGAACTCTATGAATCTCAGTTTCAAGACCAATTTTACGGAGTCACATACTGGGCCATATTGCACAAATCCTAAACATCCGGATGAGTTGGTACATCCATTTAAATCTTTACCAATTGGCGGCTCTATCTAATTGACCCATCAAAATCAACCTTTCAAAACCCCGTCGACATTTATGTCGGTTTTTCCCAAAAAATCACCATTTAAGCGAATAATAAATTAAAATTTTAAAAAGTCGAAAAGCAGAAAACCAGGAAAAATTCCCAGCGTCGACAATCGTACTATACACGACATTGTTAGAGAAATTTATGTTTGTTGTTTGTATTTTGGCGACTCAAATTAGAGGGTGTATACCCAAATTTAGGGGTGTCACAATTGGTATTAGAGTTTAGCGAAATGATCTCTAGTGGAGATCTGAGGTTAGAACTAGAAAGAGAGAGACGAATAGAATCCTTTAGTAGTGTGTCCTACTTAAGTTAAATTTTATTATCTAATTAGTCGGTTTGGATGTGGGGACAAGAAGTGACATGTCAATTTCTTTAACTAACATTGAAGTGTTAATTAGTTTAAATTTGTTCATTATGTTGGAGTGCAACCTTTAATTTGCATCTTATAGCAATATTATTTATTTGCTTTGAGGTTGTCAATTTAAATTTGTTCATTAATATTTTAGATGTGTATTGATATTGGGTATGTGAAATTGATATTGTGAATGTATGTGTATTCATATTGGTTATATAAATTTGTATTGTAAATGTAGTTGTACTTTTGTAATTTGATTAAGTAAAATTGGTGTGGCCATTTTCGAAGAAATTCCCGACGGAATTATGTGGGAATTAAATAACATAGTAATATACTATAATATTATTAAATACAATATGATAAATAAATTTCCAAAAATAAATTTTCATTATAAATAAATAATGAATTATGTGTCACTCATGATGTAGAATAAATATTGTTATTTATATTTGAATTAAAGGAGTTTAATTCATTATAAATAATATTAGAATGGTTCTAATTTATTTATTCTACTATCGGTATAATATTGAACCTAAATGGTCACACCATAAAAGAAAAATATTATTTTAGAAGTAATTGGCTTAATAATAATAATTTAGTATTTAGAGAAATACTAATTATAAATTAATAAGAGGAATCTTATTATTATTATTATAAATAATTTAGTTCCTAAATAGTTTAGGAATTAAATTAAAACCCTAAGTCCCAAAGAGTTTAGGAGGAGGAAAAGTCTATATAAAGTGAGGCCTTATTATAGATTGGTGACTAATGCAACTCTTGCAAGTATTCTTTATAACCTAAGGAGTTAGGAGATAGAGAATTAGGGCTAGCCACCCAAGATTTGGAGAAACCTAAATTTACTTCTTCAATCAATATGCTCTTGGGGGATCACCTTTAGAGCTTTGCACATACTGAGTAGCTAATGTTTGATTTGTGGATTCGAAGAAGCGCTAAGGATCAAAAGATTGAAACTTGAAGATCAAATCAAGAAGTTGATTAATCTTCATAACGTATATCTTTTATCCCTCCTCGATTAATAATATCGCATCCAAGTGATCCTAGGATTGCAGTAAAAAATTTAAATGTGATTTATGTCATGCTTCCACTTTTACATCAATCAGATTGTATGTATGTTCTTAAATCTGCAAACCAACAAAATCTGGGATATGAGAAGATCGATGCTTGTAAGCAGGATTGCATATTATACTATGGGGAGGACAGAGATAAGTGCAGTATGATATCTGCAAGTTGCCTCAGTACAAGACAACAAAATGTGGGGGGAAGGAGAAGTATATGCCTAAGAAGATCTTATGATACTTTTCTCTTGCGTCGAGGCTTCAGCGTCTATTCATGCTGTCGCATACCACCGAGCATATGAGTTGGCATAAAACAAGGGACGTCATGCCTGGTCAGCTGACTCACCCTGTAGATGAAGATGAATGAAAAAAGTTTGATGAAAATTTTTCGTTATTTATTAAGAAGGGTTGGAATGTTAGGCTTGACATGACTATAAATGGCTTTTTTCTATTTAATAGTTTTAATCAGTCCTACTATGTTTGGTCAGTGATCATAGTAGTTTACAATCTGCCACTGTCAATGTGCATGAGGGATCCGTATTTATTCTTGACTTTACTCATACTGAGGGATAAGAGTCCTACGAAAGACATAAATGTGTACCTCAGGCCATTAGTCGATGAACTTAAGATGTTGTGGAAGACGGGGGTCCAAACTTATGATAAATTGGTGAAAAAAATCTTTATGATGAAGGAAGTCTTGTTGTGGACTATCAGTGACTTTCCAACACTTGGGATGATTAGTGGATGGTCGGCTCACAGGAAGTTGTTATGTCTAGTCTGTATAGGGGATGTTCAAGGCATACAACTGAAGCATGGTGGGAAAGCTGGTTTCTTTGGAACTGCTCGTAGATTCTTGTCTGTTGATCACAATTATAGAAAGATGTCTGCACAGTTTAACAAAATGATAGAAAAAAGGGGGTTGTTAGTCGTTTGTCGGGCAGCGAGGTCTTGGGCTGGCTGAACGATTTAAAACTTCTGCCAGCAGGAAAGGAGCATGGTAAGCTGAGAGTAATAGGTTACGGGAAGACTCATAACTGGACACACTCTTCCATGTTATTTATGTTACCATACTGGGTCACGTTGTGGTAATTATTGCTCTTGTCGCGAAAAACTACTCCGACTGGTTGTTCGAGATTAGACAGAGGACATTTCGGGATCTTCAGGACTAGCCCAGGAGTACCTCCGCGATTATCACCCCCAGATTATTTCTAATGTTGCTTGGTCGGCTATGTGCTCGTACTAGGATGACGACATTTTCAAGAAGAAGTCCGAGCAGATGAAAAAAAATCGTGGCAAGCTCGGAGTAGTACATACTATTGACTCACAGCCTTTCGAGGAACGTAAGGTGGTATGTATGTGTATTTAGTTGTATGTGTGTTTAGTTTTAATGTTGCTATAAGTTACTAATTAAATTATATATAAATGTATTTATTAGGCCATGCAGAGCGTTTTGGGCCAACCTCCTACCCTTCTCGAGTTTTGGGATAGAGCCCATACGCCGAAGGAGTCTGCTATGTCTCCCGCAGCATTAGCTATACAGGTAATAATTCTTTTCATCAAAAATAATTTTAAATATTAGGTAATTAAATTCTTTAAATAACAAACATGTAGATAATAAATTACAAGACCGATTTTAAAAGTTGCAGGATCAGCGTATAGTTAAGTTGCGAGCTGCTAGTGGAGATCCTGAGCTGTTAGATTATGTTATTTCTCAAAGGCACTGAGAGATCTAGAAGGGGGTTGAATAGATCCTTTTAAAATTTTGTTTTTAAAGAATTATAACCAACTTATAATTAAGCAAGTTAATTAAATAATTTTGCATAATGGAATGACAATTTGTAAAAATAAAATAAAATAAAATCGTTCAAAGATTATAGAGAAATCACATGTCTAAATTTAGTAAACCAGAGTGGAACTAAGTCACAAACTAAATCATAGAACACTAAAATAACTTAATAGGAAAGTAAGTGCAGAAAGTAAATGAGATTGAATATTTTTAAGTAGTTCGGAACGTAAAGATCTCCTAGTCCATTCTTCTACTCCTTGAGTGGGTATAATCCACTAAGGATGAGGTGATCACTATGATCTGTTCACACAAAACAGTTACAACAGTTGAATCACAAAGATTCGTTCAAGTTACTAACACTTGACTACAGTAGATCAATAAGATCTCTTTCAGTTACTAAAATTTGGTTACAATAGGTCACTGAGACCAATACAAACACTAAGAAAGAATGATGTTTAGGGTGCTACTAAGTTGCTTGAAGCTCAGTATTAAAAGACTTAGCAGCAGAACAATATGTTTAGAATTGTGGACTAGAGAACTTTTTAAATTGGCAGCAATTTAACTTTTTGATTATTTGATAGATACTGTTTGATTGAATTTTCTTGCCTTTTATAGACCTTTCTCGAGATGTTCCCGTTTAAAAGTTGTCGTTGCTCTTTTAATGCTTAGATCCTTGTAGATCTTTGATTGTTAACTTTAGAGTGAGGTGTGTCAGCTTTCGGCAGTAATATGTCACTTCAGTACTGACTGTTATAGAGACATGCACGTGGGTGCTGCATGTCATTTCACCAATATAGTTGTTGAACACATTTCTAACTGCTCTTCTTCTTAGCCTTAAGAGTTTTGACGATCTTCCTTGGGTCTTCACTCTATGAGGATCAACACTGTCAGCTCATGTTAGAACTGATGGACTCTATGATTTTGCTAATCGTAGAGTTGAATGTCTAGTCGTAGAATGTCTGGCTAAACAGACTCTACAATTTATACTTAACTTTAGTGTACTCTACGATGCTTCTCTTTAGTCTTGAAAGACTAAGTCTTCGACTCTTCTTGGCTTGATGATCTTCAGCTTTACTCTAATTGTTTGATTATTACTTATACTCTAAGAACTTTAAGAAATGACTTAACAATTCTGCAAGCTTAGAATACGAAGTTGTAGCTCTACGATCAGCAAGCTCTATGATCTTCAAAATACTTTACGATCTTCAGGCTACTTTACGATCTTCAGAACTATGATCAGTAGGCTCTACGATCTTTTTCAATATGATCAATATGCTCTATGATCTTCAACTACTTGCTTTATTATCGTCTTTTAACTTAAAATATATACATCAGATTCACTTTATGAAATAGATCAACCTAACAAGTTTTATTTTTCCAAGCAATTTTAAGTTAAAATAAAGGAGTTTATTTTGAACTTGAAATTGGTTTCCGTGTTAATTAAAATAAAAGAGTTTATTTTGATTTGAAATTTGATTAAAAATAAAAGAGTTTATTTTTATTCAAAATTGGATAAAATAAAATAAATAAGTTTATTGTGATTTAAATTTTGATTAAAATAAATGAGTTTATTTTTGTTTCAAAATTGGATTTCTAGTAAACTTTTAATTGCCCATTAAATGATATCAATGCATATATGGAATGGTTTTATTATTCATGAGATGAGTGTTATTTATTGATACATATGGAGATATGTATGATAATAAATAAGGATTGATTATGAACTACTGACCAATGTGTGATTGGATTTATTTTAGTGGATGCTTGAATGAATGAGTTTTTATAAATGGAGTCTGCGTACCTCGTCTTCTCTAGATTTTCTTGATGTAAATTCTATCTTCCTCCTATGTACTTCCCCTTGACTGCTGATCAAGGTTTCTATTTAGTGTAAATAGTTTATGTAATAGGATTAGTTAGAATTATTTTGAAGAATTGGAGACAAAGGAGCAAGGAGCGCTTGAAGACCCGTTTGTAATGGAGCCCGGGTTTAAAAGTAATAGTTATATTTAAATTTTGTTCTTGCACCCTAGGTTTGACCTTTTGGTACACTTGGTGGCTCTAATGAACCAAACTAGAATAAAAGTCCATAATCAATCCGGGTAGAATATATTATTCTATATGTGCATGCTTACTATGTATATATTATATATTATACAACATGCTTCGCATGTTAAATAATATGACGCGTATTACATATATATATATATATATATATATATATATATATATGCATGCGCGCTAAACAAGATGAGACAAATAATAACAAACCCCTCAAAGAAATTATATTAAGTCTTAAGCGTTTAAAGATATTTGGAATATCGAACGTCGCCTTTTAGCATGGTAAAGAAATAGAGTATTAAGTATTTAATATGAGTTTGTTGTGTCACCACAAGGCAAGTATTAAATATTTAAGATGTTGCATTATTACATTTGATGCTTATTAAGGAATTGAACATTATTGTTTTGTTGTGTCACCACAAGAACGGTATTTTTCTCTTCACATATATGGAAGTGCTAGGTTGGATTTAACTCGGATAATTTTGATTCGGATGTGTCACCACTTGATCAAAATAATCTAAGAGGCAAAATACAATGAGTTACATAGTGATGTAATTGACAATAGTTGTCTACCTATTTATTTATATATCGTTTGTTGTGTCACCACAAGGCTATATACATTTGAAATAGGATCCTTATTCTCACTAGCAAATCTTTAACTAGATATGCTGAACTATATAGGGAGGGTAATATAGTTTGATAAAAATAGTGGGAGATACCAATTTAAAATAAAGACCTAATTTATTTTGGTAATTTATGCTAAAATGTTGTTAAATTATAAATTCATTTACAGAATTTTACGATGTTTAATTCACTATCACTGCAGAGTATATTAGATGCTAATTAACCAGGACCAAATTAAAAGGACTGGTTAAAGAATTTGAGAATATTTCTCAAGGCTGAAAAGTTATCTTATGTCCTTAATATGCCTATCCCTGCAATGGTTGCAGATAATGCCTCAGAGGAAGAGATTGCTACTTTTAGAAAGTGGCAAGATGATGCACAATTGGCTCAATGCATCATACTCGCATTCATGAGTAACGAGCTTCAGCGTCAGCATGAAACTATGGATGCTCCTACTGTACTCCGGCACCTTCAAGGAGTTAAATGGTGAGGAAAGTAAGACTATTAGATATCAGATATCTAAGGAGCTTTTCCGATCTAGAATGACCGATGGCACTACAGTACAGACATATGTCCTAAAATGATCAATCTGGTTGAACAATTGGGACAATTAGGTTTAATGGATGGAGAGTTGATCCAAGATTTGATCTTGCAATCACTTTCGGACTCTTTCTCACAAATTGTTGTGAATTTCCACATGAACAAGCTATATGTCAGCCTGCCTGCGTTGCTTAAACATGTTGAAAACTGTAAAGAGTCACTTTCCAACCAAAAAAGACCAAGTCTTACTGGTAGATGATTCTTCCAGGAAGCGGAAGAGGGCCAAAGGATCTTCTTAAAAGAAGAACAATTCAAAGAAGGTAAATAGAAAGGTAAAAACAAAGGACAATAAGAACAAGATTGATGTAGATAGCAAAGAAGTTTGCTTTCACTACAATAAGCCTGGATACTAGAAAGGAAACTGTAAGGAGAATCTTACAGAGGCTAACCAGAAGAAGCTTAGTGAAGCTTCGGTTACAGATATAGGTTTGTTCATGATTAAAAATAAATCTTTCTGTAAGTCAAGGTTCTACTTGGGTATTGGATACTGGCTATAGTTCTCACGTATGCAATCTAATACAGAGACTAATCAGAAGTAGAAAGCTAAACAAAAAGTAAGTAATCTTATGTGTGTGAATGGAGCAAAGGTTGCTGCATTAACCATAGGAACTTATAGTTTAGCATTGCCTACGGGCAAGTCTATTAAGTTAATAAGTTGTTATTATGTTCTAGTTCTCATTAGAAACATTAAAATTTTCATTGTTGGACAAGGAAGGTTCTGGTATTATATTTAAGAACAATTGTTGTTCTATTTATAATGATAATGTTTTGTTTGAAACTGGAAGAATACTTGATAGATTTTGTATACTTGACTTACATGAAAAATATTTTGCAAATTGAATAAGCTAATAAAAGAAAAGGAGATGGTCATTCAAAGAGTTGAATGTGTGTATTTGATGAAATACAAGTCTGAATCATTTGAAAGGTTCAAAGAATTCAGAAGTGAAACATATTGACAAAGTATTAAGATTCTTTGATCAGATCGAGGAAAGAATACTTGTACAATGAGTTTCTAGATCATCTCAAAATGGTATTTTCTCATAATGGAAACCTCCTGATACGCAATAATTGATTGATGTATCTAAAAGGAGAAATTGTACCTTGTTAGACATGGTGCAGTCCATAATGATTTTTACCGACATTCTAGTATCCATCTGGAGTTATGCCCTAGAAATGGCTGCATATCTACAAAATAAGGTAACCTCAAAAATCCGAGCCCAAGACTCCATAAAGGTTATGGATAGGGAGGATTCCTACTCTTAAGTATGTTAAGATAAGGGGTTATCCAGCTTATGTGAAAAAGTTTCAAAGATAAGCTTGGGACAAAATCTGACAAGTGTAAACTTGTGGGATATCCTAAAGAAAGTTTAGGGTATTATTACTATAATCTTACACGCTGCCTTCTTAGACAAAGGTGTTTATCATTGAAGGAGCTAGTGGGAGGGTAATAAATCTTGAAGGAGTTCAAGAACCACAAAGCACTTTAAGTCGAACCGAGGAACCTGTAGATAGACCTATTGTACCACAACCGAATCGTAAATCTGGAAGAGTACCGAAGATACCTGGGAGGTATGGATTCATCATAGAGGATGATGATGAGGTACGCATCATAGAGGATGATGACCCAGTTATATACGATGAGGCTATGAGTAGAAGACACTCAGAGAAATGGCAGATGACCATAAAATTCGAAATGGACTCCATGTATGAGAACCAAGTATAGACTTTGGTTACTCCACAAAAGGGCATAGTGCCTAGAGTGAATATGGGTCTTTAACAGAAAGACTGAGGCAAATGGCAAGGTGGAGACCTATAAGACCAGACCTGTTTAAAAGGTTTTTCCAGTCAAAGAGTTGACTATGATAAAACCTTATTACCGAGTAATGCTCAAGTCCATTTAGATTTTGCTTGTGATTGCAGCTTATTACGAAATCTAAATGGATGTGAAGACGCCCTTCCTCAATGAAGACTTGAGGAGAATGTATGTATGATACAGCCAGAGGAATTTGTTCCAAAGGTTGAAGCAAATCGTGTTTTAAGCTACAATGATCCATTGATGGATTGAAGCAAGCTTCTCAAAGATGGAACATTCATTTTGATGAAACAATCAAAAGAGTTTGATTTTATCAAAAATGAGAATGAACCTTGTGTGTACAAAAGGGTCAGTGGGAGCGCTATAACATTCTTGGTATTATATGTTGATATACTACTGATAAGGAATAACACACCAATACTACAATCAGTAAAGATAAAATTGTCTAAACATTCCTCCATGAATGACTTGGGAGGAGCATCCTATAAATTGGGGATATAAATCTATATAGATAGATTTAAAAGGATGTTCGGCTTGACCTAAGGAACGTATATTCATTTGATGCTAAAGGCGTTTAGCATGGCAAACTCCAAGAGAGGTCTCATAATGATGAGCCATGAAGTGTATCTCTCTAAAATTGTCCCCAATTGAAAGAGAGATCGTATGAGTTACTATCATGTATGCAATGAATATACAAGGCTTAATGTTGATCAGTTATATTCTGGAGATGATCACTGTCAGACAGTGATAAACATCTTTAGGTACTTAACCGGTACTAAAGATGTGATCATGATTCATGGTAGGTTTGAATAAAAACTAGAGGGCTTAAAAGACTCAAGTTTTTCAGACTGACCAAGACGATAACAAATCCACTTTAAGGTAAATCGTTACCTTGAAAGGTGGTGCAGTGAATTGGAAAAGTTCCAAACAGCAAAGAGTTGCTGGTTTAGTGACAAAGACAAAGTATATAGCTGTAAATGAAGCTGGAAGTTGATTGTTTGGATGAAAAGTTCATCACAGAACTAGGAATAGTTCCTAAGTCTCATCTTGGATTCAAACATGTGTTGCAGCACTTTCATTTGATTAGTAGAATCATTGAAAGAGGAAAAGTCACTATAGAGATAGTGGACTCTTGAGAACAGCATTGCATATCCATCTACTGAAGCTTTATCCAAACAGCAGGATGATCGTCACTTAGAGAAGAAGGGTATTAGATACCATGGCGATTAGCTTTAATGCAAGTGGGAGTTTGAAAGTAGTATGCACATAAGCCAATCATATTTAATATGATGTAGCATATACTTTGTAATCTTATTCGGTTATTAAAGGCATTTTACATTATCTACATAGTGCTGTTATATTAAATGTGATAAATCCATAGTTTTGAGCAATGCTTTTAAAATCATGATGGGGATCATGCTAATGAGATCTAAATTCTAGATAGCTCACAAACTAAAATTGTTCCTAATCGATGGATTACTAAAAAAGGGGATTAGTGAATCCGGATAGATTAGTACATACGTTGCTTGCTCTTATGAAAAGGATGATTGATCTCATAATCATTTGTGTGGAGACACTAAAGCAAGTATGTAGGTGCTTATTAGAGAATAAGTTCACTGAACGTGGCTCGCTAAGGAATACCTAATGGAGTTTTACTCGCCTGTCAATAGGAATTCCTCTAGTGATAGTAGTACAAGTGATCCTTGGACTTGAGATCATCATAGTATCTTGTGCGTGATGAGTTATACTTTGACATGTCCCTTAAGACCCTTAGGGTATATCAAAGGGTATGATTGGGTATAATAAGTTATACATGGAGATAGGTAAATGATCAACAAAGAATCTACCACTTCAAGTAAAATGAGAGAATGTCCTATGTGATTCGATAAATGACGACTCAGAAGTCTTTGGCCAAAGCAGAATGAAATTAGAAATGATTTTCTAATTTGCATTATTTAGAGTTGTGCATTTGAGAATCGAAATACATATAATTAAATAAAATAAGACTTGACAGTAATTCCATGTCTTATATTTAATTGAGACATTGTATGGTAGAAGGATTGAATTGTATGATAACTATTCACTGAAAGGTTCTTTTGTGATTAAAAATCTATATTATCTAGAAAGTCGTTGATCGCTAAGGGGGCTTACCTTTATTGTAGAATAAATATTATTTATTTAAATAAATTAAATAGTTTAATTTATTTATTTAAATAAGATTAGAATTGTTCTAATTGATTTATTCACAACCGGTTTAATATGGAGAATCTAAAGGGTCACACCGCAAAAGGAAAATATTTATTTAAGAAGTAAATGACATAATTGTAATAATAAATTAAATAGCTTAATATTTATTATTTAATATTTTGGAAATATTAAATATAAATTAGTAAGAGGAGTCTTATTATTATTATTACAATTACTATTATTTAATTCCTAATAGGGATGGAGAATTAATTAATAGAAGTACTCTCTCATGAATTCCTAATTGGATTAGGAGTTTAATTAATTAGAGTTTAATTAAAATAAAAATCCTAATCCTAAATAGTTTAGGAGGGTTCCCTATATCTATAAATAAGAGGAGTCTTATCATGATTTAGGGTTAGACAGTTAGACTGTTAGATAGTTACACACTCTTGCATGAGAATTGTGGAGAGTACTTACAATTTCTATAGAGATAGAAACTAGGGTTTTGCCAACACCCATCTTCTTGAACAACTATTATTCTTTGGTGGATCATCTCTAGAGGCCAAACACTTGGGTGGCTAACGTTGATCAAAAGGAAAGAATTTAATCAGTGGAATTCAAGGAGAACGCGAAAGATTTTGAGGTAAACTCGTACCTATGGAAGCATGGTTCTACAAGGGTATGATTCTCATACTTTATCTCTTTCGTATAATTGATAATTGAGCACATAGATGATCATGGTGATGGTTTGTAAGAAAAATTTTAAAATCCGTTTTTATCGCGCTTCCGCACTATTTATGTAATTTGATTGCATGTTTGCGCTATATACAAACCTAACAGGATTACGAAAAAGGGAATTAGTGAATCCGAATAGATTAGTATATACGTTGCTTGCTCTTAAGAAGAGGATGATTGATCTCATAATCATTTATGTGGAGACACTAAAGCAAGTATGTAGGTGCTTATTGGAGAATAAGTTCACTGAATGTAGCTCACTATGGAATACCTAATGGAGTTTTACTCGCCTGTCAATAGGAATTCCTCTAGTGATAGTAGTACAAGTGATTCTTAGACTTGAGATCATCATAGTATCTTGTGTATGATGAGTTATACTTTGACATGTCCCTTAAAACCTTTAGAGTAGTGATATTAGTACAAGTGATCCTTGGACTTGAGATCATCATAGTATCTTGTGTATGATGAGTTATACTTTGATATATCCCTTAAGACCTTTAGGGTACATCATAGGCTATGATTGGGTATAATAAGTTGTACATGGAGATAGGTGAATGATCAACAAAGAATCTACCACATCTAGTAAAAGATGTGAATGTCCTATGTGATTTGATAAACGACAACTCAATAGTCCTTAGCCAAGGCATAATGAAATTAGAAAGGAGTTTCTAATTTGCATTATTTAGAATTGTGTATTTGAGAATCGAAATACATATAATTAAATAAAATAAGACTTAATTCCATGTCTTATATTTAATTGGGACATTGTATGGTAAAAGGATTGAATTATACAGTAACTATTCACTGAAAGGTTCTTTTATAATTAATGTTGAAATCTATATTATCTGGAAAGTCGTTGATCGCTAAGGGGGTTTAGCCTTATTGTAGAATAAATGTTATTTATTTAAATGAATTAAATAGTTTAATTTATTTATTTAAATAAGATTAGAATTATTCTAATTGATTTATTCACAACTGGTTTAATATGGAGAACCTAAAGCATCACACCACAAAAGAAAAATATTTATTTAAGAAGTAAATGACATAATTGTAATAATAAGTTAAGTGTATTTAATATAGTCTATAGAGATATAATAAATTAAATAGCTTAATATTTATTATTTAATATTTTATAAATATTAAATATAAATTAATAAGAGGAGTCTTATTATTATTATTACTATTATTATTATTTAATTCTTAAAAGGGTATTGGAATTAATTAATAAAAGTACTCTCATAAATTCTTAATTTTATTAGGAGTTTAATTAATTAAAAGAGTTTAATTAAGACAATTAACCTAATCCTAAATTGTTTAGGAGGGTTACCTATATCTATAAATAAGAGGAGACTTATCATAGATTAGGGTTACACACTCTTGCATTAGAATTGTGGAGAGTACTTGCAATTTCTATAGAGCTAAAAACTAGGGTTTTGCCAACACCCATCTTCTTGAACAAGTATTATTCCTTGGTAAATCACCTCTAGAGGCCAAACACTTGGGTGGCTAACATTGATCAAAGCGAAGGAATTTAATCGGTGGAATTCAAGGAGAACGCGAAGGAATTGGAGGTGAACTTGTAACCGAAGAAGCTTTGATTTACGTGGGTATAATTCTCTATCTCTGTCTCTTTCGTTTAATTGATAATTGAACACAAGGAAAGATCATGGTGATGGTTTGTATTAAAAATTTAAAATCCGTTTTATTACGCATCCACTCTATTTATGTAATTTGATTGCATGCTTGCGTATTATACAAACTTAATAGTGGTATCAGAGCCAATCTTTGTGTTAATTATTGATTTTGTTGATTCCATGTATGAATTGATATGCGATTCGATCGAATTTTTTGGGCTGCAAATTTTTTTCTGATTATGTCTCGCGGCGCGCCGCGCCCTAACCCTAGGAACTGAAAATTTTTGGGTTTTTCAATTAACATAAATGGTTTATTTAATTGATAAAAGTTTAAAATAAAGATGTTTATTTTATCTGGAATAGGATTCCAGATTGCTAAAATTAAAGAAGTTTAATTTTGATTTGGTTTTTGATTAAAATAAAAAAGTTTATTTTGTTTTAAAACTAAATATTAGCAAACTTTTGCCCATTAAATGATATCAATGCATATATGGAATGACTTTATTATTCATGTGATGAATGTTATTTATTGATGCATATGGAGATGTGTATGATAATAAATAGGGATTGATTATGGACTATTGACCAATGTGTGATTGGATTTATTTTAGAAGATGCTTGAATGAATGGGTTTTTATAAATGGGTTCTGTGTTCCTCGTCTTCTCTAATTTTTCTTAATTTAAATTCTATCTCCCTCATATGTACTTCCCCTTGACTGTTGATCAAGGTTTCTATTTATTGTAAATAGTTTGTGTAATAGGATTAGTTAGAATTATTTTGAAAAATTGGAGACAAAGGAGCAAGGAGCGCTTGAAGACCCGTTTGTAATGGAGCCCGGGTTTAAATGTAATAGTTATATTTAAGTTCAGTTCTTGCACCCTAGGTTTGAGCTTTTTGGTTCACTTAGTGGCTCTAGTGAACCAAACTAGAATAAAAGTCCGTAATCAATCCGGGTAGAATATAGTATTCTATATGTGCATGCTAACTATGTATATATTATATATTATCCAACATGCTTCGCATGTTAAATAATATGACGCGTATTTTATATATATATATATATATATATATATATATGCATGCGTGCTAAACAAGATGAGACTAATAATAACAAATCCCTCAAAGAAATCATATTAAGTCATAAGCGTTCAAAGATATTTGGAATATTGAACGTCGCCTTCTAGCACGGTAAAGCAATAGAGTATTGAATATTTAATATGAGTTTGTTGTGTCACCACAAGGGAAGTACTAAATATTTAAGATGTTACCTTATCACATTTGATGCTTATTAAGGAATTGAACATTACTGTTTTGTTATGTCACCACAAGGACGGTATTTTTCTCTTCACATATATGAAAGTGCTAGGTTGGACTTAACTTAGATAATTTTGATTTGGATGTGTCACCACTTCATCAAAATAATCTAAGAGGAAAAATATAAGGAGTTACATAGTGATGTAATTGATAATAGTTGTCTACCTATTTATTTATATATCGTTTGTTGTGTCACCACAAGGCTATATACATTTGAAATGAGATCCTTATTCTCACTAGCAAATCTTTAATTAGATTTGCCGAACTATATATTGAGGGTAATATAGTTTGATGAAAATAGTGGGAGATACCAATTTAAATAAAGACCTAATTTGTTTTTGGCACTTAATAAAATGAATGTATGCTAAAATGTTGTTTATTGCACATGCAGAATTTAAAAATATCAAACTCAATATCACTGCGTAGCATACTTGATGCTAACAAACTGACCGGACCGAATTACACGGACTGGTTAAGGAATCTGAGAATTGTTCTCACTGTTGAAAAGATTTTTTATGTCCTAAATTCGCTCGTCCCTGCAAATGTTGCAGAAACAGCCTCTAAGAAAGAGATTGCTACTTTCAGAAAGTGGCAAGATGATGCAATTTTGGCTCAATGCATCATGCTCGCATCCATGAGTAATGAGCTTTAGCGTCAGTATGAAACTATAGATGCTCCTACTATATTACTGCACCTCAAGGAGTTATATGGTGAGCAAAGTAGGACTGCTAGATATCAGATATCTAAGTAGCTCTTCCGATCTCGGATGACCGACCGTTGAGACTCATGTCCTAAAGATGATCAATCTGATTGAACAACTTGGACAGCTAGGGTTCATGACGGATGGGGAGTTAAGTCAAGATTTGATCTTGCAGTCACTCCCGGACACCTTCTCACAATTTGTTATGAATTTTCACATGAATAAGTTGGACGTCAACTTGCCTGATTTACTTAACATGTTGAAAACTGCTGAAGGTCACTTCTCATCCAACAAGAACCAAGTCTTAATAGTGGATGATTCTTCCAAGAAAAAGAAGAGGCCCAAGGTATCTTCTGAAAAGAAGAAAAAGAAGAAGGCTAAGGGCAAGGCGAAAGGAAAGGATAAAAAGAAAGCTGATCCTGATAGCAAAGGAATTTGCTACCATTGTAATAAGCCAGGACACTGGAAGAGAAACTGCAAGGAGTATCTTGCGGACCAAAAGAAGCTTGGAGAAGTTTCGACTTCCGATCTAGGTTTGTTCATGGTTGAAATTAATTTTTCTGAAAGTTAAAATTCTACTTGGGTATTGGATACTGGTTGTGGTTCTCACATATGTAACAATATGCAAGGACTAAGCAGAAGTAAAAAGCTGAACAAGGATGAAGTCGTCATACGAGTGGGAAATGGAGCAAAGGTTACTGCATTAGCTGTAGGAACTTATTGTTTAGCACTGCCTACGGGCAAGTCCATTAGTTTAAATAATTGTTATTATGTTCCAACACTCATTAGAAACATTATTTCAATTTCTGTATTGGATATGGATGGTTTTGATATTATAATAAAGAACAACAGTTGTTTTATTTATAATAAAAATATTTTATATGGTGTTGGTAATTTACTAAATGGACTTTACATACTTGACTTGCATGAAAATATATTTTAAATTGAACAAACTAAGAAAAGAAAAAGAGATGATGTTAATTATACAATTATGTGGCACTGTAGACTCGGTCATATCAATGAAACAAGATTAACCAAGTTGTATAAAGATGGGCTTTTAGAGCTATCTGATTACGAATCATATCCAACTTATGAATCTTGTCTGATGGGTAAGATGACTAAATCTCCTTTTAGTGGAAAAGGAGAAAGAGTTATAGAGTTGTTAGCGTTGGTACACACAGACGTATGTGGACCTATGACAATGATTGCACGAGGAGGGTATTCTTATTTTATTACTTTCACTGATGATCATTCTAGATTTGGATATGTGTATTTGATGAAATACAAATCTGAATCATTTGAAAAGTTCAAAGAATTCAGAAGTGAAGTAGAGAAGCAAACTGGAAAGAGTATTAAGTTTCTTTGATCGGATCGAGGAGGGGAATACTTAACCAATGAGTTTCTCAATTGTCTCAAAGAAAATGGTATAATCTCACAATGGACTCCACCAGGGACGCCACAGTTGAATGGTGTATTTGAAAGGAGAAATCAAACATTGTTCGTTCCATGATGAGTTTTACCGACCTTCCAATATCCCTCTAGGGTTATGCCCTAGAATCGGCTGCATACCTACTTAACAAGGTACCTATCAAATCTATCCCAAAGACTCCATATGAGTTATGGACAGGGAGAAAACCAAATCTTAAACATGTTATGACTTGGGGTTGTCCAGCTTATATCAAAAGGTTTGAGCATGATAAGCTGAAGACTAGATCCGACAAGTGTAGATTCATGTGATACCCTACAGAAACATCAGGGTATTATTTTTATCATCCTATTGATCAAAAGGTGTTTGTTGCAAAACACGTTGCCTTCTTGGAAAAGAAGTTTATCCTTGAAGGGGTCAGTGGGAGTAAGATATATCTTGAAGAAGTCCAGAACCACAAAATACTACGGATCAAAGTCAGGTACCTGATCATGTAGAAGAACCTAATATACCACAACCTATTCGTAAATCTGGAAGAGTACCGAAGATACCTGATAGGTATGGATTCATTATAGAGGATGATGATGAGGTACGCATCATAGGTGGTGATGATCCACTGACTTACGAAGAGGCTATGAGTAGTAAAGACTCAGAGAAATGGACTCCATGTATGAAAACCAAGTATGGACTTTGGTTTCACCACCTGAGGGCATTAAGCCTATTCGGTGCAAATGGGTCTTTAAGAGAAAGACTGGAGCGGACGGCAAGATAGAGACCTATAAGGCCCGACTGGTTACAAAAGGTTTCAAACAAAGATAAGGTGTTGACTATGATGAAACCTTTTCACCAGTAGCTATGCTCAAGTCCATTCGAATTTTGCTTGCAATTGCAGCTTATTATGACTACGAAATCTGGCAAATGGACATGAAAACGGCCTTCCTCAATGAAAAACTTGAGGAGAATGTATATATGATACAGCCAGAGGGTTTTGTTTCAACAGTTGGAACAAATCAAGTCTGTAAGCTACAACGATCCATTTATGGATTGAAGCAAGCTTCTCGAAGATGGAACATCCGTTTTGATGAGATAATCAAAGGGTGTGATTTTATCAAAAATGAGGATGAACCTTATGTGTACAAGAAGGTTAGTGGGAGCGCTGTTTCATTCCTAGTATTATATGTAGACGATATATTACTGATAGAGAATAATGTTCCTATGCTACAGTCTATCAAAATTTGGTTATCCAAACACTTCTCCATGAAGGACTTGGGTGAGGCATCCTATATTTTGGGGATAAAGATCTATAGAGATAGATCTAAAAGGATGTTTGGCTTGACCCAAGGAAAGTACATTGACTCAATACTAAAGAAGTTTAGCATGGAAGATTTCAAGAGAGGTCTCATGCCGATGAGCCATGGAATACATCTCTCCATGAAACAGGCCCCAAAGACACCTGAGGAGAGAGACTGTATGAGTAAGATTCCTTATGCTCCAGCAATAGGATCTATCATGCACGGTATGATATATGTACTAGATCGGATGTCGCTCATGCACTTAGTGTAACAAGCAAATATCAGTCAAATCCAGGAGAAGAGCATTCGAAGGAAGTGAAAAATATCCTAAATTACTTAAGAAGAACTAAGGATGTATTTCTTGTCTACAGTGGGTCTGAATTGAAACTAGAGGGCTATACAAACTCAAGTTTTTGAACGGACCAAGATGACAGTAAATTTGTTTCAGGGTATGTATTTACCTTAAACGGTGGCGCAGTGAGTTGGAAAAGTTCCAAGCAGCAAACAGTTACTGATTCAGCAACAGAGGCAGAGTACATAGCTGCAAGTGAAGTTGCAAAGGAAGCTGTTTGGATGAAGAAGTTCATAACTGAACTTAGAGTGGTTCCTAGCATTAGAGGAGTCGTACCTTTATTATGTGACAACACTGGAGCTGTTGCGCAGGCTAAGGAACCCAGGTCTCATCAGAAATCCAAATACGTGTTGTGGCAGTTTCATTTGATTAAAGAGATCATTGAAAGAGGAAACGTCACCCTGCAACGTGTGGACTCCCAAGACAACATTGCAGGTCCATTTACTAAAACTTTAACACAACAACAAGTTGATTGTCACTTAGAGAAGATGGGTATTAGATACCATGGCGATTGCCTTTAGTGCAAGTGGGAGATTGAAAGTAGTATGCACACAAGTCAATCATATTTGATATGATGTAGCATATACTTTGTAATCTTATTCATTTATTAATAAAAGGCGTTTTATTTTATCTACATGGTGTTGTTATTTAATATGTGATAAATCCTTTGTTTTAAGCAATGCTTTTAGAATCATGATGATGATCAAGTTAATGAGATCTAAATTTTTAGAAAGCTTAAAAACTAAAATCATTCCTAATCGTTGGATTACTAAAAAGGAGATTAGTGAATCTGGATAGATTAGTACATATGTTGCTTGCTCTTAGGAAGAGGATGATTAATATCATAATCATTTGTGTGGAGACACTAAAGAAAGTATGTAGGTGTTTATTAGAGAACAAGTTCACTGAACGTGACTCGCTAAGGAATACCTAATGGAGTTTTACTCGTCTGTCAATAGGAATTTCTCTAGTGATAGTAGTACAAGTGATTCTTGGACTTGAGATCATCATAACATCTTGTGTATGATGAGTTATACTTTGACATGCCCCTTAAGACCTTTAGGATATATCAAAGGATATGATTGGGTATAATAAGTTGTACATGAAGATAGGTGAATGATCAACAAAGAATCTGCCACATTTAGTAAAAGATGTGAATGTCCTATGTAATTCGATAAATGACAACTCAATAGTCCTTGGCCAAGGCATAATGAAATTAGAAAAGAGTTTATAATTTGCATTATTTAGAGTTGTGTATTTGGGAATCGAAATACATATAATTTAATAAAATAAGACTTGACAGTAATTTCATGTCTTACATTTAATTAGGACATTGTATGGTAGAAGGATTGAATTGTACGGTAACTATTCATTAAAATGTTCTTTTGTAATTAATGTTGAAATCTATATTATCTGGAAAGTCGTTAATCGCTAAGGGGGCTTACCCTTAGTGTAGAATAAATGTTATTTATTTAAATGAATTAAATAATTTAATTTATTTATTTAAATAAGATTAGAATTATTCTAATTAATTTATTTACAACCGGTTTAATATGGACAACCTAAAAGGTCACACCAGAAAAGAAAAATATTTATTTAAGAAGTAAATGACATAATTGTAATAATAAATTAAGTATATTTAATTTAGTCTATAGAGATAGAATAAATTAAATAGCTTAATATTTATTATTTAATATTTTAGAAATATTAAATATAAATTAATAAGAGGAGTCTTATTATTATTATTATTATTACTATTATTATTATTATTTAATTCCTAAAAGGGTTTGAGAATTAATTAATAAAAGTACCCTCATAAATTCCTAATTTGATTAGGAGTTTAATTAATTAAAAGAGTTTAATTAAGACAACTAACCTAATCCTAAATTGTTTAGGAGGGTTACCCATATCTATAAATAAGAGGAATCTTATCATAGATTAGGGTTACACACTTTTGCATTAGAATTGTGGAGAATACTTGCAATTTCTATAGAGATAGAAACTAGAGTTTTGCCAACACCCATCTTTTTGAACAAGTATTATTCCTTGGTGGATCACCTCTAGAGGCCAAATACTTGGGTGGCTAACGTTGATCAAAGCGAAGGAATTTTATCGGTGGAATTCAAGGAGAACGCGAAGGAATTGGAGGTGAACTTGTACCCGAGGAAGCTTTGAGTCACGAGAGTATAATTCTCTATCTCTGTGTAATGTCCGGAAATTTTTAAACGTTGTATCAAATGTATTTTTATAAGTAAATTCATTTTATATAATTTTATAAATTTAATGGGATCCATGTAAACAGTATTATTCAAATTTATAAATTTGTCCTAACATTTAATTGCAAGAAAATTTGGGAAGAAGATTAATAAGTAAATTACTTTAAATAATCTGAATAAAAATTAGGGATAAAATAAATACTTTAAATACTTAATTAATTTGTTAAGTATACAATGTAAAACGTTGGAAATAAAAGAGTGGTTAAAATGTTGGGCCTTCTCTTTTATTTTATTATAGTTAACCCTAAGGAATTATTTGCAAGAAAATTTGGGAAATTAATAAATAAATTTATTTTATTAAGTAATTCGAATGAGAAATTATGATTAAAATAAATATTTTGAACAATCAATTAATTAGTTTGATTAATTAATTTAAATATTAGGGGCATAGTACTAATAATTTTGAATAAATAGGGCTGAGCCAATTTCTTTTATTGGGCCACCATTTTAATGCATCCAGCCGGCCCAACTCATGGTTCAAGCCCAAAGTTGATTTCAGATGGGTTGGTGTAGTAGCCGGGTGGGATCCATTTCCTTTGGATTAGAATAACCGGCAACCCAAGTGGAGGAGGGGGCTTATAACGACGAAGAAACGAATTTGGGGATAAACAGAGAGAGACCAAAATCCCCTAAACCCTCAAATCAAACAGTCGAGCAAAAGCCAAGCCGTCGATCAAATCGGACGGGACAAGGCGAGTCGCCAGGCGTGCGCCGACGACGAAGGGAGCAACCAGCGGGCGGTTCAAGGGCTGAAGTGGGCGACTGAAGGTTCAACGTCCGGACCAAAGGGGTTCCAGAAAATCAGGCGACTTGACCGGTGAGGTTACGCGGTTCGAGGTCCTGCCGACGAAAATCATAGCTGTACTGATGGGTTGATAATCAGCCGAACCCCCTACTTTCCTCTACCCGATGGTCAAACGTTCGATCAATTGGGGGTATTGTCCAACTAGTGGGTAAAAGTATTGCTATAAATTGAACCCTCCATTCTCATACCTTAGTTGCCAATTTCCTTTGTTTGAAAGAGTCCCCAATTAGAAGCTAGGGTTTTAAAATAGTGAGCAGATATAGTGAGAAGGGGGAGGGACAGGGGAAGGCCACTGTAAATGTTCGGCTGGGTTGAGTATTTTGGACGAAGGAGAAGGATTTCTAGGCGAACAACACCAAGGTATCGAGCGATTGTATTAGCTTATTCGATTTGTATTTACACAGTGTATAATTGTATTGTTGGTATGAAATGGGAAACCTTATTATAACTTTTGGGGTTCAATATATGTTATCAGTTTGTTTGGTTTTAATTTGGGAAACCTGGTAATAATATATTGGATTCGTTTATAGCAACTGTGATGGGTTTGTTTAATTTTCCATCTTGTGATTGGTTATAGTATGTATGGTATTGGATTGTGTTGCGTTTTTGCTGGAAACCTGTGATTGAGGAACCAAAATGGTTTGGTAGCTATATTATAATTTTGAGTTCAAATCTGGGTTTCTGTTAGTTGTGTCACTATAATAGTGTGAAATACATTATTTTGGGAAATACAGGAATGCTGGGATAGTTCATATGGTTAGGACATTACTGTGATGAACCTTAACAGTTCTAGCAGTTGGAAGTATTAAACTTAAGCCATATATTGTTGGATTTGCAATACGATTTAATCTGTGTTGATTTGTTTTGGATGGCTCTGTTAACAGTGTAACTATAAACACAAATCCTTGACCTTCTTTTGGGTAGGATATCAGTGCTTGAGATAATGTTTGAGCCAAAACAGTGTTCGTATGGATTAACTGTACTGTTAATAATATTGTGAGAGAAATTACTGGTGTTTAATGGGTTAAGGTAATAATTAACAATAATTTATTATTATCAATGAATAAATAATAAAGATAATAAATATTTAATTATTATTTAGTAATAATAATAATTAAATATGAATAAAGTTAATAAATAAAGATAATAAATATTTAATTATTATTTAGTAATAATATTAATTAAATATGAATAAAGTTAATAAAATAATTATTTATTATTTATTAATAAATAGTAAATAAAGGTACTGAATATTTAATTATTATTTAATAATAATAATAATTAAGTATGAATAAAGTTGTTGAATAATAAGGATGAGAATTACTTAATCGTTGCTGAAATAATGATTAATAAGCTGATTTTTATTTTGGGTCCTTATTAAATAATGAGGATAAACACTTAAAGATTTTTTATTAATAGTAAATAGTAATTAAGTGTAATTAAATAAGTAACCAACTATTAGTTATTTGTCATTAAACCATGATGAATTTATTATTCTAATAATAAATAAAAAAAAAAAAAATTGTTGACCCATATTTAGGGACAATAAGGGTAATAATCTGAACCCTCGAGAATAGTAATCATGATTAACTAGCAATTATTTTTTTATAGCTAAAGATCACCAATAAATTTCTGTTTAGCTAATGTTAATCAGTAATTAAATATAGAGGATGAATTTTACCTGTTGAGTAAAAGGTATGGTAAGAGGTGCCAATATGCAACGGTTAATTGATAAATCGACTTTACCCAATGATAGGTCACTCGAGATCAATTAATTAAAGCTAGAATTTAAATTGTAGCTGAGCAAACAGACAAGTTCCTAACCCTAAACTTCTTACATTATTGCAAGTTCTTCCTTACTCAACTTTCACATTGAGCAATACTTCTAAAATCTTATGCAGTATTTTAATTCATGCAAGAGGTATATATTATTGCAAGTATTCTTTAAGCTTGAATTTTATCTCCAAGCATGCTTTAAGTGGTCTAATTCTTGCAAGATTTTTCCACATTTGTATAATCATTGACATTCGTGCATTTGAATTCGTATATTTAAGTTCAGAAATCTATCAACCATTCATGGTTAAGTCTGAACCCTTGTTCGGTCAGACAATTACGTGAGAATTTATAATAGCTATCCGAAACCAATCACTGGTAAGGATTCTCAGACTGTATGACCACCCCTTTATTTATAGGGGAGTACCCCACGTACCGTATATAAGGTACAAATAGCAGAATTAAATGTTATGCATATACATAGGGTACGCGAGGCTGATCCCCTCAAGTACGTTATTCTGCAGCCAGTAACCAGAGGGTCAACCAGCTATTGACTCCTCTGGAAGTTATCGTTCAAAGTCTATTTGACTATCAATTGTTCTATAAGCATTTAATGTTCTTGCTTCTGATTATTCTATTGTTGAAATCCTTTTAATATTCCTTCATCATGATATATCCTTATTGTTGCAAATTAAACTTGCTGGGCAAACTCGTTGCTCATTCTTGCTATATCATGACTTCATTGCAGCTAAACCCGAGACGTCAGGGAAGAACAAAAGGGAAAGAAAAGATGAAATGATAAACGTCTCGTAGCTGACTTTAGATTCATGTGTTAGTTAATTTTTCTGTTAATGTAATTTAAACCCTGCTAGCTATTTAGGGTATGAATTGTGTAAACGTTTAAGGTTATTCGTATTCTGGGACTAGTAACACCTTGTAATGAACAACGTATGTTTATTATATTCCGCACTTTTAGATATCATATGTTGTTAAAGGTGAATGTTTGTATTGGATCGTGATGACCAGATCCGGGTATTTAGAGACCCGAATTTGGGGGCGTCACAGGTTGGTATCAGAGCTGTAAGTTATAAACTTTAGGATTGCGAAACCTAGGTTATAACCTTCATAGTAAACTCGTATCGAGTATTAGGAGATAAATCGAGGAGATTTATCATATGTGGTTTTGATGAATTGGGGAATTCATCGAGTCGAGTAGTACCCAATGAAATATAACTTCATTTCTTCGATGAATATATTTTATTGTTGTACTAATGTTAGTTTTTGTGTGTTTGTAGGATGGCTGCTGTAGGGGAGACTAGTGGAGCCCGTGAGGAGGAGGAGACATATACAGACATACCAGTAGTTTCAGAGCAGCTGGTGGGCTATGCTCCTATTGCCCCGGGATTGTTACAGGAGGAGTCCGAGCCGGAGGAGGACTACCATAGAGAGCTACCAAAGCCAGTGGTAGGTAGGGTGATGAGGTCCGGTAGTGAGGACCCTGATGTTGATGAGGAGGATCCCGAGGCCGAGGGAGAGGAGCCACCTGCTGATATCGACGGCATGGGGTCCACTGCTGATGATATCATCGAGGGGTTGACGAACAGAAATGAGGAGCTGGAGGCTCGGATTTCTCATTTGGAGGAGCAAAACCAGACGCATCAGTATATGGAGGACCAGTACAGAGACCTGGCCTACCAGCTCGAGCATGATTTAGGGGTGGCCAAGGTACAGCTGCAGGGCTACGAGTCCTCAGCACAGCAGGTCGGACCACTGCTACATCAGCTAGTGGCCCGAAACACTGAGTTGAGGGAGAGACTGGAGCAGAGGGATCTGCAGATCGCCCACCTGAGGGCGAAACAGGAGGCCATGAGGTTTGAGGCCGGACTGGAGGTGGCTGCAAGGATGCGCGTCAGGGAGGCCTGGGCCAGGGAGGCCAGGAGGGTTGATCAGCTGGAGGACCAGCTAGAGGCCAGGGCAGTGAGGATAGAGACCCTGGGGCATGCCTTGGATGCAGCCTACCGTAGACCCCGGACTGAGGTAGGGGAGTCCAGTCGCTCTGTTCGTCGCAGGATCGGGGACGGAGCAGTCTTTTCTGGCCAGCAGGCTCGATTCCGACATGATGTATAGTGATGGGATAGGATGGTTGTTTAGTTGTTAGTACAGTCAGTCCCACTTTTGTTTATGTTAGGGACATATTCATGTTTGTTTGTGAAACTTTATGTTTGTTGTTATGATTGGGGTAGCAGTTAAACCCCAACTTTTGTGGTCTTGAGGGAGGAAAGGTTAGGATTCCCCACTTTTGTCTAGGGGGATGATTTGTTGATAGGACAGATAGTGGCGCATTTATAGAAGTATGCCACAGGTTTAGTCATTGTAACAAAACGGTGGTATATAAATATAAATGCAGATGTTTCGCTTAAATCAAATGTGTTGATAAATATTTTACCTTTGATTGTCTATTTTAATAACATATGTTGTAAAATGTGAATCTATAGGTAAAAGTTATCAGTTTCCTTATTCTAAACCATGCCAAGGGGAAGGCCACGTAACCGACAAGTCGAAGAGTCAGAAAGTGAGGTTGGAGACCAAACCAACCCAATGAGAATGTTCGCGGAAATGCTGGCCGAGGCTATGCAATCTAGACCACCACCTGAGAGAACCCAAGTTGCCGCTGAGCCAACGCATCATCTGGCAAGCTTTAAAGATTTCAAATTGGTCGGACCACCTGAGTTCAAGGGAACTCTTAACCCAATCGAGGCGCAGACCTGGATAGAAGAGATAGAGAAGGTCTTTGAAGTAGCAAGGGTGGCAGAGGAACAGAAAACAAGTTTTGCCACTTTCATGCTAAAAGGAGAAGCCAACTATTGGTGGAAGGCCAATCGGGGCCGAGTTGAAGAAGGCACTGTCGCGTGGGATCGTTTTAAGGAGATGTTCTTAGAAAACTACTTTCCAGAGAGCATGAAACAGGAAATGGAGATCAAGTTCCTAGAACTAAAACAAGGGAACATGTCTGTGGCTAAGTACGCAGCTAAGTTTAATGAGTTGGCACGGTTTGCAGCTCACCAAGTCAGCACAGAGGAAAGGAAAGCTCGTAGGTTTGAGCAGGGGTTGAAACCATGGTTATACCGTTCTGTGGCGGTATTGAAAATCAGAACATTTGCAGAATTGATGGAGAGGGCAATCATTGCAGAGGGTGGCAGTGAGGCTCTGGCCAAATACAACCAAGAGAAGAAGAAAGGACATGAGGGCCCGAAGGCAGGGAGCAGCGGGGGCAGCAACCCCAATAAATGCAAATGGAGTGAGAGCCAATCTTTCGGGAGCAATAAACCCGGAGGAAACCAGTCTGGAGGGGAGGCAAAGAAACCAGGAAGGTGCAATAATTGCGGCAAGAACCACACCGGGGAATGCATGAAGGGGAAGAGCGTGTGTTACCGTTGTGGACAACCTGGGCACATGGCCCCACAGTGCCCTAATAAGCCGAAAGGAGGTTGTTTCTCCTGTGGATCTCCTGACCACCAGATCAAGGACTGTCCGAAGAGGAAAAGCGACGCCGGGAGTGGCAACCGAAACAACAACAACAGTGGAAACAGCAACCGATTGAACTACGGGCCACCATCCAGTCAAGCCAACAGGCCGACAGCCCGCACGTTCAACATGACTGTGCAGGATGCCATGGAATCCAAAGACGTGGTGTCAGGTATCATCCCAATCAATGATATAAATGCATATGTGCTATTTGATTCGGGTGCTACTTGCTCTTTTGTTTCTGAAGAATTTGCTAGACAATTAAATGTACCTTGTGAAAAGTTAGAACACCCTATGAACGTAGAAATAGCCAACAAGGAAATTATCCCCGTAGAATGCATTCATAGGAATTGTTGTGTTGAATTGCGAGGATTTAAGCTCAATGTGGATTTGATACCAATTCGACTGGGAGAGTTCGATGTAATCTTGGGAATGGATTGGCTATCAACCCACGGAGCAGTTATTGACTGTAAAAAGAAATGTATACACTTAAAGACTTCTAATAAGTCGAAGGTGGTATTTTATGGCAGCAAATCACCAAAACCATCTTGTTGTCTTACTATGATGCAAACAAGGAGATTACTGAAGAAAGGATGCGAGTGTTATTTGGCCCATGTGGTCGATACTCGTCAGGTCGGGGATGAGATGAGTCAAATACCAGTTGTGAGAGATTTCACCGATGTCTTTCCCGATGAACTTCCGGGACTGCCGCCGGATAGGGAAACCGAGTTCGTTATCGATTTGGCACCGGGAACCGCACCAATATCGAAGCCGCCGTATCGGATGGCACCTGTGGAGATGAAGGAGTTGATGGTGCAACTGCAGGAACTGTTGGATAAGGGTTATATCAGACCGAGCGTGTCCCCGTGGGGAGCGCCAGTTCTGTTTGTAAAGAAGAAAGACGGTTCAATGAGGCTTTGTATCGACTATCGAGAGTTGAACAAAGTTACGATTAAGAATAGGTATCCACTTCCTAGAATTGACGATTTGTTCGATCAACTCAAGGGAGCGAAGTACTTTTCAAAAATCGACTTAAGAACAGGCTACCATCAGCTGAAGGTGAGGCAAGAAGATATCCCGAAGACTGCATTCAGAACTCGTTACGGGCACTTCGAGTTTCTGGTAATGTCTTTTGGATTGACGAACGCACCAGCAGCATTCATGGATATGATGAACAGAGTGTTCAAGCAGTACTTGGACAAGTTCGTAGTTGTATTCATCGATGACATCCTGGTGTATTCAGGAACAGAGAAGGAGCATGCTGAACACTTAAGAGTTGTATTAGAAGCTCTCAGGAGGGAGAAATTGTACGCAAAATTTTCGAAGTGTGAGTTTTAGTTGCAGAGGGTACAGTTTCTGGGTCATGTTATAGACAAGAATGGTGTTTCGGTGGACCCAGCAAAAGTAGAAGCGGTTATCAACTGGGAACAGCCGAAGACGCCGACAGAGATCCGGAGTTTCTTGGGATTAGCGGGATACTATCGGAGATTCATCCAGGATTTTTCAAAGATAGCATCGCCGTTGACCAATCTCACCAGGAAAACAGTCAAGTTTGTTTGGACGGAGAAGTGTGAGGAGAGTTTCATGGAGTTGAAGAAGAGACTCAGCCAAGCACCAGTGTTGACCTTACCGGACAACACTGGGGGTTTCGTAGTGTACAGCGATGCATCACACAAAGGTCTTGGCTGTGTACTGATGCAACACGGCAAGGTCGTGGCGTACGCATCACGGCAACTGAAGGACTATGAGAAGGGTTATCCGACTCATGACTTGGAGTTAGCAACGGTAGTTTTCGCCTTGAAAATTTGGAGGCACTACCTATACGGGGAGAAGTGCGAGATATATACAGATCACAAAAGTCTGAAATATATCTTCACTCAGAAGGAGCTAAATATGAGGCAACGCCGATGGTTGGAATTGATCAAGGACTACGACTGTGAAATTATGTACCATCCGGGCAAAGCAAATGTAGTGGCTGATGCCTTAAGTAGGAAAGGCAAGGTGAAATTGATGCAGCTGACAGTCCAGGAGGAATTGATACGGGACTTTGAACGTCTGGAGCTGGAAGTTAGGTATCCAATGGAGGTGGACGAAAAGGTGTTCGCCGTGACGGTAGGCCCAACTCTACTGGATAAGATACAGGAGGCTCAAGAATTTGACGAGGAATGCATTGACATTAAGAAACAGTTATCGGAGGGAAAAGCCTCGAAGTATAAGGTTGACATCACAGGATTGCTGAGATTCGAGGGAAGGATCTGGATACCCTATGTACCAGACTTAAGGGAAGAAATTTTGCAAGAGGCCCATAATACGAGGTTTTCGGTACATCCAGGTAGCACCAAGATGTATCAGGATCTTCGTCAGCATTATTGGTGGCCGCATTTGAAGGGGGAAGTTGCAGAATTCGTCAGCCGGTGTTTAACTTGTCAGAGGATCAAGGCTGAGCATCAACGACCGAGCGGATTGTTGCAACCCTTAGAGATTCCCGAGTGGAAGTGGGAGCACATCACAATGGATTTTGTGGTGGGACTTCCAACAACGCAAAAGGGTCTAGACGCCATCTGGGTGATCGTAGATCGTTTGACCAAGTCTGCCCATTTTCTACCGATCAAGATCAGGTACAAGTTGGAACAGCTGGCGAAACTTTACGTAAAGGAAATAGTATCACGTCATGGAGTGCCGGTATCTATCGTGTCCGACAGAGATCCGCGCTTCACGTCAAATTTTTGGAGAAGCCTACAGGAGAGACTGGGAACGAAGTTAAGAATGAGTACGGCATATCATCCCCAGACTGATGGTCAGAGTGAGCGAACAATTCAGACCCTAGAGGATATGCTCCGGGCAGTTGTAATGGATTTAAGTGGCAGCTGGGACGATCACTTGCCCCTGGTAGAGTTCGCTTATAATAATAGCTATCACGCTAGTATTGGTATGCCACCGTACGAAGCATTGTACGGAAGGAAGTGTCGAACACCGTTGTGTTGGGATGAAGTTGGTGAGCGGAGATTGTTGGGACCAGAATTGGTACAACAAACCGTGGAAATTATTAAAGTAATAAGACAACGGTTAGTGGCAGCCCAGGATCGTCAGAAAAAGTATGCCGACTTACATCGCCAGAAAAGAGACTTTGAAGTTGGTAGCTTTGTGTTTCTGAAGGTATCACCCTGGAAAGGGAAGATCCGTTTTGGGAAGAAGGGCAAATTGAGCCCTAGGTTCATAGGACCTTTTGAGATATTAAGGAGAATAGGCGAAGTGGCGTACGAGGTAGCATTACCTCCTGAGCTTGAGCACATTCACAACGTGTTCCATGTGTCAGTGTTGCGTCCGTATAAGCCAGATTACAAACATGTTATTTCCTATGAACCAATTCAAGTCGAAAGGGATTTATCGTACGAAGAGATTCCTGTTCAAATACTGGATAGGAAAGAGCAGAAGCTGAGGAATAAAATCATTCACTCGGTGAAAGTTCTCTGGAGAAATCACGCAGTGGAAGAAGCCACGTGGGAACTCGAAGAGAAAATGAGAACGAATTACCCCCAGTTATTCGCGTAACCTTAGGTTGAAATTCCGAGGACGGAATTTTTATAAGGGGGAAAGGATGTAATGTCCGGAAATTTTTAAACGTTGTATCAAATGTATTTTTATAAGTAAATTCATTTTATATAATTTTATAAATTTAATGGGATCCATGTAAACAGTATTATTCAAATTTATAAATTTGTCCTAACATTTAATTGCAAGAAAATTTGGGAAGAAGATTAATAAGTAAATTACTTTAAATAATCTGAATAAAAATTAGGGATAAAATAAATACTTTAAATACTTAATTAATTTGTTAAGTATACAATGTAAAACGTTGGAAATAAAAGAGTGGTTAAAATGTTGGGCCTTCTCTTTTATTTTATTATAGTTAACCCTAAGGAATTATTTGCAAGAAAATTTGGGAAATTAATAAATAAATTTATTTTATTAAGTAATTCGAATGAGAAATTATGATTAAAATAAATATTTTGAACAATCAATTAATTAGTTTGATTAATTAATTTAAATATTAGGGGCATAGTACTAATAATTTTGAATAAATAGGGCTGAGCCAATTTCTTTTATTGGGCCACCATTTTAATGCATCCAGCCGGCCCAACTCATGGTTCAAGCCCAAAGTTGATTTCAGATGGGTTGGTGTAGCAGCCGGGTGGGATCCATTTCCTTTGGATTAGAATAACCGGCAACCCAAGTGGAGGAGGGGGCTTATAACGACGAAGAAACGAATTTGGGGATAAACAGAGAGAGACCAAAATCCCCTAAACCCTCAAATCAAACAGCCGAGCAAAAGCCAAGTCGTCGATCAAATCGGACGGGACAAGGCGAGTCGCCAGGCGTGCGCCGACGACGAAGGGAGCAACCAGCGGGCGGTTCAAGGGCTGAAGTGGGCGACTGAAGGTTCAACGTCCGGACCAAAGGGGTTCCAGAAAATCCGGCGACTTGACCGGTGAGGTTACGCGGTTCGAGGTCCTGCCGACGAAAATCATAGCTGTACTGATGGGTTGATAATCAGCCGAACCCCCTACTTTCCTCTACCCGATGGTCAAACGTTCGATCAATTGGGGGTATTGTCCAACTAGTGGGTAAAAGTATTGCTATAAATTGAACCCTCCATTCTCATACCTTAGCTGCCAATTTCCTTTGTTTGAAAGAGTCCCCAATTAGAAGCTAGGGTTTTAAAATAGTGAGCAGATACAGTGAGAAGGGGGAGGGACAGGGGAAGGCCACTGTAAATGTTCGGCTGGGTTGAGTATTTTGGACGAAGGAGAAGGATTTCTAGGCGAAACAACACCAAGGTATCGAGCGATTGTATTAGCTTATTCGATTTGTATTTACACAGTGTATAATTGTATTGTTGGTATGAAATGGGAAACCTTATTATAACTTTTGGGGTTCAATATATGTTATCAGTTTGTTTGGTTTTAATTTGGGAAACCTGGTAATAATATATTGGATTCGTTTATAGCAACTGTGATGGGTTTGTTTAATTTTCCATCTTGTGATTGGTTATAGTATGTATGGTATTGGATTGTGTTGCGTTTTTGCTGGAAACCTGTGATTGAGGAACCAAAATGGTTTGGTAGCTATATTATAATTTTGAGTTCAAATCTGGGTTTCTGTTAGTTGTGTCACTATAATAGTGTGAAATACATTGTTTTGGGAAATACAGGAATGCTGGGATAGTTCATATGGTTAGGACATTACTGTGATGAACCTTAACAGTTCTAGCAGTTGGAAGTATTAAACTTAAGCCATATATTGTTGGATTTGCAATACGATTTAATCTGTGTTGATTTGTTTTGGATGGCTCTGTTAACAGTGTAACTATAAACACAAATCCTTGACCTTCTTTTGGGTAGGATATCAGTGCTTGAGATAATGTTTGAGCCAAAACAGTGTTCGTATGGATTAACTGTACTGTTAATAATATTGTGAGAGAAATTACTGGTGTTTAATGGGTTGAGGTAATAATTAACAATAATTTATTATTATCAATGAATAAATAATAAAGATAATAAATATTTAATTATTAATAATAATAATTAAATATGAATAAAGTTAATAAATAAAGATAATAAATATTTAATTATTATTTAGTAATAATAATAATTAAATATGAATAAAGTTAATAAAATAATTATTTATTATTTATTAATAAATAGTAAATAAAGGTACTGAATATTTAATTATTATTTAATAATAATAATAATTAAGTATGAATAAAGTTGTTGAATAATAAGGATGAGAATTACTTAATCGTTGCTGAAATAATGATTAATAAGCTGATTTTTATTTTGGGTCCTTATTAAATAATGAGGATAAACACTTAAAGATTTTTTATTAATAGTAAATAGTAATTAAGTGTAATTAAATAAGTAACCAACTATTAGTTATTTGTCATTAAACCATGATGAATTTATTATTCTAATAATAAATAAAAAAAATTGTTGACCCATATTTAGGGACAATAAGGGTAATAATCTGAACCCTCGAGAATAGTAATCATGATTAACTAGCAATTATTTTTTTATAGCTAAAGATCACCAATAAATTTCTGTTTAGCTAATGTTAATCAGTAATTAAATATAGAGGATGAATTTTACCTGTTGAGTAAAAGGTATGGTAAGAGGTGCCAATATGCAACGGTTAATTGATAAATCGACTTTACCCAATGATAGGTCACTCGAGATCAATTAATTAAAGCTAGGATTTAAATTGTAGCTGAGCAAACAGGCAAGTTCCTAACCCTAAACTTCTTACATTATTGCAAGTTCTTCCTTACTCAACTTTCACATTGAGCAATACTTCTAAAACCTTATGCAGTATTTTAATTCATGCAAGAGGTATATATTATTGCAAGTATTCTTTAAGCTTGAATTTTATCTCCAAGCATGCTTTAAGTGGTCTAATTCTTGCAAGATTTTTCCACATTTGTATAATCATTGACATTCGTGCATTTGAATTCGTATATTTAAGTTCAGAAATCTATCAACCATTCATGGTTAAGTCTGAACCCTTGTTCGGTCAGACAATTACGTGAGAATTTATAAAAGCTATCCGAACCAATCAATGGTAAGGATTCTTAGACTGTATGAACACCCCTTTATTTATAGGGGAGTACCCCACGTACCGTATATAAGGTACAAATAGCAGAATTAAATGTTATGCATATACATAGGGTACGCGAGGCTGATCCCCTCAAGTACGTTATTCTGCAGCCAGTAACCAGAGGGTCAACCAGCTATTGACTCCTCTGGAAGTTATCGTTCAAAGTCTATTTGACTATCAATTGTTCTATAAGCATTTAATGTTCTTGCTTCTGATTATTCTATTGTTGAAATCCTTTTAATATTCCTTCATCATGATATATCCTTATTGTTGCAAATTAAACTTGCTGGGCAAACTCGTTGCTCATTCTTGCTATATCATGACTTCATTGCAGCTAAACCCGAGACGTCAGGGAAGAACAAAAGGGAAAGAAAAGATGAAATGATAAACGTCTCGTAGCTGACTTTAGATTCATGTGTTAGTTAATTTTTCTGTTAATGTAATTTAAACCCTGCTAGCTATTTAGGGTATGAATTGTGTAAACGTTTAAGGTTATTCGTATTCTGGGACTAGTAACACCTTGTAATGAACAACGTATGTTTATTATATTCCGCACTTTTAGATATCATATGTTGTTAAAGGTGAATGTTTGTATTGGATCGTGATGACCAGATCCGGGTATTTAGAGACCCGAATTTGGGGGCGTCACACTCTGTCTCTTTCATTTAATTGATAATTGAACACAAGAAAAGATCATGGTGATGGTTTGTATTAAAATTTTAAAATCCGTTTTATTGCGCTTCCGCTCTATTTATGTAATTTGATTACATGCTTGCGTATTATACAAACCTAACAAATCGCTCTTCTCCTTTTATGTGAACCCCTTGTAGATTTCTGTTCGTGAAGGCTAGATCACTGGATGGGAGTCGTGAGCTAGTAGGTGTTACTGCACTCGACGATCCTGACTTAGAAGAAGAAGATGGTGGAGATTGGCCTTGATCCAAAGGAATAGCTTGAGGCACAGAGCTTCGAGGAGGAGGAGGAGGAGGAGGAGGAGGAAATGATGATTGTTGTTGAGGTCGTCTCCTCTCCCCCTTTTTGTCAGCATCCCAATCGTTGCGTAGAGCATTGACTTCATCAGATAGTTTCTTGACAGTAGACACAAGTTCATGTATCTAGCTTCTTGAAAGGGTGATTTCGTCTTTGGATTCTTGATATCTGGCATCTACTTGTTCTCTTTTCTAATGAACAAGTGGTATTGCATTATCAGTACGTTCCATCAACTGGACCGAATTCTATTAATGAGAAGCTCAGAGAGAAAACTTTGTTGGAGAGAATTTGATAGAGTCAACATTGGAAGTTTAAAGAGAGATCACTGTCGCTTTATGGTCAGCAATTTGCTTGAAGTAGAGGTCATCTCGCTTCTTGAGGTTATCAATAATTATCTTGATAAGCTCATTTATTTTGGTGCCAATTTTTTTTGACATTTTCCTAGGTACTTTGGCTGCAGTCTGAGCAATATGGGTGAGACCTCGTTGAATTACAGTAGCAGTATCCTGGATACCAGCATTGCATTCTTCAATGATAGTATTTAACATATGCTTAAGATGGATCTTGGATGGTACTACAGAGACTCTCTCGAGAATTTGTGCCATAAAAGCTTCAGCTCCTTTTTTATTACCCCGGTTGATGTTCTCAAGTAAAGAGTGAGGAATAATCAAACCTAAATTTGTACTATTTGAGGAAGAGGGTATATTTGTACAGGTATGAGAGGTTGAAGGAATATTTGTATGGATATGTACAGGTATAGTCTATGTTAGGTGAGTTGGGTGACTCTACGATCAGGAAGTTTAGAGACTCTACGATCGGAGAGTTTTGAGAAGTTGGGGATTAAGAGTATAAATGTGCAGTGGTTGTTTCAAATGAGGATGAGATTGAATATACAGTATGAGGTTGGTTAGATTGGTTAATGATCGTAGACTTTTAAAACTCTACGATCACGGGTGCTGCATGTCATTTCACCAATATAGTTGTTGAGCACATTTCTAACTGCTCTTCTCCTTAGCTTTAAGAGTTTTGACAATCTTCCTTAGGTCTTCACTCTACGAGGATCAACGCTGTTAGTTCATGTCAGAACTGATGCACTCTACGATTTTCCTAAATCGTAGAGTTAAATGTCCAGTCGTAGAGTGTCTGGCTAGACAGACTCTATGATTTACATTTAACTTTAATGTACTCTACGATGTTTCTCTTTAGTCTTGAAAGACTAAGTCTTCGACTCTTCCTGGCTTGACGATCTTCAACTTTGCTTTAATTATTTAATCATTACTTGTACTTTAAGAACTTTGAGGAGTGACTTGACAATTCTGCAAGCTTAGAGTAGTGGAAGTTGTAGCTCTACGATCAGCAAGCTCTACAATCTTGAAAATACTTTACGATATTCAGACTACTTTACAAATCTTTAGAACTATGATCAATAGGCTCTACGATCTTCTACACTACGATCAATATTCTCTACGATCTTCAACTACTTACTTTACGATCGTCTTTTAACTTAAGATCTATACATCAGATTCACTTTACGAAATAGATCAACCTAACAAGTTTGATCTCTAATCTAAGTCCTTTTACACCAATTTCATTTCAAAGACCGTACAAAAGCTTCTAATTACAAATATACATTATTTTCATATATCATCATCAAATCTAAAATATGCATTGTTCTAACAATCTCCCCAAATCCCTAAATCCTAATCTTGATTGATCTGAGACAGATCTCTGACTTGTGATCAGATAGTTTATTGAAGAAGAAGACATATTCCATGTAGAGATATAGTCTTATCTAGCTCCTCAATCTTGGAAACTATAGTTGATTCTCTTTGTGTAGACTGTTCAATTATCTTTCTTAATTTTTCATTCTCAGCCTCAAGCTGAAAGAGAGAGAGAGAGCTAGCATTTCGCAGAGCTGTTTTCATCTCCACTCGTACTTTCTCTTTCTCCTCTTGAAGAAGAGAATGGACCCTTGATAGAACCTTGGACCACTTCATATATTTATGCATATCAGATATAATATCATCCAATGCAATTCTAAGATCATTTATATCTACATTGAAATTCATATAGGCAAACTTAGAAGGGGTTGAATAAGTGTGGGAACAAACGATATCAAATTTTTGCAATTTAAGTAATCAGTCAAAAACATCTTGTATAAAAATGCGGTATGCTGTATTTCTAAATTCAGCTTGCTCGATTACTAGCTTATCAGAACTGACAGAAACTGTTTATCAATGCAGTTTTGTAAATTAATTTATTTATACCAAATAAAGACCTGAGTTGAAATTAATAATTTTCAGATGAAATATATATGTTCAAGTATTATGATTATGTTTTGTAATTCAAATTGAAGTATGCAATGAACAATTAAAGTAAAACAAATAATCACATGAACACAAGAGATTTTTACGTGATTTGGTCCTTAACTTCTATTCTAGTGGCCTAATCCACGTCCAATACCAACTAGTATTGGAGACTCTTTTATTAATAAAATTGGTTTACAATTAAACCCCTTTACAAGACAAGTTCTTACAACCTTTGAGTACTTATACTCCCCAAGTGCCTTTGCTCCCAAGCACCTTTGCTCCCCATACTCTTATGCACCCTTAAGCACCTATGCTTCCTTGAACTTGCTTGTAAAACCCCTAATCCAACCCGAATTAGAAACAATAGACTAACCCCTTAGTCTATCAACTGTTTTGAGAATGATTAAGAGATGATAACAAGATAAACTATGATCAAAGCAATAATTATATCAAAATTTAAGGCTCAACTAATATGCAATGATCTATTCAAGAGATAAAGAGATTTAACAAGTTAAGCTCGCAATTTAAAAACTGAAGTTGATTGATCTCTTAAAAGTGTTGCAGCTTCTTATAGTTCTTCACGGAATAATAAGCTTTTAGTATATTGTGAAGAATATAATAATTGTAGTGTGTATCATGTAATGCTTGGCCAAACAGATTATATATAGGAGGAAGAGTAGTCGTTTGGTCCAATCTTATATTGGAATCAAATTAGGCAAATCAGATTCTTTAAGATTATGTAGCCATTATAGATATGATTACAACTAATGTTTAGCCAGCAAATATAATACATAGAAGGGAACAACTAGATATAAGATCTATCTAAATGAGGTTAGCCAGCAAGATTGATTTGATTAAGATATGAACATTAAATAACCCAATCAATCAAGTGGATTATGGATATTCCAATTAACACAATAATGGGCAGTTTAATTATAGTAACAAATGTAGATAGAATTATTTTCAAAATCTGTTTCTTAAATTTAGTTCCTTTAATTATTGGAATGTTTCACAATCAGCTTTTCAAAAATTAACTCTAATTAGTTAATATTTGATCCATATAAATTTTAAAAGCTTAATCAAATATTTTCATAATTAATTAAATTACTTCCATAAATATATCTATGATGCAATGTAAATCCTAGAGTCTTGATTGAGATATAATTAAAGCTAGGATCTTACATTGAAATCCTAGAGACTTAATTCCTATCTTCAAGTGTTCAATTTATAAGGCTTTAAGAAATCCTTTGGTGTCTCATTAAATCCTGTAATTGCATGAATAAACATTTAGCACAATGAGAAAGTTATCATCAAAACTCAAGGTTAAAATTTGACCAAGTCAACATTCTCTCCCTTTTTAATGATGATAATTAAATAATTATAGCTCCCCCTAAAACCATACATATGTGTAAAATATTCTTGACAAAATGAAGAAATGACCAATTGTTCATCCTTGTTTATGTTTACGTTCGACAGAGTCAATACAACTTGCTCTATTAATTAACCCAACTTGTTGCATACCTTCTAGTACATGTCTCAAACATTTATACCAGTTCTAATCCACATGTTTTCAACATGCAATTTTAATTAACCAACCTGTTTCACATACATCCAACATAGCAATAACCGATTATATTAATTAAACATTAAACTATCAGTACCATTTTAAGATATCAGTACTAGAATATAAACCATAGTACTAAATAAAAATTATGAAAATTCATAATTTGTCTCCCCATTTGTCATCAGTCAAAAAGAAAGAGACGAGAGAGAAAGGAGCTCGATTCAATCATCAAGATCCATAATTTGAACGTTATTTTTGGCACGTTGGGTGAATTAGCGACGGTGAATGAGATGTGAAATACGTTTAGCCATGGTTAATTTATTTGCAAAGCGAGGAGGACGTTCAATATGAACGTCGAATGGAGCTTTCAAATTTAAAAAGTCGCCTTTAAATGTTGCAAGCCGATTGCACTAGGGCCATTCTAGAACTAGAGAATGAAACTGGGGAATCTAAAAAGCCTCTCCAATTTCGTTTGTGCAACGTGCAACAAACCTGCCCAATATCCCGACTTGATTGCTGACAAACTTGAGTTCTTGACTCAATTGGCATGCATTTCTGTTCATTTTTCTTTGAAGAGCTTCCACCATAGCAATAGTGTGGAGCTCAAATCTAGTTTGTAAATTAATAAACTCATCTTCAACCCAACAAAAAAGTAAATTAGCCTTATAAACATCCATTGACAGTTTTTCCTTTTCCAATGCAATCAACTGGTGCTTAATGTCAATGATATCTTCTTTCATACTTACTTGATTGGCCAGAATTTGATTAAGCATTGTCATAATTTTAGGAGAATGAGGAGAAAGAAGTGAATCCTAAGGGATGAGAGCAGGTTGGGGGTTAACAAAGGGAATATCATGATCAAGACGCACAAAATCCCTATCAACCAAAGAAAGATGAGAACTTTTCAAATTTGTAGAATCAATTGATTCGGTAAGAGAAACAGAGGCTTCATTATAAAGAGAGATTTCAAAGTGTTGAAATAATTTAGTGAGAAAGCCACCATAGGGCAAACATTTTTTACTTTGACGAATACAGCTACCCATATTTTGCATCATCATTTAAGAGAAGTTTTAAAATCATCGCACTCAACACAAGGTCTTGATAAGTAAAATTTATACCTCCACCGGTGTGAGGTAATAAATTATATCTCAAGACTTTGTGAATGACACAAGCAAGTGGGGACACATCAATAGTTTTTGGCAATGAAAAGACCTTGATCGTGGGGTCATCTTTAACAATTTGAAGTTGCTCTAAAGGTTGAAAAGGCTCATATGCAGCACCTTTTAAAGTAAATGAACATATTCCAGTGGAAAGAATAGATAAAATGGTTCCTAAATCTTTCATAGTGAATTTAAAAGATTTTCCTTTGACAAAAGTAGTGTAAGAATCACTTGTATACTCAAGATTTGTGTAAAACTGTTGGATCAATTTTGGATAAGCAACAGATGGGGGGAAAACCATAGAAGCAATACCACAGTTATCAAATAATTTGTGAAGTGGAGAATTTTGGTAAAAGTACATGTCAATTGTTTTCTCATAAACAAAGGGTTTTTGAACAATGGAAGTTTTATAACGAGCTTCAAAATATAGTCCCCTAAAGAAATTTTCAAAAAAATTTAATGAGGAGGGAGATAAAGGGGTTATCGACGGCGATGGATTAGCCGAATTTTTGTCCGATTTGTAGTTCTTGCAGAGCTGGTTTAGAAGTAACAACTTTCCCTTTTCCTTTCTGTTTCCATGATTTTGATGTTGTGGATTGAGGCGAGGATGATGGGCTTGAATGAGGTTCAATAATTTGCGGACTTGGTGAAACATCGGCTAACTGATGTTCTGCAGTAGGTTGTGTTACCATTTTAGGTTTTCCCTTCTTTCCCTTCTTTTTCTTTGTTAAAACCCTAGTAAGCATAGAGACAATAGAGGAGATGGAGGAGATCATCATCATTATCAGATTCATCTCGAATCCGTTTTGATTGACGGGTTTTCATCTTAGTCGAGGGTAAGAGTGCATATGATCAGCGTTAATGGCGGACTTGGCCGGGAAGGTGAAAAGTTTTGAAAAAAAAATTACAAGGCAAAGTAAAAGAGAGAATAACATCGTTAAGAGTAAAAAAAAATTAAGTTACCGTGGTTTTGGGAATATGACTTTATTTTGACCGAGACATAAGGAGAGTCAAATAATGATTAAGGATTGCTTCCATTTTTAATACAATTTCAAATTCAAATCATATTTTATTTCCATAGCATACTAAATCACACAACTTCAATTAAGCCAGGAAACATGTATCAATTTAATGTACTAAATCATGCACATGATATTCAGTCAAATTAAATTATGCACACTATATTATAAACAAGTCAAATTATGTAACATATTAACTTATTCACATATTAGATCATGCACATGGAAATCAATTATACACATTGTCCTAAATAAATTATGCACTAAATTATACACATGGCAAACTCTCTTCTTAATGGGCAAAATCTTTCTTCACTCAGTGCTTTAGTAAAAATATATGCCAATTGATGCTCTGTGGGAGTAAAAATTAATTTCATTAAACCTTTTGATACATTATCCCTTATAAAATGATGTCTCACTTCTACGTGTTTTGCACGTAAATGCAAAACATGATTTTTAGATATATCAATAGTGCTAGTATTATCACAATAAATTGGCACATTATTGCATGTAATATCAAAATCACATAACGTTTGGCGCATCCATAATATTTGAGAACAACAACTCCTTGCAGCTAGATATTCGCTCTCAGTGATTGATAGTGCAACTGAAGTTTGCTTTTTACTATTTCAGGACACTAAACTTTGTCCCAAAAATGTACAAGCACCACTCGTGCTTTTTCTATCAATTTGATAACATGCATAGTCTGCGTCTGAGTAGTCCATTAGTTCAAAATTCTTGTAGATAGGATACTACAAACCAAAATTAATAGTACCACATAAATATTTAAGATTTCTTTTAACAACTTTTAAATGTGATTCTTTTGGTTTTGCTTGAAATCTTGCACAAAGACAAACATTATACATTATATCGGGTCTTGAGGCAGTTAAATACAACAAATAACCTATCATACCTCGATATTTGGTTATCTCTCTGTTTGTACCTTAGTAATCGAATGTGAACTTGATTGACGTACTCATTGGTGTAACTTTTGATTTAGATTTTTCAAATCCAAACCTTTTGAGCAATTCCTTTGGGTATTTGGTTTGATGTATTAAGATACCATCCTTTGTTTGCTTTATTTGGAGTCCTAAAAAATAGTTAAGTTCTTTCATTAAGCTCATGTCGAACTCCTTATGCATACACTTAGAAAACAACTCACAAAGAGAATTATTTGTAGCACCAAATATTATATCGTCTACATATATTTGTACAATGATAATATCTTTATTTTCATGCTTAATAGATAATGTAGAATCGATTTTACTTTGAGTGAAACCATTTGAGAGAAGATACTTAGCCTCTCGTACCAAACCTTGGGAGCTTGCTTGAGTCCATAAAGAGCCTTTTTAAGTTTCTATACATGATTTGGGTACTTCTCATGCTCAAATCCGGGAGGCTATTTCACGTACACTTCTTTATTTATGTAGCCATTGAAGAACACACTCTTTACGTCCATTTAGTGAAGCTTGAATTGCTTGTAACAAGCAAAAGCTAGCAAAATTCGAATAGACTCTAACCTTGCTACAGGGGCAAATGTTTCTCCGTAGTCAATCCCCTCTTGTTAGTTGTATCCATGAGCTACCAACCTTGCTTTGTTGCAAGTAATTATACCATGCTCGTCAAGCTTATTCTTGAATACCCATTTCGTTCCAATGATTGAGACTTCTTTTGGAGGGGGAACTAATTCCCATACTTGGCATCTTTCGAATTGTTGGAGTTCCTTTTGCATTACTAATAGCCAATTCTCATCAAAGATGGCTTCCTTAATATTCTTTAGTTCAACTTGTGATAAGAATGCTGAAAAGGCACATAAATTTTGTGCACCTCTCACTGTAGTTATTCCTCTATTGATATCTCTAATGATATTCTCGGGAGGATGATTTTTGAGATACTTTGCAGTTTTTGGCATTGTAGTGTTGTATATGCGCTCATCCTATTGGATAGAATCAGAATTAGTAGGTTCTTCATTACTTGGAGATGTTTCTAGTCTCTTGTTCTTTCTGTTTGTTGAATCCAGTTTACTGCCTTGACTTATCCAGTCTGCTGGATTGATCTGTCTAGTTCACTGGAATTGCAGCAGTCTCTAAAATTCCTGCATCATCGTCTCTATCTTTTGGAAGATCATTGTTAGACTCATTAAAAGTTATATGGACAGATTCTTCAACATAAGATTTATTAGCATTATACACATGATCAATAAGCTTTACTATTTTGAGAATAACCAATAAAAATTCATTCATAAGATCTAGCTTCAAATTTTCCTAAACTACCACCTATATTTAAGATAAAACATTTTGCACCAAATACTTTGAAATAACTTATATTAGGGATTTTATTATTCAACAGTTTATAAGGTGTTTTTAGAAGAATAGGACGAATAAGTACTCAATTAAGAACATAACAAGAAGTGTTTAATTACCGCTTCGGCCCAAAATTTCTTTGAGAGCTTACTCTCTTGTAGTAATGTTCGAGTCGTTTCTAGCAATGTTCTATTCTTTTGTTCCACCACCCCATCTCAATGGTTCAGTTGTACAGATCTTAGTGATCTGGTCTTAGTGACCTCATCCTTAGTGAATTTCCTACTCAGTGAAGTTGAAGAATGAACTAGGAGTTATTTAGTCTCCGAACCACTTAAAATGTTCATGTGTCATTTACTTTACTGCTCTTACATTTCTGTTAAATACTTGTATTGCTATGATTGATAATTCATAAATAAAGTTAGAACTGAGATTCATATTAATCTTTAAGGGGGCTTTACAAAAGTGTATTCCGTTGTGCTTAATCAATTCTGATTAACAAATAATTTGGTAATATCCTTAATAAGTTAAATTAGAAGAGGATCTATTCAACCCCCCTTCTATATTTCTTAGTGCCTCTGGAAAATAACATAATGTAATATGTATACGATATATATGTTATATATATATATAGAGAGGCCGGATCAGGTCCGGACTCCCGGACCTGATAAAATCCGGACTCCAAATTTTATTTTATTTTTTTCATTTTTTTTTCAAAACAACTAATAAAAAATGTATAGTTATTTTTGGTACTGAAAAAATTTGTTAATACAATATTTTGGGTATGATTTGGATACATATAACAAATAGTGTTATACAGTCGGTACAACACTTTTTGTTATATGTATCCAAATTATACCCAAAATATTGCATTAACAAATTTTTTCAGTACCAAAAATAACTATACATTTTTTATTAGTTGTTTTGAAAAAAAACGAGAAACAAAAAATTTGGGTCCGGATTTTGATCAGGTCCGGGAGTCCGGACCTGATCCTGGGCGTGTGTGTGTGTGTGTATATATATATATATATATATATATATATATATATATATATATATATATATATATATAACATATATATATCCTGCATTATGCTGAGAAATCTAAGTGAAGGGAGGTGGTGGTGTATTGCCTATGAATAAGCCACCTAACATTCCTAATTGAGTAAGTTTCTTAAGAGTGTTAGTGGGATATCTCAGCAATGTACAATGCTTCTATATCAGTTCATTTCATTTCATAAGTCCCATAAGTTCAGCTCTATGCTCCTAAGAACCAAGCTCAAAATCTCGCAAGTCTTATATATGAAACCCTCACAAAAAGTCAGGACAATTAACTAAGCAATTGGTTTCTAAGAGAGGAATAGAGAAGATATGAAACACAAGATTTTCTAAGAGGAATCCAGCTCATCTATAATCAAAATTGAGGTTATACGGCATGCGGTAACGTTACAAGTTAGCATAAACGGCTAAAGACGGTAACATAAACAACGAAAGGCAAGTATTCTAACTAGCTTACGTTTAATTTTATTAAATCATGATGTGATATAAATATTGCGGTGTTGAAAAATATTATTTAATTATCGAATTCATATGATGTTGTTAAAGTTCCTTTTTATTTGCGAACTATTATTGTAAGTCTAAGCTATTTGTTTCGGCTAGACGATATTTGAAGCAGGTTATTGAATCCTTACTTTTTATATAAGCTAAACCAAACCAAATTGTTTTGGCGCGGATTTAAATAGTGAAAACTAGGATTAACAACCCTATAAAGGGGAAAAGTTTATCGAAAACTATAATTCTGGTTTACGCTTATGCATTGATATAGTTGTGCACAATTCATAAGTACAAAATGTTGATCCCCTTGCGTACGTACAAATTTTATAGTCCTATGACTGTTAAAGGTTTCAGTAGAAATACTTGTTAACCTATAGATGTGTTCAAGATCTTGTGACCCTCACTAGCGATGTTATGATTTCAAATTCAAATGGAAAGTTTTGAAAACAGTTTATTCCAGTCATTTCACAATTATTGTTCAACTGTTGAGGAAGTTCATTAAATGTTGATTTCTTATATGATATGCTTATTCTAAGACTATTATACTTGCTAGACAATGTGATTGTTCATTCTTGCATAACTTAATATTTTCAGTAAAGAACGAGAAGTCCGGAGGGACGAGCACATGCATGGGAAAAGAAAAAGTGATCAAGTAGACATCTGTTTAGTCTACCCTTTTTGTTTTAATTTGTAAGACTTTAATCATGTATATATTTGTATATATTATGATGTAATATTTAAGGTTACTTAACCTGGGAGATATTATGTAAGTTTTGTAATGAAACATGTTAAGTTTATATTGTTTAGTATGATTGTAATATAGATGTGTGAATATATTTTGTTAATGAGCACCAAACCCGAGTTGCAAGGGACCCGAATTTGGGGGCGTCACAGGTTGGTATCAAAGCTGTAGGTTATAAACCTTAGGTGGGGAAAAACATTAGGATATAACCTCCTAAGATATGGTGAAAATAGAACATTGATAAAACTCGTATTGAGTTATAAGGAATGAATTAAGGAAATTCATTTGAGAAGAGATAATAAAATGATTTATGTGGTTATTTAAAAGCATTAGACATATTTATTTAGGAAGGACTAATTAAGTCGTTCATGTATGTCAGAGATCGAAGAGTCTAGTCGAGCTAGAGAGGAAAAACCGCGAGACATACACATAGTATATAAGCAGTTGTTAGCGGTGGAGCCGACTCCGACAGTTACAGTTGTAGGTACAGAATTTGAGCCTGAGACGGATCTAGGTGAAGATCTTGAGGAGATAGATGAGTTAGGAGGAGATTCCGATGGACAACTATCTTCTTCACCCGAGGATGATTTGTTTGAAGAATTGCACGATCGTAATTTAGAGTTATATGATCGAGTGTAGGAGTTAGAGGTTCAGGTTGCCGAACGTCAGGTAGTAGCAGAACAGAATGAAGTTGTAGTTCAGTTTCTGGTCACCCAGAATACAAACCTTGGAATTAAACTCACTTAGGCGGAATATAAAATTGTAGATTGGAATCTTAAAAGAAAAATCTTGAGAATCAACTGAAAGAAGTGACTGTAGGTAGAGTGGAAATGGAAGACACATAGGTTCGAGCAGCTCGACGCATTAAATGTGTTGAGCGTGAGGTAAGATCCAAGAAGGCAAAAATAGATGATATAAGTTATGTTTTTCAGACAGCCTTTGGGATAGTACAGAATAGTCTTTTATTATCCAGTGGAGTATGGTCATTCCCGATATGTAATGAGTCAGGGTCTGGTGATAGATATCATGGATCAGAATATTAGTGATGCTTTTCATCGTGGATGGTTCCCATTGGATGTTTAGATAGATAGGTTGTGAGATGTTTGTATATGTAAATATGAACGATGTAAATCCTACTTTTGATGTACGTGATAGGATATGTTTTGTAATCCCATGCTTTTGTGCTAATAAGCGGGATGAAGATAGTAATGGGCTATATGATGTAAAGTACAATGTACTAGCAATGGCATATGTAAATATAACTACATTTGTTAAATGTGCCTTGTGTTATTTAAGTGTTTGATATTAAATTAAATTTAAAAATACTAAATGATGAAATATTAATATAAGTCTTATTAAACAGAAACATGTCGCCTCGTAGACGACAGCCCACCCAACCAACGTCGAAGGAGTCGGTAAATGATGATAGCAATCCAGTTAACCCAATGCAGAGGTTTGTGGATCTGTTAATGGGTGCGATGCAAGATAGAAATCTGGTGGCAAATAATCCTAACCCTCCACTAACCCACCTAGCAAACTTTAAAGATTTTAAAGCTGTAGGACCTCCCGAGTTTAAGGGAGCTACGAATCCAATTAAAGCCCAAACTTAGGTAATGAAAATAGAGAAAGTATTTGAGGTTGCCAGAGTGGCAAAAGAACAAAAAATAAATTTTGCTATGTTTATGCTAAAAAATGAAGCAAGCTATTGGTGGCAAGCCAATAAAACAAGAGGATGAGAAGGGATTGTTACGTGGGCGAGATTGAAAGAGATGTTTTTAGAAACATATTTTCCACCTTGCATGCAGAATCAAATGGAAGTGTAGTTTATGGAGCTGAAATAAGGTAATATTATTGTGCCAGAGTATACGGCAAAATTCAATGAGTTGACAAGGTTTTCCCCACATCAAGTAAATACCCACGAAAGGAAAGCCAAACAATTTGAGTAGGGACTAAAGCCTTGGCTTTATAGTAGAGTTTTGATGTTTCAAATTAACTCATTTGCGGCAATGCTCGAGAAGGCGATTATAGCCGAGGGGGGAAGTGAAGCACTGACCAAATACCACCAAGATCAAAAAAAGAAGAAAATTGAAGGAGATAGTAAAGGAGGAAATGTCAGTGTTAGTGGCGGGAATAAGGGAAAGTGGAACAATAGTAATACCCTCGGTAAAAGTAGTATAGAGAAACCATGACATTGAAAAAGTTACATGGGAGTTTGAAAAGAAAATTATGGAAAATTATCCTCATCTTTTTGTTTAATTTTGTTGTGTGATTCCGGGGATGGAATCTTTATAAGGGGGGAGGGGAGAATGTAATATCTAAGGATATTTACGTCAGTAAATTGTGTGAATAAAATAAATTTTATTTGAAATATGTTTTATGGATGAGTTGTGATTAAATATAAATATGCGTGTAATATTTATATGTTGACTGAGATTAAATTTAACAGTTAAATTAAACTATTAAAATTACTAGTTTGAATTAACTAAAAAGTGAGAATGAGTTGATGAAATGATCAATTGAGATAAGTTAACCTGTGTTATTAGAGCTGGTATTATGAGATAATACAACTCGAGCATTGAGCCTTGTGTTAAATTTCTTGAACGAGTTAATTGAATCACTTATTTATATAATTAATGGAGTAAATATTAATTATTTAAATAGTTGTTTTGTTATACTAAAAATGTTCATATTAATTATTAATTAATTAATTTCATTACATAATTATATAAATGTACGCATATTATGAATATATATATATATAGATATATATATTGAAAAATGTATATAATGTAATATGTATAAGATTTATATGTTATATATATATATATATATATATATATCCTGCATTATGCTGAGAAATCTAAGTGAATGGAGGTTGTGACACCCCCAAATTCGGGTCTCAAACACCCGGATTTGGTCATCACGATCCAATACAAACATCCACCTCCAAACAATATACAATAACTAAGTGCGGAATATAATAAACATATGTTGTTCATTTAAAAGGTGTTACTAGTCCCAAGATTCGATAACCTTAATACAAAAATACAAATATACCCTAATACAGTACTTTAGGGTTTAAATAACAATAGAAGTTTCTTAGTTATGCCTCGATCAAAATACAGACATTAAAAGACTAATACTTCATCTTTTCCTTGTCCTTGTCTTTTCCTGAGGTCTCGGGCTTAACTGCAATAAGGTTCATGATATAGCAAGGGTGAGCAACTAGTTTGCTCAGCAAGTTTAAATAACAACAAGAAATGATATATATCAGCAAGAAATGATATATATCATGATGAACGGAATGTAAATAGAGGAATTCAACAATATGAATATCGGAAGCAAGAATAATAATTGCTTTTAAAACGAATGCTAGTCAAGTAGACTTTGAACAATAAACGTCCAAGGGAGTTAATAGCTAGTTGACCCTTTGGTTACTGGCTCAGAAATAAGTACTCGAGGGGATCAGCCTCTAGCACCCGATGTGTATGCATAACATTTAATTTCTGTTCTTTATATCTTATATTCCGATACGTAGCGTACTCCCCTATATTTTTAGGGGTGTTCATATAGTCCAAGATTCCGCACCATCAAATGGTTTGGATAGCTTTTAAAATCTATACTGCAAATGTCCAGCCGAACAATGGCTAAGACTTAACTATAGCAGTTCATCCATATTAGAACTTTAAATAAAATACAAGTCAATGTCTGCGCGAAAACAATTGCACGATGTGCGAGTGCCAATAACAACGATGTGGAGTAATTGTTAAGTAATTAATCCACTTAGAGCATGCTTGAGGAATTAAAGGTTCAAGCTTAAATATTAACTTGCAATAAATAATACAAGAATGGTTTCAGGGAACTTGCATAATACACCACATACTGCTCGAATGTAAATTGAGTAGGGTTAAAGGAAACTTGCACAATTAAAGTTTCGGGATAGAGAACTTGTCTGGTGCGTCTGCTACAATATACTAACACACGCTCCTTAAAATCCTACACAATTAAGTACATATTCGTATAACAGTTAGTCACTTATAGACTAGATTTAAAACTGACGTAGCATCATTAAAGTACTTTGATTGCCACTACGACTACCCAGTCGAGGGTCTCGCTCCCCGGTGAGCGAGCGGCTGCCCAGCTCGCCGGTGAGCTGGCGGGGGTCTAAACGGGCAGCGCCCCCTGGAAACCAAACGTAAGTTGTAACCAGGTTGATCAATTTTCGCCTTAAGACAACACTATTTAATCTTGGTTGTTAAATGGTTACCAAATAGTAATAATCAACTAATTATCCTTATTTATTATTTAACACAAATCTGATAATAAATAATTAACTACATTTATCCATAATTATTAACTAATATTGATTAAATAGTAATTGACTAATTATTAATTAACGTAACTTAAAGAAGAATTTAAATTAAAAGTGTTTAATTCTCAAACTGCACGACCCGACCCGACCCGAATCGACCCGATACGGACCGACCCGGCCAAGAACACGGGTTGGCGCTGCAGCGAGAGGTCATTAAGGCAAGGTTGATGCTACGGCGTCACGTCCGTGCCAACTCAGCCTAGCACACGACCTTCACGTTGCGGCGTGAGGCTCCATAGTAAGGCCGACGTTGCGGCGTCAGGCCCTTAACTCGTAACGCTGCAGCGTCGTGCTGCCGCTGCAGCGCGACGACCAATTTGCTATGACGCTGCGGCGTCACTTACTACCGCTGTGGCGTGACGAACCAGAGTTCGTTTTCTCCGGTCTGTTTCAGCCATTTTCTTCACTATTAAACCATTACAATTGTTCTACTCACCATTTTTACTCCCTATTAACCACATATTATTATTAATTACAAGTTTTATGTACCAATTTAAGGAATAAATTTCTAAGCATACAAGCAGAGTTTTCATCCATGCCTACTGTAATAGGAAAAGCTTACCTCCTAGACTTAGTTGTCGTTCTTCTCTTCCTTCCGCAATAGACAATGAAGTAAGAGACCATTCGCAAGCTCACTCCCTCCTTCTGATTTTCCTTTCCTCCAAAGCTCTCAATTTCTCTCTCTCTCTCTCTGTGAAGTTTTAATACGTCAGTGCACTGAAGGAAGAAGTTGGGCTTCTAATTTATAGAAGTTCAAGAAACCAGACAATGCAATTGCCCAATTTAGTTAACCAACGTTAAGAGGAAAAAGACGATGGGCAAATGCCGCTGATATCTTCAGCTATGATTTGCCTTCACAGAAAATCCGGCAAGATATCTTGCACAAAATCCATATGCGGCTAACATTGTTCATCCCAACTTATTTTATTTTAATTTCTTTTTCTTCCTAAATGCAGACCATGGTTGGAATAAAATGGGATATGTCCCATAATTCTTGTCCCAATTTAATGCTACTAGTTAATTAAATAAATTTAACTAGTCAACTATTATTTATTTACCAACAGAACTATTAAATATTATTAATTGTATTATCTTTATTAATTAATATGTAATATTAATTAATTTACTATATTCAAAATAATTGAATATTTAATACGTAATTATTCATAATTTCTATATATTAAATAACCTAGGGTAGTCCATCAATTAAATAATTCTATACCTGAGACTCCCTTTAAATTAATTAAATATTTATTCTCATACTATATTCAATTAAATTGAATATTTAATTAATCGGCACTTTATTAATTCTTTCGAAATTAAAAATCGTAGGGTTAGTTCACTAATTTAATTAAACCATTAGTGACTCCCTTTAATTAATCCTAACAGTTACGCGAAATCATATAATCACACAACCAATTAAATGCACAAGATTTTAAATAATCATACGAAACTAGCTCATTAAAAATTAAATCTATATTTAATTAATAATAGAGTTTAAAAAAACATCCACGGTCATTACAGAGGTGGTGGTGTATTGCCTAGGAATGAGCCACCTAGCATTCCTAATTGAGTAAGTTGCTTATGAGTGTTAGTGGGATATCCCAACAATGTACAATGCTTCTATATCAGTTCATTTCATTTCATAAATCTCATAAGTTCAGCTTTTTGCTCCTAAGAACCAAGCTCAAAATCTCACAAGTCTTATACATGAAACCTTCCACCAAAAGCCAAGACAATTAATTAAGCAATTGGTTTCTAAGTGAGGAATAGAGAAGATACGGAACACAAGATTTTCTAAGAGGAATCTAGCTCATCTATAATCAAATTTGAGGTTATACGGCACGTGGTAACGCTACGACTTAGCATAAACGGCTATAGACGGTAGCATACATAACGAAAGGCAAGTATTCTAACTAGCTTACGTTTAAATTTATTAAACCATGATGCGATATAAATATTACGATGTTGAAAAATATTATTTAATTATCGAATTTATATGATGTTGTTGAAGTTCCTTTTTATTTGCGAACTATTATTGTAAGTCTAAGCTATTTGTTTCCGCTAGACGATATTTGAAACAGGTTATTGAATCCTTATTTTCTATATAAGCTAAACCAAACCAAATTGTCTTGGCGCATATTTAAATAGTGAAAACTAAGATGAACAAATAAAGGGGAAAAGTTTATCGGAAACTATAATTCCGGTTTACGCTTTTTCGTTGATATGGTTGTGCACAATGCATAAGTACAAAAGGCTGATCCCCTTGCGTACGTACAAATTTTATAGTCCTATGACTGTTAAAGGTTTCAGTAAAAATACTTGTTAACCTATAGATGTTTTCAAGGTCTTGTGACCCTCAGTAGCGATGTTTTGATTTCAAATTCAAATGGAAAGTTTTGAAAACAATTTATTCCAGTCATTTCACAGTTATTGTTCAACTGTTGAGAAAGTTCATTAAATGTTGTTTTCTTATATGATATGTTTATTCTAAGACTATTATACTTGTTGGGCAATGCGATTGTTGATTCTTGCATAACTTAATATTTTCAGTAAAGAACGAGAAGTCCGGAAGGATGAGCACAGACATGGGAAAAGAAAATTTGATCGAGTAGACATCTGTTTAGTCTACCCTTTTTGTTTTAATTTGTAAGACTTTAATCATATATATATTTGTATATATTATGATATAATATTTAAGGTTAGTTAACCTGGGGGATATTATCAAGTTTTGTAATGAAACAGGTTAAGTTTATATTGTTTAGTATGATTGGTAATATAGATGTGTGAATATATTTGGTTAGTGAGCACCAAACCCGAGGTGCAAGGGACTCGGATTTGGGGGCGTCACAGTAGATAAGAGAAAGATCACTCTCTGTGGATTCGACCCTTACTTATTTCTATACTGTGGTTATGTTCTTGTTCGTAGAGTAAGAAGTAAGGTTTAACTTTTTGGAGTGTTAATGACACGCTACCAGACTTTTGACTTTTCTTACATTAAGTGAACTGTTATTATTTATCAATCCAGATCAGAAACTAAAATTAATATCATAGTTTTATAAGGAAACAAGAATTAATAGTATAGTTTTATATCAAAATAAGAAAATCTTACATAATATTAACTTGTTATTTTTATGAATATATATATATATATATATATATATATATGTATGTATGTATGTATGTATGTATGTATGTATGTATATATATAATAACACAAGCTTATTTAAAAACTGAAATTAGTATCGTAGCTTTATAAGAAAACGAGAATTAGAAGTATAGTTATATACGAAAACAATCAAAATAAGATCATTTTACCTAATATTAATTGGTTTCTTTTATTCAAATATATATACAATAATACAAGTTTAAGTAAAATTATATTTCAATTTAGATAAAATAGTTGGCCAGAAAAACATTTATCATAAAAATCATCTATCTAACTTAAATTTGTTATTATTATTAAAATATGAGTATAAAAATAGTTTCGAGTATAAATGATATTTAATCATTATTTAGATGATATAACTATAATATTTATTAAAATAAAATTATAATATACTAATCGACCATATAATTCAATTATTAAATAAAAAATAAAAATTAATTACTCTATTCAATACAAATTTATAAAATAAAATTCAAAACGACAATAATATTATAATTCTTTAAAAAGACCTTTTGTTCAGTTCAACCAAGTCAAAAATAAAATTAGTAATATAATTTACAAGAAAACAATTATAAGATCATCTTACTTAATATTAATTTGTTACCATTATTAGATAAAATTTTATTATAACTTAGATAATATAGTTTAAGAAGAAAATAATTTTCACATAGATCGTTTTATCTAACTTGAATTTGTTACTCTTGATTAAATATAAGTATAATTATATTCAAGTATAAGTAATATATTTTTAGAAAGAAAGTATTTAGTTATTAGAACTATTTTACCTAATAAATCTAATACTATATTTATAATTTATTTTTTTACAATATCATAACTTTATAGTAAAACCCCGTACTTTGCATAGGGTGTGTATACTAGTACTATAATTAAATAGACAATTTGGTTCGTCCTTCCTTTTTTTGTTTGGTTTGTCCTCCTTTCTTTTGGTTCGACCTTTGACTTTTCAAACATTAAGTCAACTAATTAACTCATGATCCCGTGCAAAGTACAGGCTTTATTTTGTTATAAAATTATTGTACTATTTATATTTTTTTATATTATATTATACTAGTATATTATTTCTACTAATAATAGATCAATGTTGCATACATTATTTTTTATATAAAGAAAATATTTCCATCTAAAATATCCTATTTAACTAATAATGTACAACTAATTATTGATGAAATATAAAAATCTATAATAATTCTTCTACTTATATAATATAAATGATAGTATTCCTCTTTAAAATGATTATTTTTTTCTATATTTTTGTAAGACCCCAACTATTTATGAATAAGATTTAAATTTTTTAATATTATTCTAAATAGTAAGGTGTTGATTTAATAAATGTTATAGTTATGGGTGATATATGCTAATTATAAGAAATAAACAGTATGTCGGGAAATATTCTTGTTGTCGAAAAATATTCTTTCGGTCGGGAATATTATATTCGATAAAGTACAACGGCGTCGAAATAACCAATCATTAGTGGGCCCCATAACAACTAATTGTCGGATACGAAAAACGACAGAAATAATATTTTTAGAAAATTGTCAATAGTACTATCACATGTAACTGTTGAAATACTCGGTAATAAAAGAACAATAGCACGTGGTACTCCACAGTAGGATATGGTATTCCACAGTAACACACGGTATTGCATAGTATTTTTGATTATTGATTCAATAATTGTTGCAGTAACAATTGCATAGTATTTCAAATTATTGAACTCAATAATTGTTATAGGAACATCTACACAGTGTTTCACATTATTAAATCAATAATTATCACGACATGTAACTCATATTATTTGATGTAATATTATTAGACTAGTTAACATTATTGGCAATGTCTAGAAGTTCTGTCAAGAAAATGGGTTATTTAATTGCGTGTCATGTCTACGGAAGACCCTCTCTTTCCTGGGAACAATCTGGTTGTCAATATTGTGAGTCTATAATATTAAAATGTGTAAGTATCCTTGGAGATTTAACTTCTAGTGCCTTAGAATATCTAAGGTAATGACCCTTGTCTTAATTATTTCTTACTTCAAAGGTGACACTCTACGAATATATTAAAATATCCATTTTTCTTACGTTGGAGTTATTATGTAAAATATGTTAATAATGTATTAGTGGTCCATCCCGTCAATATTCTTACTTTTAAATCAAACAGCTTATTCAAGGGAGGGCCTCGCATTTACCAAATTTTCTAAAGAGGTGTATGTGCTTCCTTTATGGAATTTTGGCGGGTGTGGAATTGTTTGGCAATGGTGATCCCTCATTTACCAAATTTTCTAAAGATGTGCATGTGCTTCCTTTTGATTTTGGCAATTTGTAATTTCTTTTACAATGAGTGGCCCCTTATTTGCCAAAATTTTCAAGTGATATGTTTTCTTTTGGCAGCTTGTAATTTCTTTTACAATGGGTGGCCCCTCAATGGCCAAAATTTTCAAATGGGTATACTAATGAATTTGAAACCCATGACTGTTATCCTTGAACCTTCTTATTAAATGGGTATACCCATGAATTTTCAACTTTTTATTTACCTAAACCTTCTTATTAAATTTTAATTGTTATCCTTGAAATATAAATCTTGAACATCATTCTTGAATTTGACTCCACATTTTGGTCATCATGTTGACAATTTGGACATTATTGAATTCTAGACAAGTTAATTGTCAAATCTCGAATGTTTATTCTTTTATTATTCTTATAACTTCCATTAATTCTTTATATTATTGTTACTTGTACTAATCATCAAAGAATCAAGTTATGGTGAATGTCTTTGGTCTGGGTGCAAAGACAATATAATTGTTTGGTGTCTTTGGTCGGTATAGCAAGGACACGTGGTGAAAGTTGTCTTTAGCCCGTAGTGCAAAGATGGACTGTTGATTGGCATGATCATGACCATTGGTGTTATAATTGAATATCTTTGGCCTGTAGTGCAAAGATAAACTGTTGATTTGCATGATTATGAACAGGAACTGTTGATTGGTGTTACAGACAAAGGCATGTGGTGAAAGTTCCCTTTGGCCTGGTTGCAAAGAGGAACTGCTGATTGGTGTTACAGGGATAAAATATTGATGGTGAATTTTTCAAATAGGAGAAGATAGTAGATATTATGTTCTATTTGACTCTTCTAATTAATTGTTTGTTCTGCTGCAGTTATCGTTGAAAATTTATTATCGTTAAATCTCTGATTTATTATTGTTGAAGGCTAAAGATAATTTATTCTTTGTTATCTTAGTCATGATATTCTTTACGAGGCTATTTGAGCTCACCCTTTTCTTTTTTGTTCCATTATTTTTCTCAGGAAATAAGAGTGTAGCTGGGACTAGTCGAGGTATGGAATGATGGTCTGAGACTGTAGAAGTATCTCAATACATTATAAAATAATGTGGCAATAATTGTACTGAGAACTTAAGTTGGGTGTGAATATTGTTGTACTAAATACGGTACAATATTTGTATTAAAAACTCACAGTATGTGTGTTGTCGTATTTTGCACGATACTTTAATTGTTGTAAATAGGAAAATTTGTAATAACCGAGAATAACATGTAATTTGATGTATATTATTTAAATGAATTTTTATGTGCCACTTTTATGATTAAATAAATATGTACATGTGTTATATATATTTATTTACAGTTATGTGCTGAGATGTATATTAATAGTTGGTTTAAATTAATTTAATTGCTTGAACTAACAAAGGGAGCTAACATTTATATTAAACGCAAGAAATGAAGTTAAAACTCGAATTTGAGTTCAGAGTGGAATCTTGAGTCGCAGACTGGATATTTGAGTCCGGAATGTCGAAATTAGTAGGAATATAAACACAAAATGTGTCGGGGTTGACTTTTTGGTCAAAGTCAACCGGTTGACTTTTTGGTAAAAAGTCAAACTCGAATTTCGAGATTGAATTTGGCGAAACAAATATTCCCATGACGATGAGAACGTCGACTTTAGTAGGAATTGACTATAATCATGAAAAAAAATTGATTTTCGGATGTCAATTAGACAAATGGGTAATTAAGTGGCTAATTGACTAGTTAAAAGGAAGGAAAAAAGTAACCTGATGAGGGTGGGCCCCACGAGGCTGTTGAATTAATCAAATGAGAGAGGAGGAGTACGGTTATGCAGGGAGGGAGTAATTGGGAGGGGGCATTCAAACCAAAACTTTCAAATTCGTAATTCCTTTCTCTATTACTTAACTAGAAAAAGAATGGGGAAGATGAAGAAGGGATTGAGCAAGTAAAATTCTATAAATAGTCTTATCCTAAAACACTTGCCAATATTTGCAAATTCCTATTACCCGTAAGAGAAATTGAGTGAGAGATGGCTAAGAGGAATTCGGGAGAAGAAGAAGGGCTGCTGAAGATTGAGCAAGCAAGGAGAGAGGATTATCAGGCCTAATTCAGGAGAGATTACTTCCAAGAGGTAAGTTATACACCCTTATTCTACTATTCATAAGAAATTGGTAATAACATGCTCATATGTTATGGTAAATGAATTGCTTGGGTTGTGTGTTGATTGGTTGTTGATAACTGATGATTATAAGGTTGTTAAGAAGACAAGTTTTGTTTTAATCATGCCTAATATGTACTGAAATTCAAAAATCTAAGCTATATATGTGTTATGTTTGATAAAATGCCTCAAAGGGGTCTAATTGTTTAAAAAGCGAGAATTTGGTAAAGTTTAAAGTTATGTTATATGTATGTATAATTTGCAAGATGACCTGAACCATAGGAATGGTTTAAATGCATATTAGAAGTGAATCCATGAATTTTTTAGCAAAGTGAGTTTTGTGAAAAATTATGATTTATCGGGTAATTCGGGCATCTGTAATTATGCCTTCTATAATTCATTATGGTCATGTTATAATTTTCTAAAATACTATGTAGTATGATGTGTACCCTGTTCAAATTTGGTCATAATCAGAGTTAAAATGGATGAGATATGGATTTTGGTAACTGCTAGGGAAATAGACAAAATCTGGGAATCTGGAAATTTTCGAAGTATAGAACTGTTATGCGCAGGAAGTTTTGAAGCTCTGATTTGATGCCTTGCCAAGCTAGTTTTTGTATGATATATTTTTATAAAATACTACGTTGTAAGAAGTCCAACATGCCCAAAAATTGTTATAATCTAATTTGTATCGAAGGAGATATAAATTCGCAAAGCTGCCCTCAGAAAGAACAAAAAAAAAATCCAGAACTCAAGAATGGCGTCGTGGCGCCATTCGTACAGCATCCAGCGCCTTTGCGCCGTGATGTAGCGCCTCTGCGCTAAGGCATCCAGGGGGTTTGGCGCAGCTGCACTAGACAGCAGCGCAGCTGCGCTGGTGATGTCTGTGCGCGCGTGGGCTGGCATGGGCAGGTCATGCGCGGGCATGCGACGTGCAGTTTTTCGAACACCACAATGCAATGCCATGTTTTTGATGTTTTGATTAAGCATTTGATAAGTGGGTTTTATACCTGTGAATTAGATATATCTTAGGCTTATTTCTTTACTATCCTTGAGTATTTTTAGTGTCATTTTACTTGTTTATGCATTGGTTTTGTAGGAAACAGCTTCAAAGGGTCAAAAGAGGAAAATTGGAGCTTAATGGCATTTTTGTAAATTCTGGACCAGAGTTCTCGCCGGGGCGACAATCTCAAACTTAAATTTCTCGTCAGGGCGAGAATGCGCGGAAAGGAATTGTAATTCAAGTCTTTTGGGAAATCAATTTGGAATTGGATTCTTTCTACTGATTTGATTCAAAAACTATAAAAGAGACAGAGAGAGATGGAAATAGAGGCATACATAGGCATACATAGGGCATACATATACATAGATACATTCATAGTTGCACACTTACGCAAGGATTGAGATACAGAGCTGAAGTTAGAGATTGGAGACTAGAGAAGCATCGCAAGGAATTCAGATTAGAGGATTGAAGATTGAAGAACTTCTACTGAGTTTTTCTTATCCTCTATCTTAGATTTGTAATTTAATTGTGATGACTTATTTGGGATTCATGATTTCTATTTTCAGTATGAACTAAATTTGCAATTAAGGCTACAATTGAATCCTTTATGTTTATGGATTAGTTATCTATTTGATTCCAGTTATTATCTAATATTGAGTTGTCTATCATATTTTGTGTTTATTGAGTAATTGTCTGATCAACAATTAGCGGGATACTTTAGATGAATTCGGAAGCTGAAATCTAGGGTTAGATCTGAATGTGATAGCATGTATTCTGAATTATTTACATGGGATAAATAATTGAGGTTGTGAAGTGAATAGGGATATCTCTTCGCTGCATGTAACTATTGGGAATTGGTGTTTAATGAATTTAATTCTTTAGTTTTGCATAGGAATATCGTAGAATTAATTGAGTTAGATAATTTTATTTGATCACTTGGGAAATGGCTTATGAATAACTTTGAATTCCTGTTAACAACTCTGTTGAAGTTAATAATTGGATGAATTGGATAATTAGTTTGTATTATATAATTGGGGATATTGTAGTCTTAAGCCTTTAAAAATCTGAATTTCAACCTTCGTGTTAGTTTTTATTCTTAGTTTTAAGTTAATTAGTTTTAATCGTTATACAAATTGTGATTGTTTAATAAAATTGAATTGATATAGTACTAGTAGTTGGAAATTATTGAACAGAGATTTCCTGTGGGTTCGACACTCTATCTTATCACTTTATTACTTATTGATCGTGTATACTTGCACATAATTGTTGACTGTGAAATCTGACAACAAGTTTTTGGCGCCGTTGCTGGGGAATCTTTCTGTTTAATATTTATTTCCATATTAGTTATAATCAATTCAATCTTAATTTAAATATTTTATTTTTATTTTTTTGTTTATTTTTTTTCTGTTTTACTTCCTTTTAAGGTACAACATGGCTAACTATGACTATCAGTGGCCTTATACGAGAATGATTTAGGGAATTTATGAATTCGATGAATTGTCAGCACAGATTGAGACACTTTCGAGGATGATTGACGCTTTTGAAGTACAACATATACAAAGTGTGACGGTAATTTGTGATTGTTGTGCTGAAAATAATCCGAGTCATCAATGTGCCATCAATTTTGAGTCGATGCAGTATGGTGGCAATTTCGGCGATTATCCCAACAATTATGCTTATCCCAACAACTATCATCAAAATTGGGGGTATCATCCGGATTTTTCATGGAACCATAATAATCAAGTCCAAACCTTTGCTCCAAGCCAATCATACACTCCAGAATTTCAAGATTCAGCCTATCCATATGAAGAAGAAAGGAAATTGAGTTTGGAGGAGGCCTTGGCGAAGTTTATTACAGCTACGGACAAAAGGATGAGTCATCAAGATCAGCTGTTGAACTTAGTGGATTTAAATGTAAAAAGCCAAGCAGTGTCGATTCGAAATCTTGAGAATCAGATGGAACATCTTATCAACGCCTTCAACAATAACTATTTAGGTACATGGCCCAGTGACGTGGTTCTCGAGACTGGTGGATTGCCCGCGCCAAAGCTGCTACCGAAGGTGCTGATTGACGATGATTCTGATATGAAGGAGAATAGTGGGGATCAGGAAAATATAGCCGAAGAAGATCTAGCCATGAGTTCCGACGCTGATGTACCGATTTTGTTAGTGCCCCATGTACCTTCTCCGCTAAAGCTCAAAGATCCGGGTAGTTTTGTAATCCCCTGTCTAATTGGTAGTCGTGTCGTCAGTAAAGCTCTATTTGACATCGGAGCTAGCATGAATTTGGAGCCATGGTGGGATGAGAAAGGGGTCCATGAGAAATTAGTTGAAGATCCAGTTGTGTTCAAGAAGTTTCAATTCAATATTCCGTTCACAAACACAATGGAGCATATGCCTAACTATTTGAAGGTTATAAAGGAGATTCTATAGGAAAAGAGCATGCTAGGTGATTTTGAATCAATGGCCCTTACAGAAGCAAAGCCAAAGCACTCAAATGTTTCATTATTACTAATGGATGGAGAGTTCCTCAATTTTTGAAGGGGCATTGGATAGAAAAGGAAGCAGTCAGGCTGAAAGACTATAATTCAAGCGCTTAATGGGAGGCAACCCAATCATTTTAGTATCTTTAGCTATTTTAGTTTTTTATATTTTTTTGCATTTAGTTAGGATAGTAATAGTTAATTTCTAAGATTTTCAGTGCTTTGCTAGTCTCTCATGCTTTTAAAAAGGTTGTGCTAATCCATGTTATGCTATGTTGCTTTGAATAGGTAAAAGGTTTTGAGATTGCAACAATTGAACAAAAGAGGGAAAATTAAAATTTCAAGATCAAGGATTCTCGCCCCGGCGAGCAAATAAGCCTGGAAATTCTCGCCCCGACGAGAACTCCTCTACTAGTCTTCGCCCTAGCGGCTCCAGCGTGCGCCCAGCCCAGACTTGTCTGTCCATTCTCGACCCGGCAAGATTCCAAGGTAAAAATCTTCGCCCCGGCGAAGATGACTGATTTTAGTTTTTAATTTCCTTCCCAAAATCAGATTCCATTCATTCCAAAACCTTCCTAACCAATTCAGACTCAATCCTAAACCTTCTCCACCCTTATCCCACACGGATTCAACTTCTAATTGATTCAAGCAACATCAAGGGTTCCTCTCCACTGTATCAAATATTCACACGGTTTTATCAAGAAAATTGGGGAGAGTAGCTACTTGAGCAAGGCATTCCTGAACATCAAACATCAAAATCAAGATGAATCTGAGTGTCGTTTTAGCTCTAGTTTCTCGAGTCTCTGCCGCTGCAAGCATTCTCACTTTCAGATTCAGATAATAAGCAAGGTTGAGCACACCGCTTGACCAGTCAGGGAAGTCCTCCGTTTTAATTTCTTTATTTTGCAAACAATGAGGACATTGTTCATTATGAGTTGGAGGGGGGGATTTGCTGTCATTATACATAGTCATGTCATATTGCATTACATAATTGTTTAGTTCACGTACATTGCATTTGTTAGTTATTTTTGCATACTGTAGGAATAATTTTAAAAAAAATTAAAAGTAAAAATTTAAAAATCACAAAAATATTTTCCTTTTATTGCATTTTCTTATAGCTTTAGGATCATATACAATTGCATTTAGGTTAGTTTGAGCAATAAATTGATGTAGAGTATTTAAGGAATGCCAATGATGAAAATTTTGATCAGTTAGCTAATTAGTTTAGTGAGACGGATAAAGTGTGCTAAATTATGAATTTTGATTGTTCCTGATTTTGTCAAGCTTGAGACCTTTTTAATTCTTTTATGCACATATCCATTTAGTTGAGCTAGTTTTAACTTTAAGGAAGTTTATATGTTAAATGCTCATGGAAGATATTTCTGAACTCTATATCTTGTTTGATCATAATTTAAAGTGTAATATGAGGAAGAATATAATGTGGGAGAAATCTTGGTTAATCTGAAAAAAAATTAATTGAAAATTTTGAACCTTCCCCAATTGAAAAATGGATCATGTGATGGGTTGAGATGGAGCGTAAAACGCACTCACTCATAAACACATGCAACGAGATGGAGCGTAAAACGCACTTACTAAAAAAAGAAAAGAGAAGGAAAAGAGAAAAAATTGTTTGAATTTTTGGGGAAAGGGTTTAAAAGGAGCTTAAATGTTTGAAATAACATTGTGATCCTCTAGTTATGTTTTTTTTTTGTATTCACTTTGAGTTGTGGAAGATAAGCATATAGAGTTCTTGTTGTTATACTAATGTTTTTGATATCTTTGATGTTGCATTTGATTTTATGAGCTTCTTTGAGTATTTTTTTTGCTAGTTTGATACATTTGGATTTACACGCACACACGAAAGGGTTGAAAGTAAGATGAAATTGGTGATAAGTTAAATTTCTGATGGTACATAAATTTGAAGTCTTACTGAATTGTTAGTTACTGATCTTTGAGGCCTGATATTTATAATATATGTTGATTGATTGCTCAGTCGTAATACATCATGCATCTGCATTCATTTAGATAGGTTTGTTTATTTTTTGTTTTTCTTGTGTTTTTGCTTAAGGACAAGCAAAATCTTGAGTTTGGAGGTATTTGATAAGTGAGTTTTATACCTGTGAATTAGATATATCTTAGGCTTATTTCTTTACTATCCTTAAGTATTTTTAGTGTCATTTTACTTGTTTATGCATTGGTTTTGTAGGAAACAGCTTCAGAGGGTCAAAAGAGGAAAATTGGAGCTTAATGACATTTTTGTAAATTCTGGACCAGAGTTCTCGCCGAGGCGAGAATCTCAAGCTTAAATTTCTCGCTGGGGCGAGAGTACGCGGAAAGGAATTGTAATTCAGTTTTTTTGGGAAATTGATTTGGAATTGGATTATTTCTACTGATTTGATTCAGAAACTATAAAAGAGACAGAGAGAGATGGAAATAGAGGCATACATAGGGCATACGCATACATAGATACATTCATAGTTGCACACTTACGCAAGGATTGAGATACAGAGCTGAAGTTAGAGATTGGAGACTAGAGAAGCATCGCAAGGAATTCAGATTAGAGAATTGAAGGTTGAAGAACTTCTACTGAGTTTTTCTTATCCTCTATCTTAGATTTGTAATTTAATTCTGATGACTTATTTGGGATTCACGATTTCTATTTTCAGTATGAACTAAATTTGCAATTAAGGTTACAATTGAATCTTTTATGTCTATGGATTAGTTATCTATTTGATTCAAGTTATTATCTAATATTGAGTTGTCTATCATATTTTGTGTTTATTGAGTAATTGTCTGATCAACAATTAGCGGGATACTTTAGATGAATTCGGAAGCTGAAATCTAGGGTTAGATCTGAATGTGATAGCATGTATTCTGAATTATTTACATGGGATAAATAATTGAGGTTGTGAAGTGAATAGGGATATCTCTTCGCTGCATGTAACTATTGGGAATTGGTGTTTAATGAATTTAATTCTTTAGTTTTGCATAGGAATATCGCAGAATTAATTGAGTTAGATAATTTTATTTGATCACTTGGGAAATGTAGTGCCCGTGAATTTTAAACGTCATTATTAATTAAATATATAAATTAAATTTTTAATGAGTTAGTTTGTGTGCTTATTTGAACTTTTTGTGTGCATTGGTAGCCTACATGACTAGGTGATGAATTGTTTTAAGTTGAGTAAAGGGGGTCACTAATAGTATAGTTAAATTAGTGAACAAGCCTTAAGGTTTAATATCAATTAAATTGATAAAGTAGTTACTAATTAATCATGCAAGTAAATTGAGTATACTTAGTATATTGAATTGAGTAAATTAATTAATAAAAGTATTAATTAATGAGAATATTGTCACATTGAATAATAAAATTTAATAGTTCAATTAGTAATCAATTTCTAATTGATTAGCTTATTTAATTAAGGAACTAAGACCGATTATTTATTTGATCATGGGTGTAGTAATTAATAGTGTGGCAAATTAATTAATCAATCATTGGGTTAAATTAAATGACCCAATATTGCATTAAATAGATTTAGATTTTATTAGCCTAATTAGGTTACAAGTTAAAGAGATATGTGTAAGTAATTAAATTCCATAAGATTGGAAATAGAAACCCTAAATAAACAATTAGGGTAATACATATTAAAATTGTTAAACTATGTTTATTACCTATTAAGCCCTATTAAGCCTTTTAAGGCATGAAATTATGTCAATCAACTTGCTTTATTTGGTAACTCTTACACAAAGGACAAGGTTGTCAAGCTTCCATTGGTGGAAAATCTAATTAGCACACTTAAAGATAAGATTAAGGCTAAATGGAAGGGATAAGGTGAACTCTTATATCCAATGGGTAAGAAAGATGTGGGGGATAATAGCATGAATTCTAATTTAGCATTATACTTGCAAGTATTCTATCCTTTCATTTCATTTCAAGTTCATTTCTTCTTTTCATCTCCTTCTTTCATTTCTCCCAAGCAAGAACACAAAGTGAGAGCTTAGAGAGAAAAAGAGAGTGAGATTAGCATAGTTCATGCATCCTAAGTTCATCACATACTTTGGTAGATCAAGGAGAGTAGCTACAAGATCAAGGTGAAACCCTAAATCATTTTCTTCTTTCTTACTTTGTTTTATGTTTATATTTTTTGAGAGATTTTGTTCTAAGACTCAATAATCATTAGATATTCATGCTTTATGTATAGATCTAATCCTCTTGAGTGTTAGAATGGAGATTCAAAGGAAGAAAAGGAACTTATGTTCTTAAAGGGTAAAAACCTTAGCTTTTCTTCACTTGGATCACTTATAACTTGAGATCTACAACTTGGATTTATGATCCGTCGAAGGAGAGTGCTAGATATATGAGTTAGCTAGTAAACCCAAGTGGTAGAACACAAATCCAATAATTTTTGAAGCCTTGGGGGCTATTTTCCCAAAATAGTCCAGCTATAAAACTTAAAACTTTAAAACCCTAAAAGCTTGCTGTCCTCGTTTTTCCAAAGGTTATTTCGGCCAGTTATAAATCTTTTAAAAATCTGGGAAAAATCACAGACGTACCTTAAGAAGTTATCTACAAGTAGGAAAAAGAATGAACACGTTTCGATATGTAGTTTTTGTGTAATGGCTTTTACCGTGAAGGACTCCTAAATATTTATACCCTGATTTCTCACTGTGTATACCTTGAAAATATATGAAATGTTTACAGTATGTTTATGTATAATATGAGAGTGTACCCTGAAACGTTCAGAATTTTCTGAGCAAAACTCGATTTATGAAAAATGTAACAATATTCAGAGGTTTTGGGTACTTTAAATATAGTAAATCACTTTCTAAAATTCCAGGAAAATTGGTGGATCATTGTTGGATCATATACTATCCAGATCCAGAGGATAATAATTTTCAGAGCCTATTTGCTATTTTTCATAATAATGTTATAGTTATGGTTAAAAGAAAATAAATGGTTAAATGATGTCATAAATAAGGAAAATGTGATTTTTAAGCTTGGATACTCCTAATATTATATATTCTAACTATTGAGGGGTATTTTGGAAATATTTAATGAGAAATAATATTTATGACCTTTTATGGGTAGTAAAGGAGTTGTTTAATAAAGGGTAAAACAATTAGAATAAATTGTTTATTCGCCTAATAACTTATTAAAATATTACTATGATATTTGTAATATAAGAATTCGATGTTTTTTAGTAAACAAAGAAATATTAAGGTTAAAACTTCATGAAAATATTATTGAATGGGTAATAATATTTGTTTTAAGCATTAATAAATGATTAAGATGTTATTAAAATGGCTAATAATATTAGATTAAAATATTATTAATGATATGAGAATTAAAATATTATTAAGAGATTAATAATATTAGATTAAAGTATTATTGGATGATTAAAATATTATTAAGATGTTAATAACATTAGTAAACGAATAAAAGTGTTATTAGTGGACTAATAATACCAAGAGGTGAATTAAATATTATCAGGATTGATAATATTAAGTGTCTTATAGGATTTACGATAGTTTATTAACTTATGTGTGCTATGTGATTTGCTTAATTGTTAAATAAATAGCATAAGTAAGTGTATCGATATACAACTACGCAGTACTAATTGGTAGATCGACGTTATCAATGTTAGGTTCTTCAAGGCCAATTAGTTAAAGCTAGAATTACTTGTAGCTGAGCAAACAGGCAAGTTCCTAACCCTAAACTTCTTACATTATTGCAAGTTCTTCTTTACTCAACTTTTATATTGAGCAAATTTCTAAGCCTTATGCACTATTTCTAATTCGTGCAAAAAGGTATATATATACTGTTGCAAGTTATTCTTTAAGCTTGAGTTTTTATCTCCAAGCATGCCTTAAGTGGTCTAATTACTTTCAAAATTATTCCACATCTGTATATTTATTGACATTCGCACTCGTGCATTTGAAATTCGTATATTTAAATTCAGGAATTTATAAACCATTCATGGTTAAGTCTGAACCCTTGTTCGGTCAGACAAAGTATGTGAAATTTATAAAAGCTATCCGAACCAATCAATGGTGAGGATTCTTAGACTGTATGAACACCCCTTTACTTATAGGGGAGTACCCCACGTACCGTATATAAGGTACAAATAGCAGAATTAAATGTTATGCATATACATAGGGTACGCGAGGCTGATCCCCTCAAGTACGTTATTCTGTAGCCAGTAACCAGAGGGTCAACCAGCTATTGACTCCTTTGGAAGTTATCGTTCAAAGTCTATTTGACTATCAATTGTTCTAAAAGCAATAATCGTTCTTGCTTCTGATATTTATATTGTTGATTTTTTCTTTCTTTCTATATTCCATTCATCATGATATATCTTTTATTGTCATAGTTTAAACTTGCTGAGCAAACTCGTTGCTCATCCTTGCTATATCATGACTTTCATTGCAGTTAAACCCGAGACTTCAGGGAAGGGCAAGGGTAAAGAAAAGATGAAGTGATAGGCTTCACGTAGCTGGATTTATTTTATGCTTAGTTTAATTTGCTATTAATGTAATTTGAACCCTGATTACCATTTAGGGTATGTTTTGTGTTATGTATTAAGGTTATCGTATCTTGGGACTAGTAACACCTTTTGAATGAACAACATATGTTCGTTATATTCCGCATTTAGTTATTGTATGTTGTTGGAGGTGAAAGTTTGTATTGGATCGTGATGACCGAATCCGGGTATTTTGAGACCCGAATTTGGGGGTGTCACAGGTTGGTATCAAAGCTATAGGTTATAACCCTTAGGAGAAAGAGTCCTTAGGCTATAACCTGAGAGAATATAGAGGAATAGAAGAGGATAGAACTCATATAGAGTTATTTTTGCGTAGAAATTTATTATGATCTTAAAATTGAGGATTTGGATCATACGTTGGTGTTATTAAGCTTGTGGATAATTTGAGGAATGTGTATTGATGAGATAATATGGTAAAGTGAAGACCATTAAGTATGGACGATCCATTGTAAGCTGGAGTTATAGATATTCGAGGTAATTAGATTAATCATTTGATGTTATTGATCAATTCTGTGGCTATTGATCAATTTTTGTGGCTATTCATTAGATAAGATATTGGAGTGATGTGGTATATAGTTTCTTTGTGAAGAAGAGAGGGTACCTTAGAATCTGTTGGGTTAAGGTTTGCAAGAAGGAAATGATTAATTCGATAAATAATGAATATATCGATATTTTGAAGTGTTAGTTAAGTTATTAAGCTTTATGGTGGAATGCCAGGTGAGACAAAGGTAATGAACTCATATAGAGTTGTTAAGCAAAAGTTGAGAGTATTAAGATGAATGATTTTATATGCAAAAAAAAAAAAAAAATTTTAAGAGATGACTGATGGCAATTTAGATTGTTTTGATGATTAGAAAGGAGAGACAACGGAGAGATTATAAGAAATGAACCGAGGGTAGATTTAGTGTCTGATCTGGAAAAAGTATCTAGAGATGGAACTGAATGATGAGATAATAGAAATCCCTAAGGAGGATCAATTGGAGCCAATATAAGGAATAAGTGGAGGAAATGAAAGAAAGAAAGATTAAGTCTGAAAGTTATAAGACCTTTGTGAGTCGTAATGAATAAAGAATAGTAGTCAATGTATATGTACTAGTATACCTATGCATGTAAGAAATGTGAATCTCAGTTTTTGTACAGCTAGCAGTATATCTGTTGTAAGTCCCAATTTTGTGTAAGTTGTGGAGTAGTTATGTGAATCCCATCTTGTTGTTAGTAACAGAGGGATAAGTGGATATCAAGAATGCTATATGATGTAAGTAGTACGAGGTACTAAGATGAGCTTATTAGTATTTACTAAAGGTGCCATGAGTTGATATGATGATGATACATCCCCACTTTTCAGATCTAGGGGAATGGAGTTCTTATTAATCCCATCTTTTGTGTCTTAATGGGATAATTAACATTTATAGGAATATGCCGGAATTATAAGTGTTTGACACACTAAGGGGTGTATGAATATAAATGTGGTATTATTATTACATGATTGATTGTGATCGATTTGTGCCTTGACTCTTAAATGATAACATCAGTAGAATTTTGCACGATGTGTACAACAAGAAGGATTTATGTAAGGTTTTGTTTAGAACAAACAATGCCGTCAAGGAGACAACCTCGATACACGAGGGTGGAAGAGTCAGTGAATAACGAGGAGGGTCAGACTGACCCCAAGAGGACCTTTGCAAACTTGTTAGAGGAAACGATGCAAGGCAAACCAGCCATTGCAGTTGTTTGGCCATGAAATCACATGGCGAACTTTACGGGTTTCAAATTACTAGGACCACCGGAGTTTCGTGGGAATATGGATTCGAGTGAAGCTCAGACATGGGTAGAAGAAATGGAGAAAGTTTTCAAGGTCGCAAGAGTGACCGAGGAACAGAAGACTTCGTTTGCCACTTTCATGAGGAAGGGTGAGTCAAATTACTGGTGGAAGGCGAATAGAAGCCGAGCTGGGGAAGGTGCGACTGCGTGGACTCATTTTAAGGAGCTATTTTTCAAAAAAGAAAATTACTTTCTAGAAAGCACGCAGGCAAGTATGGAGATAAAGTTCTTGGATCTGAAGCAAGATGATATGTTGGTAGCAGAGTACGCAATGAAGTTTAACAAACTAGCTAGGTTTGATCCACACCAAGTGGACACCGGAGCTAGGCGAGCGAAGAGATTTGATCAAGGGTTGAAGCCCTGGGCGTATAGTAAGGTTGTGGTTTTGCAGATCAACACATTTCCTACGTTACTTAAGGAAGCAATCGTTGCCGAGGAGGAAATGAAGCGTTGACAAAGTACAACTAAGATCAGAAAAGCCATGATGGTCACAAGGAAGGATGTCGTGGGGTCCAAGGACGTGGTGTCAGGTATCATCCCAATCAATGATATAAATGCTTATGTGTTATTCGATTCGGGTGCTACCTGCTCTTTTGTTTCTGAAGAATTGCTAAAATGTTAGACTTACCTCGTGAAAAGTTAGAAAACCCTATGAACGTAGAAGTAGCAAATAAGGAAATTATCCCCGTAGAATGCATTCATAGGAATTGTTGTGCCGAATTGCGAGGATTTAAGCTCAGCGTGGATTTGATACCGATTCGTTTGGGGGAGTTCGATGTGATCCTTGGAATGGATTGGTTATCGATTCACGGAGCAGTCATCGATTGTAAGAAGAAGTGTGTACACCTGAAGACTTCTAATAAGTCGAAGGTAGTATTCTATGGTAGTAAATCGCCGAGACAATCTTGTTGTCTAACGATAATGCAAGCTAAGAGATTTCTGAAGAAGGGTTGTATAGGTTATTTGGCCCATGTAGTTGATACTCGTCGAGTCGAGGGCGAACCAAGTCAGATACCTATCGTAAGGGAATTCACAGATGTCTTTCCAGATGAAATTCCGGGATTACCGCCAGATAGGGAGGTAGAATTTGTAATTGACTTGGTGCTGGGAGCCGCACCAATATCGAAGGCGTCGTATCGCATGGCACCGGTAGAAATGAAGGAGCTAATGGTTCAATTGCAAGAACTGTTGGATAAAGGTTATATCAGACCGAGCGTGTCACCATGGGGAGCGCCAGTTCTGTTCGTAAAGAAGAAGGATGGATCGTTAAGGCTCAGTATCGATTACAGGGAATTGAACAAGATTACGATTAAGAACAGGTACCCGCTACCTAGAATAGACGATCTGTTTGATCAACTCAAGGGAGCGAAATACTTTTCAAAGATTAATTTAAGGACAGGCTACCATCAGCTAAGGGTGAGACAGGAGGATATCCCGAAGACGGCATTCACAACTCGTTATGGACATTTCGAGTTTCTGGTAATGTCATTTGGACTAACAAATGCACCATCGACATTCATGGATATGATGAACAGAGTGTTCAAGCAGTACTTGGACAAGTTCGTGGTAGTATTCATCGATGACTTCTTGGTATATTCAGTGACAGAGGAAGAACATGTTGAACATCTAAGGATTGTTTTGGAGGCATTAAGAAGGGAGACGTTGTATGCGAAGTTTTCAAAGTGTGAATTTTGGTTGCAAATGGTGCAGTTTCTAGGTCACGTCATTGACCGGGATGGTGTTTCGATAGACCCAGCAAAGGTGGAAGCCATTATCAACTAGGAGCAGCCGAGGACGCCGACGGAGATCAGGAGTTTCCTAGGGTTAGCGGGATACTAATGGAGATTCATCCAGGATTTTTTGGAAGATAGCATCGTCGTTGACCAATCTAAACAGAAAGACGGTAAAGTTCGTTTGGACGGAGAAGTACGAGGAGAGTTTCATGGAGCTGAAGAAAAGACTTAGCCAAGCACCAGTGTTGACTCTACCGGACGACACTGGGGGTTTTGTAGTATACAGTGATGCGTCATACAAAGGCCTTGGTTGTGTACTAATGCAGCATGGCAAGGTCATTGCGTACGCTTCACGTCAGCTGAAGGACTATGAGAAGGGATACCCGAGTCATGATCTGGAGTTAGCAGCAGTAGTATTCGCCTTGAAGATTTGGAGGCACTACTTATATGGAGAGAGGTGCGAGATATATACAGATCATAAAAGTCTGAAATGTATCTTCACTCAGAAGGAGCTAAATATGAGGCAGCACCGATGGTTAGAATTGATTAAGGATTACGACTGTGAGATTCTGTACCATCCGGGCAAAGCAAATGTAGTGGCAGATGCCCTGAGTAGGAAAGGCAGAGAGAAATTAATGAGGCTCACGACTCAAGAAGAGTTGATAAAGGAGTTCGAACGTCTGGAATTGGAGGTTAAGTATCCGATGGAGGTGGACGGGAAATTATTCACAGTGACAGCGAGCCCGACCCTATTGAATCAGATTAAGGAGGCTCAAGAAAAGGATGAGGATTGTGATTCAATAAAGAAGCGAATTACCGAAGGCGAGGAGCTTAAGTAAAAGATTGATAGCACTGGATTGCTAAGGTTTGAAGGGAGAGTCTGGGTACCGTTGGATCTGGAATTGAGGGAAGAAATCCTTCAGGAAGCTCATAGCACGAAGTACTCAGTACATCACGGGAGCACAAAGATGTACCAGGATTTGCGACGAAATTTTTGGTGGCCGAATATGAAACGAGAAGTGGCAGAGTGCGTCAGCCGATGTCTGACATGCCAGCGGATTAAAGCAGAGCACCAACGACCGAGCGGATTACTTCAACCATTAGAGATTCCGGAGTGGAAGTGGGAGCACATCACAATGGACTTTGTGGTGGGACTGCCACCAACTCATAAGGGTTTAGACGCTATCTGGGTAATTGTGGATCGTCTAACCAAGTCTGCTCATTTTCTGCCAATTAAGATACGGTACAATCTGGAACAATTAGCAAAACTTTATGTCAAGGAGATTGTATCGCGTCAGGGAGTGTCGGTATCTATTGTATCGGACAGAGATCCGCGCTTCACGTTAAATTTTTGGAGAAGTCTGCAGGCAAGAATGAGAACACAGTTGAGGTTGAGTACAACGTATCATCCTCAAACTGACAGCCAGAGCGAGCGAACGATTCAGACCTTAGAAGATATGCTTCGGGCGGTCGTGATGGATTTAAAGGGCAGCTGGGATGACCATTGCCACTGGTGGAGTTCGCTTACAACAACAGCTATCACGCTAGTATCGGTATATGGAGAGCGAAGACTGTTGAGACCTGAATTGGTGCAGCAAACTACAGATACAGTACAACTGGTCAGGAATCGTCTGGTAGCAGCTCAGGATCGCCAAAAGAAATATGCCGACTTACATCGTCAGAAGAGAGACTTTGAAGTTGGTAGATTTGTGTTTTTGAAGGTATCTCCCTGGAAAGGGAAGATCCGTTTTGGGAAGAAGGGCAAATTGAGCCCTAGGTTCATAGGACCGTTCGAGGTATTAAGGCAAATTAGCGAAGTGGCGTACGAGGTAGCGTTACCTCCTGAACTTGAGTATATTCACAACGTGTTTCATGTGTCAGTGCTGCGGCCGTATAAACCAGACTACAAGCACGTTATCTCGTATGAACCAATCCAAGTCGAGAAAGACTTATCGTACGAGGAAATTCCTGTTCAGATACTCGATAGGAAGGAACAGAAACTGAGGAATAAGATCATCTATTCCGTCAAGGTTCTCTAGAGGATTCACGCAGTCGAAGAAGCTACGTGGGAACTCGAAGAGAAGATGAAAACAAATTATCCTTTTCTATTCGAGTAACCTTATTTTGCAATTCCGAGGACGGAATTTTTATAAGGGGGGAGGGATGTAGTGCCCGTGAATTTTAAACGTCATTATTAATTAAATATATAAATTAAATTTTTAATGAGTTAGTTTGTGTGCTTATTTGAACTTTTTGTGTGCATTGGTAGCCTACATGACTAGGTGATGAATTGTTTTAAGTTGAGTAAAGGGGGTCACTAATAGTATAGTTAAAATTAGTGAACAAGCCTTAAGGTTTAATATCAATTAAATTGATAAAGTAGTTACTAATTAATCATGCAAGTAAATTGAGTATACTTAGTATATTGAATTGAGTAAATTAATTAATAAAAGTATTAATTAATGAGAATATTGTCACATTGAATAATAAAATTTAATAGTTCAATTAGTAATCAATTTCTAATTGATTAGCTTATTTAATTAAGGAACTAAGACCGATTATTTATTTGATCATGGGTGTAGTAATTAATAGTGTGGCAAATTAATTAATCAATCATTGGGTTAAATTAAATGACCCAATATTGCATTAAATAGATTTAGATTTTATTAGCCTAATTAGGTTACAAGTTAAAGAGATATGTGTAAGTAATTAAATTCCATAAGATTGGAAATAGAAACCCTAAATAAACAATTAGGGTAATACATATTAAAATTGTTAAACTATGTTTATTACCTATTAAGCCCTATTAAGCCTTTTAAGGCATGAAATTATGTCAATCAACTTGCTTTATTTGGTAACTCTTACACAAAGGACAAGGTTGTCAAGCTTCCATTGGTGGAAAATCTAATTAGCACACTTAAAGATAAGATTAAGGCTAAATGGAAGGGATAAGGTGAACTCTTATATCCAATGGGTAAGAAAGATGTGGGGGATAATAGCATGAATTCTAATTTAGCATTATACTTGCAAGTATTCTATCCTTTCATTTCATTTCAAGTTCATTTCTTCTTTTCATCTCCTTCTTTCATTTCTCCCAAGCAAGAACACAAAGTGAGAGCTTAGAGAGAAAAAGAGAGTGAGATTAGCATAGTTCATGCATCCTAAGTTCATCACATACTTTGGTAGATCAAGGAGAGTAGCTACAAGATCAAGGTGAAACCCTAAATCATTTTCTTCTTTCTTACTTTGTTTTATGTTTATATTTTTTGAGAGATTTTGTTCTAAGACTCAATAATCATTAGATATTCATGCTTTATGTATAGATCTAATCCTCTTGAGTGTTAGAATGGAGATTCAAAGGAAGAAAAGGAACTTATGTTCTTAAAGGGTAAAAACCTTAGCTTTTCTTCACTTGGATCACCCATAACTTGAGATCTACAACTTGGATTTATGATTCGTCGAAGGAGGGTGCTAGATATATGAGTTAGCTAGTAAACCCAAGTGGTAGAACACAAATCCAATAATTTTTGAAGCCTTGGGGGCTATTTTCCCAAAATAGTCCAGCTATAAAACTTAAAACTTTAAAACCCTAAAAGCTTGCTGTCCTCGTTTTTCCAAAGGTTATTTCGGCCAGTTATAAATCTTTTAAAAATCTGGGAAAAATCACAGACGTACCTTAAGAAGTTATCTACAAGTAGGAAAAAGAACGAACACGTTTCGATGTGTAGTTTTTGTGTAATGGCTTTTACCGTGAAGGACTCCTAAATATTTATACCCTGATTTCTCACTGTGTATACCTTGAAAATATATGAAATTTTTACAGTATGTTTATGTATAATATGAGAGTGTACCCTGAAACGTTCAGAATTTTCTGAGCAAAACTCGATTTATGAAAAATGTAACAATATTCAGAGGTTTTGGGTACTTTAAATATAGTAAATCACTTTCTAAAATTCCAGGAAAATTGGTGGATCATTGTTGGATCATATACTATCCAGATACAGAGGATAATAATTTTCAGAGCCTATTTGCTATTTTTCATAATAATGTTATAGTTATGGTTAAAAGAAAATAAATGGTTAAATGATGTCATAAATAAGGAAAATGTGATTTTTAAGCTTGGATACTCCTAATATTATATATTCTAACTATTGAGGGGTATTTTGGAAATATTTAATGAGAAATAATATTTATGACCTTTTATGGGTAGTAAAGGAGTTGTTTAATAAAGGGTAAAACAATTAGAATAAATTGTTTATTCGCCTAATAACTTATTAAAATATTACTATGATATTTGTAATATAAGAATTCAATATTTTTTAGTAAACAAAGAAATATTAAGGTTAAAACTTCATGAAAATATTATTGAATGGGTAATAATATTTGTTTTAAGCATTAATAAATGATTAAGATGTTATTAAAATGGCTAATAATATTAGATGAAAATATTATTAATGATATGAGAATTAAAATATTATTAAGAGATTAATAATATTAGATTAAAGTATTATTGGATGATTAAAATATTATTAAGATGTTAATAACATTAGTAAACGAATAAAAGTGTTATTAGTGGACTAATAATACCAAGAGGTGAATTAAATATTATCAGGATTGATAATATTAAGTGTCTTATAGGATTTACGATAGTTTATTAACTTATGTGTGCTATGTGATTTGCTTAATTGTTAAATAAATAGCATAAGTAAGTGTATCGATATACAACTACGCAGTACTAATTGGTAGATCGACGTTATCAATGTTAGGTTCTTCAAGGCCAATTAGTTAAAGCTAGAATTACTTGTAGCTGAGCAAACAGGCAAGTTCCTAACCCTAAACTTCTTACATTATTGCAAGTTCTTCTTTACTCAACTTTTATATTGAGCAAATTTCTAAGCCTTATGCACTATTTCTAATTCGTGCAAAAAGGTATATATATACTGTTGCAAGTTATTCTTTAAGCTTGAGTTTTTATCTCCAAGCATGCCTTAAGTGGTCTAATTACTTTCAAAATTATTCCACATCTGTATATTTATTGACATTCGCACTCGTGCATTTGAAATTCGTATATTTAAATTCAGGAATTTATAAACCATTCATGGTTAAGTCTGAACCCTTGTTCGGTCAGACAAAGTATGTGAAATTTATAAAAGCTATCCGAACCAATCAATGGTGAGGATTCTTAGACTGTATGAACACCCCTTTACTTATAGGGGAGTACCCCACGTACCGTATATAAGGTACAAATAGCAGAATTAAATGTTATGCATATACATAGGGTACGCGAGGCTGATCCCCTCAAGTACGTTATTCTGTAGCCAGTAACCAGAGGGTCAACCAGCTATTGACTCCTTTGGAAGTTATCGTTCAAAGTCTATTTGACTATCAATTGTTCTAAAAGCAATAATCGTTCTTGCTTCTGATATTTATATTGTTGATTTTTTCTTTCTTTCTATATTCCATTCATCATGATATATCTTTTATTGTCATAGTTTAAACTTGCTGAGCAAACTCGTTGCTCATCCTTGCTATATCATGACTTTCATTGCAGTTAAACCCGAGACTTCAGGGAAGGGCAAGGGTAAAGAAAAGATGAAGTGATAGGCTTCACGTAGCTGGATTTATTTTATGCTTAGTTTAATTTGCTATTAATGTAATTTGAACCCTGATTACCATTTAGGGTATGTTTTGTGTTATGTATTAAGGTTATCGTATCTTGGGACTAGTAACACCTTTTGAATGAACAACATATGTTCGTTATATTCCGCATTTAGTTATTGTATGTTGTTGGAGGTGAAAGTTTGTATTGGATCGTGATGACCGAATCCGGGTATTTTGAGACCCGAATTTGGGGGTGTCACAGGAAAGGGCTTATGAATAACTTTGAATTCCTGTTAACAACTCTGTTGAAGTTAATAATTGGATGAATTGGATAATTAGTTTGTATTACATAATTGGGGATATTGTAGTCTTAAGCCTTTAAAAATCTGAATTTCAACCTTCGTGTTAGTTTTTATTCTTAGTTTTAATTTAATTAGTTTAAATCGTTATACAAATTGTGATTGTTTAAATAAAATTGAATTGATATAGTACTAGTAGTTGGAAATTATTGAACTGAGATTCCCTGTGGGTTCGACACTCTATCTTATCACTTTATTACTTGTTGATCGTGTATACTTGCACGTAATTGTTGATTGTGAAATCTGACAATACCATTTCTAAAATACGAACATTATGAACTTTCAAAGATTAAAATCAAGCTTATGTATTGAGCTAAAATGAGTATTTAACCAATGAATTGAGTTTTAATGTGACTAATTGGGAGTTGTCGTTAACACTCCAAAATTAATACCTTACTTCTACGCTGTTAACACAAGAATGAGTATAGCAATAAGCAAGGATCGATCCCATAAATAGTGAATTGTCTTTTATTTATCCTAATGTTTAAGGGGGGTTTTGAATTGAATTTATTAACTAAAATGATAAAAAAAAATATTTAATAAAATTAATCAATGAGTTAAAGACTTCAGTTCTTAAGTTCAGTATCACCTTTTTACAATCATTGGAGTAATCAAGTTATACAATATTTATCCTTCAATGAAATTAATAACCCTAGATAACCACAATCGCTAATTATTTGAAATTCTTCTTAATTATAAATCTAAAGAAACAATCGCCTCAGTAGGTCCTAACTATCATACAATCTAGAACTATCAGTCTAGATTTAATATGCGACACCCCCAAATCTAGGTACTTAAATTCCACGGATCTCTGGCGCTCATGATACTTTACAATCACATCTAACTACCCATGACAAAGATAATATAAATCAAACATGGTAAACTAAATAAAAATTACATAATCCAAATCAAGTTTGATTACATAACCAATACGATCCCAGGTAATCTAACCTTAATTATTACATCATAACAGCGGAATAACATAATAAAATTAAATCCATTACATAATTCAAATTGTTTAAACTTTAAACTAATCTTCTTTAGTTATTCATCTTGCCCTTGCTCGAGGACGGCTCATCTGTCTATCCATTCTTAGCTGCAAATATTTATGCAAGAGTGAGCAAACAATTGCCCACAAAGATAACAATAGTATCATATGAATAATCGGTGAATAAATTCAAATGAATAGTATAACCTTTCTGAATTCAACCAAACATAGATTGAAGAACTGTTTGCTCGATAAGAAACTCTGCTTTTGAATCAAGTTTATATTTCGAGATCAAAAGTACATATGAGGGTCACAAGACCATGAACTATATTCTTAGGTTAACGAGTATTTTTACTACAACCTTTAACAGTCTTATAGACTATAGGACTACCTCTCGTACTATGGGGGATCAGCCCTTCGTACAATGTAATGTGCACATACACCTTAACGCCGTTGCGTAATTTATTCCCCAATATTAGGGTTGTTCATCTCAGTTCTGACATCGGAGTCCGTTCCAAAAGAAATTTGGATTGGATTCGAAGAAAATCCAAGTCTTTGGAACGCACATCAACTATGGACTAGTTGAATCAAAATGGGTTCAATAATCATTCAAGGTTTGATAATAAGTAATCTTGAACAAGGTATTATAGCAATGATTGGATATTAATGGTTAACAATTGAATAATTTTCATTTATCAAGATAACGTTTTCAGAAGAATTGAAATATTTTTCGAAAGAATTTCGGCATTACATCAATTTAAATAACCTTGCTGAACAATAAAAGAGCAACGGTTAAGAACTTGTCTGACACGTCTTCTACAATAATGTTATTTACTTGTTCCCACGAATAACCTATACATTGAGGTTATACTTGAGCAATCAACGATCACAGTTTAATTCGAACTAATCGTTTAACCACTTTAAAAACTATATTCTTAATGTCTTTCTACCATTTATACTACTTGCATAACATATTTCACCACATATGTAAAATTATTTTATTTTAAATGTTGGAAAAATTTTATTTTCTGACCGACCCGACCGAACCGACCCGACCAGGAAACTCGGAACGGCGCTGCTGCGCCGCGATTTAGCCTTGTGCTGGCGCTGCTGCGCCGGCTTGACCCGAACCCAACAGACCCAGAGCCCGGCGCTGCTGCGCCTGCTTTACTCCTTATACCAGCGCTGCTACGCCCAGTTAAGCCTGGCCAGCGGCGCTGCTGCGCCACGGCACAGACTCCTCTGTTTCGCGACTCAGCAACATTTTTAACCAAAAATCTCCAAATTTCTTTATCAAAACAACAAATTAAACTTACCCAATCATTATATATGTTGAAAAACTAAAACCCAACACTTACACAATGATTCTAACAACACCCAAAGCTTCAACAACCAATTTAAAGGCCTAAAATCAAAGTTTTCGCTAATTTTTCATATTTTTACACACTTAATGAAATCAAGCACCACGAATCTGTTTTTCAACCTTTCTAATCCATTCTTTTTGCAAAGTTTTCATATTTCAATGAACTACAACATACCACCCTCAATTTCAGATTCTAAGCATGATTCGACACATAATTTTAGACCCAAAGTAGACCAAAATATATATATTAACCAAAACTCAATTTTCTTCATTCTCAAACTTGTTTTCATGAATTAAATCACTCAAAACCATACTTAAACATTATATAACAGATTATCCATACATATTAATAAATTTAACAACTCTATTAACAAATTAGCCAACCAAAATCAATTACAGAGAACTAATTTTGACTAACTTGAATAAAAACTTTAAACTTAATTATACCTTCAATTTCTTCTTTGCACTTGATTTAGATGATTTATGTGGCTTAGTTATCACCCTCCTTTGATTCTTAGAGTTCTTCTCTCCATTTTTTTAGCAGAGAATTTCTTCTCTCTTCTCACACTCTCAAGGTTTTGTGTTTCTTCTTTAAGCTTTACAAGTCACGTTAAAATAAATTGATGAATATTAAGGGGGAGTTTCATCAGTTGAATTAACCAAAAGTCACAAGGCCATGTTTGGCTAGACTTTATAAAATCCACTTTAGTTTATTTTAATAATTCTCCTATTATACAGTTATTATGTCACACCATTTAAATTCTTATTAAACTTAATTATTAATAAATTCAATTTAAACTTTAACAACAAAATTATTATAAGTTTATTTAATAAATTTTATTTAATAAATCACTTTATTATTAAATCATTTATCCTTGAATTTAATTATTTTAATTAAATTAGAATATTACCATTTAGTGTAATAAAATTACACACTAAAATATAAATTATCTAATACCACTTTAACCAACATATTCACACATAAATAAATTATTCTATAATAATCTCCATAATTTATTTATTTTACTCCATAAATAAATCATCTAGAATATTAATTAACTCAATAAGTATTTTAAATTATTTACAAAATTCACAATCGTTACATCCTTCCTTCCTTAAAAGGATTCTGTCCCCAAAATCACGATCCAATCAACCCATCTGTTACATTCTTCCCTCCTTAAAAAGGATTTTGTCCTCAGAATCGCTATATATATACTAAACAAATAACTCAGGGTAATTCTTCATCATTTTGTCTTCAAGTTCCCACGTAGCTTCCTCAGCACTGTGGTTCCTCCATATCACTTTTATAGAAGATATGACTTTATTCTGGAGAACTTGTTCTTTCTTGTCCACTATCTGAACCTCTTCATAGGACAGATCTTTTTCAAACTGTATGGGTTCATACTATATGACATGATTATAATTAGCTTTGTAAGATCGCAGTACCGAAATATGGAAAATATTATGAATATGCTCTAACGCTGGAGGTAAAGCTACCTCATAGGCTACCTCCCTAATCCGCTTCAGCACTTCAAAAGGTCCAATGAACCTTGGACTTAACTTTCCCTTTTTACCAAATCTTATTTTCCCTTTATAGGGAGACACTTTTTGTTGACTTTGTCATATTCTAAACCTAATGTTTTGATGATGATTTGGTTCAAAGTTACTAAATTGTTTATTGTGAATTTCAGGAAATTAATTCAAGAAATTGTTTGATGGATTATGTGACGCCCCCAGATTCGGGTCTCCAAATACCCGGATCCGGTCATCACGATCCAATACAACGTTCACCTCCAACAACATACATTGACAAAAATGCGAAATATAACAAACATATGTTGTTCATTAGAAAGGTGTTACTAGTCCCAGAATACAATAACCTTAAACACATACACAAATCCATACCCTAAATAACTATCAGGGTTTAAATTACATTAACAGTGATTAACTACACATAAATTTAAAATCTGCTACATGAAGTCTATCACTTCATCTTTTCTTTCCCTTTGTTCTTCCTTGACGTCTCGGGTTTAGCTGCAACGAAGTCATGATATAGCAAAGATGAGCAACGAGTTTGCTCAGCAAGTTTAAAGTACAACAATAAGGATATATCATGATGAAAGCTATAAGTACAACAATAGAATTATCAGAAGCAATAACAATAAAGTACAACAATAAGGATATTTCAACAATAGAATTATCAGAAGCAATAACAATAAATGCTTTTAGAACAATTGATAGTCAAGTAGACTTTGAACAATAACTTCCACAGGAGTCAATAACTAGTTGAACCTCTGGTTACTGGCTACAGAATAAGTACTTGAGGGGATCAGCCTCGCGTACGCTATGTGTATGCATAACATTTAACTCTGTTGTTTGTACCTTATATACGGTACTTGGGGTATGCCCCTATAAAAAAAAGGTGTCCATTTAGTCTAAGAATCCTTACCATCGATTGGTTCGGATAGCTTTTATAAATTCTCATATACTTGCCTGACCGAACAAGGGTCCAGACTTAACCATGACTAGTTCATAAATTTCGGAACTTTAATGAATGTACGAATTCAAATGCACGAGTACGAAGGTCAATAAATACATAGATGTGGAATAATTTTAAAAGAAATTAGACCACCTAAAGCATGCTTGGAGATAAGATTCAAGCTTAAAGAATAACTTGCAACAATATATACCTTTTTGCACAAATTAAAAATAGTGCATAAGGTTTAGAAATTTACTCAAAATAAAAGTTGAGTAAGATAGAACTTGCCTGTTTGCTCAGCTACAGATAAATTTTAGCTTTAATTAATTGATCTTGAGTGACCTATCATTGGATAAAGTCGACTTATCAATTAATATTACATAACTGTATATCGATACACTCACTTATGCTATCTATTTAGCAGGTAAACAATTTATTATATATATTTAATTACTATTTAACATTAACTAAACAGAAATTAATTACTGATCTTTAGCGTATAACAATAAATGATAGTTAATCATGATTACTTATTCTTCGAACACTCAGATCATTACCCTTATTTGTCTCTAATATGGGTTAAAAATCCTTATTTATGAAAATAAATAATTAATTTATTATCCATTACTAATTAATAGTGACTAGTTTATAAGTCATTTAGTTTTATTTGCACTTAATTACTCTTCACCTTTAAGGGTAATTGAGTAATTATTATTCCTTGTCCCTTATTCAACATTAATTAAATATTTAATGTATTAACTTAATTATTATTAATTGAATCAAATATTTATTATCTTTATTTATTATTTAGTGATAAATAATAAATAATTACTTTATTAACTTCATTCATACTTAATTAAATAATAATTAAATATTTATTATCTTTATTTATTATTTAGTGATAAATAATAAATAATTACTTTATTAACTTCATTCATACTTAATTATTATTTAATATTAATTAAATAATAATAAAATATTTATTATCTTTATTTATTATTTAGTGATAAATAATAAATAATTACTTTATTAACTTTATTCATACTTAATTATTATTTAATATTAATTAAATAATAATTAAATATTTATTATCTTTTTTTATTATTTATTGATAAATAATAAATAATTATTTTATTAACCTTATTCATACTTAATTATTATTTAATATTAATTAAATATTTATTTTCTTTATTTATTATTTATTGAGAAAATAATAAATAATTATATACTAACTTTATTTATACCTAATTATTATTTAATATTAACTAAATAATAATTAAATATTTGTTATCTTTATTTATTATTTATTGATAAATAATAAATAATTATTTTAATGACTTATTGTTAGCAGTAGGTTTAAGGTTCAACTATTTTTATTAACTCAAAAAAAATAAAATAATTGGTGCGTCAATAATATTCATCCACTGACAGATTTTATTGTGCCGCTATGAATCCCTTCTTGGTGTTACTAAAAACGATAGTGAAAATTTTGCACATTGCGAAGCAATATTATTAATCGATATGGAAAGGTTCATTTAGCCTTTGCCTAGCAACTGATTCCCTGGCCAGCCCACTCTGCACCGAGTGCACATCGGCGTGGCTGCTGCTCACGCCTTGCAGACCCAGCCCCAACCACCAGCCGCATATATACGCTACATTAGGCTTGGTTCCAACAACAAAATACAACACACACGTTTTCAGTTCCTGTGAACAGCCCAATTTACTAGCACATACTAAACCAAGGTTAGATTTTATCTAAACCATGCTGTTGATAGCACATTTGATACCAAATCAAGGACAACCTTATTCGGGCATTATCACAAACACTTGGTGGGCACACTGGGACTCGACACTAGCCTATACGCAATACAACACTCGTTGCCTGAACCTCTTATGGTTCTTCGTTACACAGACTTCCCCCAAGAAATGTAGCAACAAAATCAATTAAACGAACAAAGGATTCCGTACACAGATTTCCCAAAAATATTAACAGAATCAATTAAAACGAACAAAGGATTCCATACACAGATTTCCCAAAAGAAAGAAAAATATACATCAACAGAATCAATTACAATCAACAGAGGAACGCACGGCAATTAGGCCAAAATAGACCTCCTCTTATACCTTGGGTTATGCCGAGGTTGATCCCTAGTGGCTGGCCTTCTTCTCCTTCCAAAGTAGACGACGTAATTAGAGGGCATTCGCCCCACTATCGACCTCTCTGCTGAATTCGCAACCCCCAGCTGACCTTCTGCGATTTCTCTCTCTATTTGGACTCACGATTATCAGCAGCTTGCTAGGGTTTGTAAGTTCCAATTTATAGGGCAAAATTTTACCCAATTCGTTGGATAATACCCTTACCTGACCGAGTTAATAACCGCCGGTAGGAGGGGAGTAGGTTGTCTATATCAAGCCTCGTTCACCGACTATGAATCGCCGGCTGACCCTTGAGTCGTGTGCCCTCACCGGTCTAATCGCCGCGCGCGCTGAACCCTTGGTCCATTCGATTGCTGCTCGGTCGTCGATGCCTCACCCGTTCCGTCCGTTGGTTGCTCACGCTGTCGCCGGCGCACGCCTGACGACCCTTCCTCCAGTCAATCGCTCACACCCCGTCCGATTGATTGAAAAGCTAGGGCTTGCTTTAGTTGGATTTGTGGTGAGGGTTAGATAGCCGTTGGATGCACCATAAATTAATAAATTGTATAATCGTGTTGAAGATGAATTCATTGATCTCCAGGCAGGTTTTGAGATACAAACTTTGGCTATGGTTGAAGCCCTTCATCGAAAGTTCAATAGGAATACATGCTAGTTAAGTCAAGAAATTAAATTTGTAAGTTATCAACTTGGAGAACTTGCAGATTTTATGGCAACCAGATTTAATGATGTCGGCAGGAAGTTACATTTTCAAACAATGTACTCCACTATTCCAGAATGGCCAATGTGCAATTGGACAGCGGAGTTCAAGGATGACTTTATTGATATGGAGATTCCTCCTTCAACCTTTATCCCCAGACCACCTCGATTTGCCAAAGAACTCACACTTGCTGAACGCCTTCACCGCCTCCGGCACCGTGCTTACTTCACCTCCCGCACTGCACAAAAAGTTCACATTGAAGACATTGACTGAATTTGCTCTCTCTCTCTTTTTGCCTGATGACAAAGGGGGAGAGATTATTTATTTCAATTGGTACAACATACTCTGGTTTCTTTTGATGGTTTTTAAGACTATGATATTATGGTTGGGCCGGTTGGTTTTAGTAGAGAAATGGCCCAAAAAGAAAATAAAAAGGAAAATGGTTTCAGCCCACTTGATATTGGGTTAGCTTAATAAAAAGAAATTTGACCCAATTAGAATAACATTATGCTTCTAATATTAATTAACTAATTTAATATAATTAATTAGTTATAATATTTATTTCAACAATAATTCCTTATGGTAATTTATTTAAATTCGATAATTGTAAAAATGAAATTATTTATTTAGATTCTCTTCAATTTTCTTGCCAACCAAATGTTTGGGTTAACTCATTAATTTATCCAAACTATTAGTGAGTCCCTTTAAGGCAAAGAAAATTATTGAACCATATAGTTATATAATTAAATAATAATTATTACATGGATCCAATTAAATTCGTAAAAATATATAAAATGAATTTTATTTATAAAATAAATTCGATACAATGTTTAAAAATTCCTGGACATTACAGATTATTCAAGGAAGATTGAAGATTATTTTGAGTATTAAGAATTATTATGTAAGGTCACTGCAAATATTTGATTTTTCAATTCAAGGCTCTAGGAAATTTACATGCATAATTTTATATATGCACAAGCCAGATTTATGCATCACGTTGATTCATGCATGATGGGATCTATGCATCTTGATTATCTTAATACATGATTATTAATTTATTCATCACGTTGATTTATGCATGATGGTCTGTAAACAATTTAAAGTATCATGCTTCTTTATCGGTATATGAAACGTGTGGCAGTAGACTTCATTAAATCCTTGGAAATATAATGCATATATACTTTGTGGCGGCAGTCTTGGAAAAAGAGATAAACTTGACAGGATACACTTTGATATGTAATCATTATCCTTTGACTCGGTATTGTTATTAAGCCGGATATTGTGGTCAGTTGAAAGGATTTGTTTCCAGGTTAAATGCTAACAGCTGGTTATTAATAAGGTTTGTTTGCAACGCTAAATTTTTTACAAAACAGAATCTTGACAAGGTTTGTTTTGATTACAACGTTAATATTAAATTTTTACAATCAGAAAGTTAGATGAGGGATGCAACAGATATATTTTTAAGTCTATAAATTGCATGGAGTTATCCCAGTTTATAATAACTCCAACAGTGCACCAATCATATACAAAAGAAATATTCTTCATATTATCCTGGTGCAATTAAAAATTTGTTGTTGTGCTTCATATATTCTGATTTTGTTCAGCATATTTTCGTGAGCTATAAATTGGTAATATCCTTCTTAAATTAATTAATCATTGCATACATTAGTTGAGCCTTGCATTGTTAAATTGCTTATTTGCTTTGATCATTAGACCTCTATTATTTTAATTTTAATTTTTCAGACTAAGTGTTGTCTAAAGGAATTTAATCCAAAAGGATTGAGATTTGTTTACATACAGATTCAAGGAAGCATAGGTGCTTAAGGAGTGCATTGGTGCACAAGGAGCAAAAGTGCTTAAGTGAATTATTATAATTCAAGAGTTGATAGAATCTGTCTTGTAACGGGAATTATTTTTAAATAAAAGTGAGTCTCCAATACTAGTTGGTATTGGACGTGGAGTAGGCTATTATTATAGAGGGTAATAGCTGAACCACGTAAAAAATCTTGGTGTTGATTTTATTGTTTGCTTTATTTTAATTACTTAAAAGTTAGCTAATTATTTTTTTTTATAATTAATAATTTGAATATTTGTATTATTCATTATTATCAAGTATTTTCATTAAATTATAAAATCACCAAGATATTTTCTTAAACTAAAATCCAATATAGTTGACCGTATTCATTCAGTATGTTGCATTCATCAATACAATAGACTAAGTTCTTCTTTAACAAAGACTCAAGCCAGTAAACCATACTCATTCAGTAAGCTGCATTCATCAATATAGTAGACTGTATTCAAAAGTTTGGTTTATTTTTTTTTTAAATTAGTAATAGTCTGTATCCACACTTATTCAACCCCCCTTCTAAGTGTGCCTTATCTGAATTTCACTTGGTATCAGAGATTGGCTCTACTTATCTTGGTTTTAAAGGTGACTTGTAGGGAAAGATTCTAATATGGCACAATTCGGAAACAACAATCAAGAAGGTCAATCAACCAATAGACCTCCACTGCTGTATGGAACAGAAAATTACAACTTCTGGAAATTCCGAATGAGGATTTACCTTAAAAGAGATCCTTGGGAATGGTGGGTCGTGGAAAACGGACCGGTTATACCAAGAAAAGATGATGGTACTCCAAAGACCTTGCTAGAAATGGACTCAACTGAAACTTTCATGGTTTCCTATGATTCAAGGGCTATGAATACATTACTTAGCGGCATGGTTCAATCAGAGATAGATAAAGTTTCTTCATGCAATACAGCTAAAGAAATTTGGGATACTCTTGCATGAAGGGACATCCAAGGTGCGAGAAGTCAAACTTAGCATGCTCATGCATGACTATGAAATGTTTAAACTTGAGAAAGACGAAACCATAAAGATAGCACAAGCAAGGTTTCTAGTGCTGCTAAATTCATTGAAGCTACTTGATAAAACTATTCCACAAAGTGAGATTAATCGTAAGTTACTTCGGGCAATGCCCAAAAGGTTTGCTTCTAAGATTACAACTCTTCAAGATTCTTCCACTATTTCTGTGACAACCCGGATTTTTGAGAATAATTATAATAAGAATTTAATATAGAATAATTCTTATTATGAGTCGCGTTTGAATATATATGTGTTATATATATTTATGTGATTAAATAGATGATCTTAATATGTATATATATAAATGTGAAATATATACATAGATTCGAAATGAATGAGTTAATAGTTAATTATTGCAACGATCGCGAGTCATGGGTAGCTTGATAATTCGAGCTTATGAATATTATTGAATAAAATAGACTTTTATTGATAATATTATGTGGTAAGTGTTTAAAGGTTATATTATGACCTAGATTATGTGTAGGCGATGATTGGTATGTAAAAAAGTGTTCGTATAAGCTAATTTGGTAGTTTCGAAAAATATCGCTAGAATACTATTTATTGGATTAAATAAATAGTTAAAGGATAATATTATTGGACGAGTTATTTGTTGTAAAGATGCTAACCCAAAATATGGGTGAGATATATGTACGTTGATGTATATGATTATGGGGAGTTAATCGGAAAGAGTAGCGATCGCGAATCGTGAATACCCTTGTAATTTGGGTTTATTAATAGTATTAACGGATTAAATATTATTTTTCGGTGACGTGTTTAAAGGCTATTTTATAACCTGGATGATGTCAATGTATGAAGTTTTATGCGTTATTGAATCGTAGGAGTGAATAATTGATTTTGCGAAAGATCGCAAAATTACTATTCACGGGGCACGTTTCCCGAGGCACTATTCACGCCATAAAATTTTTGTGTCTTTTTCGATGTTGAATAATTTCATAAATACGTGTATGCGTACGAATAATTTTTCGAAGTGTTAGAAATTTTATTTGAGCTGATACGTGATTTTATCCGTATCCGAAATGTATTATATGGGTGTTCCGAATAATTGGACAAATCCCTTAATAATTATTTTTACGTATCCCAATATTTATGGTAATGGCCATTTTAATTTTGGGTAGAGTTATTTACCTGTTTTGGTACAAAAGTGAGAGTTTTCGGATATATTTTTGGTGCTTTCGGGTATTTATTTTGGCTTGTTACTCCAAGTGGGAACCACCTAACCACATTAGACCAATCAAATGAGAGCAAAGAGGGAGAGATTGCTGGCAAGCATTTTAATTTGTTAGCCAACCTTGAGCACCTAACCCACTCTTCCAAAAATCACTCCTCCACTTCTCCCAAATCATTCATTCTTTCTTGCATTCCTTCTCTCCCATACCATCAGCTCAATTAGAGAGAGAGAGAGAGGGAAAATCTGCAGCCAAGAGGAGGAAGAAAAGAGAAGGAGAAGTTCGCCGGAAAAGTAGAAGAGTCGCCGGAAAACGAAAGGAGGAAGAAGGAGGCACGGGAGGAAGAAGAAGAGAATCCAAGCAAGGAGGACCTTCAAAATAAATCCTAGCCGAGCTTCTTAATCATCTAGGAAGGATTTATAGAGGTAAACACCAATCAAATCCTTTCCATTCGATTTCTTATTGAGTTTTTCAAGTTTTTCTTAGTTTTGAGCTCTTAAGCTTGTGGATCGGATTTGTGGCGATTCTTGGTGTTTTTGTTTGTGGTGATTATTTGTAAATATTGTTAAGAGGTTATATAAGCCATTAATAACATCAAAGTGGAACAAAAACGCAAGAAATCTGTACCTATGCTTAAGGAGGATGAAGAACATGAAGAACAATGAACTTTGGACAAGAACTTGGACTTTTGGACGATTTAGAGGACTTTGTAGCTATGATTTCGTGTTTGTTTAATTCGTTTGTGTTATAATATTGTACTTCCATGGGTTATGAGTTTAACCCAGTTGGAATGGAGTAAAAAGGGATTAAAACAAAGTTTTGGTGATGATTTTTGTGAAGAACACCAAGAACACGAAGAACACGAAAATATAACATGAGTTGATACTTTGGCCTAAGATTTGGCCATGTTAATGTTAATGGATAGCTCTGAATTTTTGATATGTTGTAGCCCTATGTCTTAGGAGTCCATAGAGTCCAAAACGGACCAATTTGAACGTGTATTGAGGGAGTTATGGTGATTGGAAGCAAGATAGGTCTAGAACACCAAAACAGAGCATTCCGGGAAGCAAAACGCGTTGGGGACTCAGTCCTAGCGCCAACGGCGCTTGGCTGGGCGCTGTAGGCGCTGGCCACGGGGCCAGCTACTGCATAGGAGCGCTGTAGGCGCTGGCCATAGGCCATTGTGAGCGCCAACGGCGCTGGTAAGGAAACTGGGCAAAACTTCTCCGACGTCCTTTAGTAAAATGGGCATAACTTTCTCATACGAACTCGGATTGAGATGATTCAAGATGATTCGGAAAGAGAACGAGTAGACCTACAACTTTCGTTCTTTGAGTTTTCCAATTTGAGGTCGGGATCAATTCCCAAATTGACCATTTGTGTGACTGATGTGTTTTTGGAGGCAATCGGAGAGTGTCGGGCATGCGCGTAAGCACGCGTAATGCTCCCGACAATGTTAAATGACGTTCTAAGTTTTATAACATGAATGTTATGATTTAAAATGATACTTAACATTAACCAAGGAGTATTAGATAAATTGAATGGGCATGTTAGGCGTACGCAAATGCATGTCGCCTAGGCGTTCGAATAATCAAGTTTAGCGTATAGACGTGCAAGCGTCGTAACGTCGTAACTAGTGTGTATAATATTGTTTAATATTTTGTTTCTAATACTAATGAAACATGATAGTGTGTTATAAACCAATGCATGAGCATGCTAAGCACATGCAAAGGAGGCGAATTAGGTGTGTGACGTGTAAACGTCGAAACGCCGTGTAAAGTGTTAATGAACTTGAATAATGTCTCGATTCAAATGAAAAGAACATTATAAGATACGGGATGGGGTTAATGTAACAAATAAGTATTGATGGTGATAAGGGTCGTAACGTTTTCAAACGACGCGACGCCGAGTAACGTTTTAGAGTTAATCGCGTTATTAATTTATAATGCGCGAACAATATGAGATAAGAGTTGTTATATTGTAAACCATTATATGAAGCCTTTTTAGTGGCTAATTGGTATTTTATTGTTAAATAAATTGTGTAGGATATTTGAAGGACGAACCATCATAATTTGGCAAGGAACGCTTAAAGGCAAGTTCTTTCAGTAACTTGTTGACTGGTTTAAATGTATTGATGTACATGACTTGATTACTAAATCTTTCACTATTATGTGGATTATATGAGAGCATGATTAAAGTGTACATAACGTGCAATTATGTGACTATATTGTTCTATGTGGAACTTGAATTATTGTAAATGTACAATGTGAGATGCATGAGGTATGCTATGAGATGCATGATGTATATATATAGATGAATTGCATAAGATTTATAATGCATGAGTAAGATGCATAGTATGAGAATCATGATGCATGGATAAATGCAAACTTATGTGTTACGTGAAGCATGAAATGTGAAAACTGTTAGTTCTTGCTGAGCCGTCGTGCTCATTCTTGCAAAAATAAAACTTTTGCAGATTTACGATGCAATGCAATTATCTTGATATCGTGATGATAAGGATTAGAGGCGCATGGAAACAGGAAGGTTTCTAAATGTCCCTTTACTGTAATTATTTAGCTATGATGACGGTATATGATGTACGTGAATTTGACTATGTAAACCCTGAGTTAGAAATGAAGGTTATCCATTATAGTATTTATGATGTGATTATGTTAGTTACTTGTTATAGTAAACTACAAGGATGTCGATGTTGTATAAAGGACATTTTTATAACGAATGTATTGGTTATTGGATAACCTTGCGAATATTCAGGGATTGGATAAAGTCAGAATCTGAACCTTGCGTTCACACATGAGATATTGTAAAGGATCATGGTATTTATTCAACCTTGGTCATAAGTGTTTTAATTAAGGTCTTCGTGCCTGGGATTAGATGAGGATATGTTGTTATATTATTGTAATTACATTCATGTAGTAAACCCATGTTGTATGGGTAGTACCGTGACACGCCGGAATCGGGTTCAAGGTAAGACCCGAGTTTCGGGGGCGTTACAATTTCTACTATGGATACTCTAACACTTTTTGGTGAACTTGAGGAATATGAACATCAGTTAAAAAGATATGATGATGAGGATGAAACCCCTCGAAGAAAGGTTTTAGCTCTTAATGCAGGAAACAAAGAAGAGCTCGATGATGATTCGGATGAAGAAATAGCCATGATGTCAAGGAGACTCAAAGTACTACTACAAAGGAAGAACAAACGGAAGAATATTTTCAACACAAATAAAGGTAAGGGAAAGCAACCTGAGGAAACGTGTTTTGAATGTGGACGTCCAGGGTACTTCAAGAAGGACTGCTTTCAACTTAAGAATAAGGGAAAATGAACTTTAAGGATAATAAAAGAAACAAAGCTCTTGTGACTTGGAGTGATGAAGAGGAGTCCGAAGTTGAGGTTGATGACAAGGATGAAATAGCTCAAGTATGCTTCATGGGAATAGAAGGTGAATCAAATGAGGAATCTATTTATGAGTTTAATTCTTTAAAACAAGAAAATGAGAGATTAAGAGAAAAGAATGCATGTTTGAAGGAATTAGTAAATACATTAATGTGTGAAGTTGATTCTTTAATAGATGAAAAGAAAGAAATTGAGAAGGAGTCATCTTGTAAAGAAGAAAAGGTTTTGATTGCAAAAAATGATTATCTTGAAAATTACAACAAGATTCTTTTTAACAAGGTGACTCACTTGAACAATGAAGTTGAGAAATTGACTAATGGGCTAAAAATGCGAGATGTATGTATTGATGCATTTAGTGATAAATCTCTAAGTAAATCTATTCCTTCTGATGAACTTCAAAAGGAAGTAGATTCATTAAAACTATCTCTTGCTAGATTTGTCCAAGGTGAAGAAAACCTAACTGTTATGTTGGGAAAGCAAAAACCTAGTTTTGATAGACAAGGGATAGGTTATAATCCCACTCGTAAAACCGAGAATGTGCAAATGCTTAAATCCAAGTCTCGTTTCAAATTGAATTATTGTTTTCCTTTCACTACATGCAAAAATTGTGGCATTAAAGGTCACTTAGATATAAATTATTCTAAGAAATAGAAGGTTAAAAAGGTATGGATTAAGAACGGTGATTTATGTACAACTAACACAAATGGACCCAAAAAGATATGGGTACCAAAAAAGATGAATTAATTTTTCTTGTCAGGTATGCTTCAAGGCAAAAGTTCCATCTTAAAAATGGATTCTTGATAGTGGATGCTCTCGTCACATGACTGGTGATAAATCGAAGTTCGTAGAACTAAAAACCAAGAAGAAAAATGGGACGGTTACTTTTGGAGGTAATCGAACCTGTGAGATTATCGGGAAAGGTAAAATTGATAACGGTAAGGTCAATATTGATAATGTTCATCTTGTTAGTGGACTTGAATTTAATCTTATAAGTGTTAGTCAATTAATGGATAATGGTCATCAAGTTAGTTTTGAAAAAGAAAAGTGTACAATTTCTCATGGTACTAACAAAACTACTTTAGTTGCACAAAGGGAAGGAAATATATATACTATTGATTTTGAGCAACAGGATGAAGAATTATGTCTAGCAACTGTGCAAGACGAGGCTAACCTATGGCATAAGAGGATGGGACATGTTCACATAGATTTAATCAAAAAATTATCCTCAAAGAATCTTGTCAAAGGGTTGCCAAAGATAAAGTATGAAAAGAGAGGAATATGTGTTCCTTGCCAACTCTGGAAGCAAGTAAGAACTTCGTTTACAGCAAAGAACATGAAAGAGAAGAGGATGCAGGTAATTTGGAGATCTCAGTAAATCCGGCAAACCGGAAAAATTTATTCAGCAAGCCAAATGAACAGATTCAGCAAGCTGAATTGGAAAACACACAAGGAGTGGAACAAGGAACAACACAAGAACTTAAGGAAGATTTCCCCCAACAAGAAGACGTAATACACGGTGTCCAAATGCCAAAGACTGCAAGATATCTCAAGAATCATCCACCGTAAAACATTATCGGAGATATAAACAAAGGAATCACCACACGAAGAAGTTTACAAAATCAATGTGCATTCTCTGTGTTCTTATTACAAGTTGAGCCAAAGAATGCTAATGAAGTTGTTCTTGATGAAAGTTGGCTAATGGCAATGCAAGAGGAACTTCAACAATTTGAACGATGTCAAGTTTGGGAATTAATGCCTCCTCCTAAAGATGTTTCTGTCATTGGAACAAAATGGGTGTTTAAAAACAAGCTTGATGAGCATGGGACAATCACTCGTAACAAAGCAAGGCTAGTGGCTCAAGGATATAATCAACAAGAAGGGATCGACTACGAAGAGACTTATGCCCCAGTCGCAAGACTAGAATCTATCCAAATCCTATTAGCCTTTGCATGTTACAAGAAATTTAAGCTTTATCAAATGGATGTAAAAAGCGCGTTCCTAAATGGATACATTAATGAAGAAGTCTATGTCAAACAGCCTCCTGGATTTGAACATGAGAAATACCCAAATCATGTTTTCAAGCTAAAGAAAGCTCTCTATGGTCTCAAACAAGCTCCAAGAGCTTGGTACGAGAGGTTGAGTAAGTATCTTCTTTCTAGTGGTTTTGTGACACCCCCAAATCCGGGTTTCCTAACCTCGAATTCGGTGTTCACGATACTCAACAACAAACATACTTTCTAACTAATGCGGAATAATAATCATAACATGTCTATCGAAATCGTGATAATCATCTTACAATAATGGTCCCAAGGTTCTTTAACCTTAACTTAAAACATACCCTTAACACAATAGGGTTCACATAACTAAATAACAATTCAAGATAAACTATTATATAAGCCCTATCAGGCACTATTCTTGCACCTTCTCCTTTTCTTTGTTCCCTCTTGACGTTTCTGCCTTAGCTGAAATAAAGATCATGATATAGCAAGGGTAAGCAACTAGTTTGCTTAGCAAGTTTATACACAAGGGAGATATATCATGAATAGAAAGAAGTTTTGCTTTCAATGTTCAACAACAGGATAAAATAGTGAAGAAACGTGAATTAATAGTCAACGCTTGAATATTCAAATAATTGAAATTCAATTACTGAGTGGTTTGAAATAACCAGGGACATTTGCCAAGGTTCTCAGCACTTAGACTGGACCTCTTAAAAAGTTTTGGTAATCAAGGGGATCAGCCTTTCATACCCCGTGATTTATGCATAAACACTTAATAACCGACATTGATATCATGCCTTAAATCAAATTTATCCTTTGCTCAGCCAAGAGTTCTTACATGACAATATAATAAGAACAGCTTTTAAAATACCTTTGATTTAACAAATTAGACATGCTTGATCTAGCTGATACAAATAGCATAGATCTATCTTATAAATAATTCATGCCTGAAAGAACTTCAATTGAATATACAGTTCAATAATAATAGGGCACGAAAATAATTGCACAAGGTGCGAGTCTCAATAACCAGTATAGATGTGAATAATCAACAATAATTATTCACTAACATGCTTCGAAAATAATAACTCGAGTTTGAGTTAGGGAACTTGCCTGTCTGCTCCGCTACAACAATTCTAGCTTTAACTAATTGGCCTTGAAGAACCTAACATTGATAATGTTGATCTATGATCAATTAGTACTGCGTAGTTGTATATCGTTACGCTTACTTATGCTACTTATTCAATCAATTAAACAAATCACATAGCACACATAAGTTAATAAACTATAGTAACTCCTATAAGACACTTAATTGATCTTTAGGTTGATGGTTAAATTAATTAACAATGTTTTCCCTTAAGTGATAAACACTTATTAAACCCTTAAACAATTAATAATAATTGTTCAATTAATTAACATTACCTTTTCCCAAGTGATATTCATTTATTAAACCCTTTAACAATTAATTATAACCGGGTAATTAATGAGTTATTTAAACTCCCTCTATTTTATTAATTCTATCTTTATTTAATTACTATTAAATAGTAATTAATTAATTATCTTTAGTTATTAATAATAGTAATTAATAACTAATTATATTCACTTATTATTTAATTTATTAATTAAATAATAGTCGAATTATAAATTTTAATTGTCTTTAATTATTATTTAAGATTAAATAATAATTAATTAGGTTTGTTTATTATTTAAAGTTAATCAAATAATAAATAATTAATTAGTGCGTAACAATTATCTTTAGTCATTATTTAATAATAAATAATAGCTAATTAGATTTATTTATTATTTAAAGTTAATTAAATAATAAATAATTAATTAATTAGTAAATATGAATTATCTTTAGTTATTATTTAATAATAAATAATAACTAATTAGATTTATTTATTATTTAAGGTTAATCAAGTAATAAATAATTACTTAGTGAATAAGAATTATCCTTAGTTATTATTAATAGTATTTAATAACTAATTATATTCATTTATTATTTAATTATTGATTAAATAATAATTAAGTTATGAATTTTAATTGTCTTTAATTATTATTTAAGATTAAATAATAATTAATTAAGTTTATTTATTATTTAAAGTAAATCAAATAATAAATAATTAATTAGTAAGTAAGTATGAATTATCTTTAGTTATTATCTAATAGTAAATAATAACTAATTAGATTTATTTATTATTTAATTTAATCAAATAATAGTTAATTAGTGAGTAATAATTATCTTTAGTTATTATTTAATAATAAATAATAACGAATTAAGTTTATTTATTATTTAAGTTAATCAAATAATAAATAATTAATTTACAATTTTTTTTAATTATCCTTAATCATTATTTAATAATAATTAAACAATAATTAATTTAGTATATATGGAAAATATAATAGCACATCCCAGAAATTAAATTTTATATGACTATTATTTTATTATTATTATTTTATAAAAATAATAATAATAGTAAGGGTTTTAAGTATTTAATATTTATAAAAACAAGTCTCGATGGCAATTTGGTAAATAAGACGAAATTCGGACGGAGGGGAACAACCGTACTTTCCCCCGTCTGATCGCCCGCCCGCGCATTGCGCGTGAGCCTTCCCTGCCTGGCCAAAACGGCGCCGTTTGGCTGCCGCTGGTTGAAGGAATACGCTGGCGCGCCATGCGCGGCCAGCCCCCTTTTCTAAGACGCGCGCCATGCGCGGCCTGTCTTAGACAGGGGGTTGTTTTTACCTTCAATTAATTCTAATACCATCAAAAAAGTTTTAAATCTCCATTATAAATTCTAAAAAAAATCCCCATGGCTAAGAAAAATATTTCTAATATTACAACAAAATATTTATGACTTAAATCAATATTTTTCGTCAATAAGTTTTGTACTCCAATAAATCATTGTATACATGTTTTAGCCCATCAAACCATCTAAACTTGCTACAAATATTTTTAAACTTCAACATATTATTAATAAAATATACTAAACCATTATTTATCATCACCTAGGTTTTAAGATCATGAGTTAAGCATTCTTTTAGAAAAAAATATAGATCTAACAAAATAAAACGTAGATCTAGTAAAATAAAACATAGATCTAGCAAAATAAAACATAGATCTAGCAAAATAAAACATAGATCTAGCAAAATAAAACCTAGATCTATAAATATTTCATTTCTTCCACAACCTCCAACCAATAAGCCATAGAAACCCCAACACAAATAAATGACTACCACTAATAAATGTTAGCCATTTAATATCAACAAGAAAACTAGGGTTTGAGAGAATGAAGATGTATACCTAGAGTTAGTGGCTATTCTCCTCTTCCTTCCAAGTATGATCCGAAAAAGGATATGAACTAGCTAGGTCTCCTTCACTCCTTGGTGACTCAATATATTTTCTTTTGCTCTCAAATGCTTTCCAATGCTCTCAACTCTCTTAGGAGATGAACAATAAGGGAGCCAACCCCTATTATCTTTGGTGAGGGCCCTATTTATAGGAAAAATAAAGATCATGGGCAACATAGTCATTAACCATGACTAGGCAAGGGCAATTCGGTCAATTCGTCAATAATAGGAAGTTTCCTAGCAACTTCCTCAAGGGTAATTTAGTCATTTTCCAACCTCCTTCAAGGTTAAAATAGTCTTTTCTCAAAATCTTAATTATCCATTAGTTATTAGCCATTTTCCATTGGTTATTAAACATTGGTTATTATCTTGCCATCATTACATTGGTTAAACACAATGGTTATTATCCCGCCATCATTTCATTGGTTATTAACCACTGGGATATACAGTGGTTATTGCCCCTTCATGATTACCTTGGTTATTAACCACTCTTGGCCATTTTAGTCATTACACACAAATTCCTACACTTGACTCACCTATGGTTATTTCTTAACCATAATTATATCATACCTGCCAACACAAGTATAGACACATCTTATACATCTCCCACCAATTAACCCAAGTTGGTTTAAATAGAACACAACATTAACTCATTAAATTAAATTAGATTTAATTAATAAGGACGTTCAAAATTCACGGGCATTACATCCCTCCCCCCTTATAAAAATTCCGTCCTCGGAATTGCAAAAATAGGGTTACTCAAATAAGAACGGATAATTCGCCTTCATTTTCTCTTCGAGTTCCCACGTAGCTTCTTCGACTGCGTGATTCCTCCAGAGAACTTTGACGGAATGTATAGTCTTGTTTCTCAGCTTCTGTTCCTTCCTATCGAGAATCTGGACGGGAACCTCCTCGTACGATAAGTCCCTCTCGACTTGAATTGGCTCATAGGAAATAACATGCTTGTAGTCTGGCTTATATGGACGTAACACTGATACATGAAATACATTGTGAATGTGCTCAAGTTCAGGAGGTAATGCTACCTCGTACGCCACTTCGCCTATTTTCCTTAATATTTCAAAAGGTCCTATGAACCTAGGGCTCAGCTTGCCTTTCTTCCCAAAGCGGATCTTCCCTTTCCAGGGAGATACCTTCAAAAATACATAGCTGCCAACTTCAAAGTCTCGCTTCTGACGATGTAAGTCGGCATACTTCTTCTGACGATCCTGGGCCGCTACTAACCGCTGCCTTATTACTTTAATGATTTCCACGGTTTGTTGTACCAATTCTGGTCCCAACAATCTTCGTTCACCAATTTCATCCCAACACAACGGCGTTCGACACTTCCTTCCATATAACGCTTCGTACGGTGGCATACCGATGCTAGCATGATAACTATTGTTGTAAGCGAACTCTACCAGGGGCAAGTGATCGTCCCAGCTGCCACCTAAATCCATCACAACTGCCCGGAGCATGTCCTCCAGGGTCTGAATTGTTCGCTCGCTCGCTCTGACCATCGGTCTGAGGATGATACGCCGTACTCATTCTCAATTGTGTTCCCATTCTTTCCTGTAGACTTCTCCAAAAATTTGACGTGAAGCGCGGATCTCTGTCAGATACAATAGATACCGGTACTCCATGTCGCGATACTATCTCCTTCACGTAGAGTTTCGCCAACTGTTCCAATTTGTACCTGATCTTGATTGGTAGAAAATGGGCAGACTTGGTCAACCGATCTACGATCACCCAGATGGCGTCTAGACCCTTTTGTGTTGTCGGGAGTCCTACCACAAAATCCATAGTGATGTGCTCCCACTTCCACTCGAGAATCTCTAAGGGCTGCAACAATCCGCTCGGTCGTTGGTGCTCTGCCTTGACCCTCTGACAAGTTAAACACCGGCTGACGAATTCCGCAACTTCCCCTTTCAAATGCGGCCACCAATAATGTTGACGAAGATCTTGATACATCTTGGTGCTACCCGGATGTACCGAAAATCTCGTATTATGGGCCTCTTGCAAGATTTCTTCCCTTAAGTCTGGTACATAGGGTATCCAGATCCTTCCCTCGAATCTCAGCAGCCCCGTGCTGTCAACCTTGAACTTCAACGTTTTTCCTTCCGATAGTTGCTTCTTAATGCCAATGCATTCTTCATCAAATTCTTGAGCCTCCTTTATCTTATCCAGTAGAGTCGGACCCACTGTCACGGTGAACAATTTTTCGTCCGTCTCCATTGGATACTTAACCTCCAGTTCCAGGAGTCCAAAGTCCTTTATCAGCTCTGCCTGAGTTGTAAGCCTCATCAACTTCTCTCTGCCTTTCCTACTCAGGGCATCTGCCACTACATTTGCTTTGCCCGGATGGTACAGAATCTCACAATCGTAATCCTTGATTAATTCTAACCATCGGCGCTGCCTCATATTCAGCTCCTTCTAAGTGAAGATATATTTCAGACTTTTGTGATCTGTATATATCTCGCACTTCTCTCCGTATAGGTAGTGCCTCCAAATCTTAGCGAACACTACTGCTGCTAATTCCAGATCATGAGTCGGGTATCCCTTCTCATAGTCCTTCAGCTGGCGTGAAGCGTACGCAATGACCCTGCCGTGTTGCATTAGTACACAACCAAGGCCTTTGTGTGACGCATCACTGTATACTACAAAACCTCCAGTGTCGTCTGGTAATGCCAACACTGGTGCTTGGCTAAGTCTCTTCTTCAACTCCAAGAAACTCTCCTCGCACTTCTCTGTCCAGACGAACTTTACCGTCTTTCTAGTCAGATTGGTCAACGGTGATGCTATCTTCGAAAAATCCTGGATGAATCTCCGATAGTATCCCGCTAACCCTAGGAAACTTCTGATCTCCGTTGGTGTCTTTGGCTGCTCCCAGTTGATAATGGCTTCCACCTTTACTGGGTCTACCGAAACACCACTACTGTCAATGACGTGTCCAAGAAACTGCACCCTCTGCAACCAAAATTCACACTTCGAAAACTTTGCGTACAGTTTCTCCCTTCTTAATGCCTCCAGAGCAATCCTTAGATGTTCAGCATGTTCTTCCTCTGACACTGAATACACCAAGATATCATCGATGAATACTACCACGAACTTGTCCAAATACTGCTTGAACACTCTGTTCATCATATCCATGAATGCCGCTGGTGCATTTGTCAGGCCAAATGACATAACCAGAAACTCGAAATGTCCATAACGAGTTCTGAATGCCGTCTTCGGAATATCCTCCTGTCTCACCCTTAGTTGATGATAGCCCGTCCTTAAATCGATCTTCGAAAAGTATTTCGCTCCCTTGAGTTGATCAAACAGATCGTCTATTTTGGGTAGCGGATACCTATTCTTAATCGTAACTTTGTTCAACTCACGGTAGTCGATACAAAGCCTCATCGAGCCATCCTTCTTCTTTACGAACAGAACTGGCGCTCCCCATGGTGACACGCTTGGCCTGATATAACCCCTGTCTAACAGTTCCTGCAGTTGAACCATCAGTTCTTTCATCTCTACTGGTGCCATTCGGTAAGGCGCCTTAGATATCGGTGCCGTCCCGGGTACCAAGTCGATTGCAAATTCTATCTCCCTATCCGGTGGTAGTCCCGGAAGTTCATCTGGGAAGACATCAGCGAATTCCCTTACAACGGGTATCTGACTCAGTTCCCCCTCGACCCGTCGAGTATCTACCACATGAGCCAAATAACCTATACAACCCTTCTTAAGCAATCTCTTCGCTTGCATCATCGTCAGACAACAAGATTGTCTCGACGATTTACTACCATAGAACACCACCTTCGACTTACCCGGAGTCTGCAGGTGTATGCACTTTTTCTTACAGTCAATGACCGCCCCGTGGCTCGCTAACCAATCCATCCCCAGGATTACATCGAATTCTCCAAGACGAATCGGCAACAAGTCCACGTTAAGCTTAAACCCTCTCACATCCGCACAACAATTCTTATAAATGTAGTTTACAGGGATAATCTCTTTGTTCGCTACTTCTACATTCATCGGGTGTTCTAACAGTTCACTAGGCAATTTAAATCTTTGAGCAAATTCATCAGAGACAAAAGAACATGAAGCACCCGAATCAAATAGCACATAGGCATCTATGTTGTTGATTGGAATAATACCTGACACCACCTCTCTGGATGCCATAGCATCTTGTACTGTCATGTTGAAGGTCCTTGTTGTTGGCTTATTTGGCTGGGCTGGTCCTCCACTGGTTGTCCTCGAGTTGTTGCCCCTATTGCCGTTTCCGCCATCCATATTCCTCTTTCGGGGGCATTCCTTGCTCCGATGCCCTATCTCTCCACAATTGAAACAACCTCCCTTCTTCGCCTTAGGACAATTGGGCGAGATATGCCCTTCTTGCCCACAGGTATAACATACCATCTTCCCTTTCATACACTCTCCCGAGTGACCCTTTCCGCAATTCCCACATACCGGCCTTTTCTGTTGTATGCTCCCTTGCTGGATTTCAGAATTGCTACCCCCACTGCTCCATTGACGCTTCCTACTGTTGCTACCACCACCGCTAACATTTACATTTCCTCCTTCTACCTTCTTCTTGTTCCTTTCCCGATTATATTTCGAAACCGCTTCACTCCCACCTTCAGCAATGAGAGCTTTCTCCAACAAGGTTGAGAACGATGTAATTTGCAAAACCGCTACCTTGCTGTAGATCCACGGCTTTAATCCATTCTCGAATCTCCTGGCCTTCCTCACCTCAGTATCCACCTGATGTGGGGCGAATCTAGCCAATTCATTGAATTTTGCAGCGTACTCCGACACTGACAAATTTTCTTGCTTCAACTCCAAAAACTTGATTTCCATTTTCGCCTGCGTACTCTCGGGAAAGTAATTCTCGAAAAATAATGTCTTGAATGCTTCCCACGCCACGACTCCAGTTCCAGCTTTGTTCTGATTGGCTTCCCACCAAAAGTTAGCCTCACCTTTCATTAGGTAGGTAGCAAAAACTGTCTTCTGCTCCTCAGCGACTCTAGCAATGACAAAGGCCTTTTCAATCTCCTTTATCCACGACTGGGCCTCTATCGGGTCCGCTGTTCCCCTAAACTCCGGCGGCCCTACTGCCTTGAAGTCTTTAAAATTGGCTAAGTGGTTGCCCGTCTGGTTTCCTGCGGTAGTCGTTTGATTCCGCAGAGCTTCGGCCATCATGTTGATAAAGTCTTGCATTGGGTTTGGTTGAGTTCCCTCTGCATTGTTAACCGACTCTTCGACCCCTTGGTTTCGTAGGATTCGTCTGGGCGGCATTATCTGTTTAAACAAAGTCCTAACACGTTACTCGGGTTTTAGTAACATATAAGTATTTAACATGCAATACAATATTGTACTCGAACAATCGCATGACCATCATGTGGGAGCTCTAGATTACCCAACCTCGGGAATTCTACTTTTACCCGATTAGTGATTTAAGTTGCTAAAATACCGATTCAGTTTTACTGAATTAACATAACCATTGAATTGACGGTTTACCAGGTAAAATTCTCAAACACATACCATAATAATGCATTTATATTCATATACCAGCTTTAGTGTTTTACACGTTCATCACAGGTATATTGCTATAAATGCTACCATCCCAATAAAATAACCAAAGATGGGATTTACTTAAACCATTCTTTTTCTACCTACATAAATGGTAGTACATCCTACATACGAACTACCTCGCACCTGCTGAGGTTAATACAAACTCTAGTAAATCAAAAGTAGTACCAACTTCACTGCTCAAGGCATAACTGCCCACCTCCAACTATCCTCTAAGGGACACAAGGTGAATACAACTCAACGCTTGCTCTTGCTACTAGAGAGCAGATCCATCCATTTGGCGTCGAACTGCATAAAGGCGATGTCTAAGGCTCGCTCCAATTCAACTATCTTCGCATCCTTAGCCTTTACCTCATCCTTCAATTGTCCTAACTGCAGCTCCCTTAGCAGCAGCCTCCCTCGCAACTCGGCTAACTCAACCTGGGCCTGGTAAGCAGTGTCCTTGTACTGCTGTTCAGAAATCTGGTGGATGTGGTTCTGCGCCTCTAATTGTTTAGCCCTAACCTCTAGCTCGGCGTTCCTCGCCAGCAAACCTCCTATCACATCAGGCTCTATGGGCTCCTGGTTCACTGGACAGCTATCTTGACTCTCGTCCGACATCCTACAAACACCACACAAATAAATCAACATCAATACCACAATAAAATATATTCATCGATGAAATGAAATGATATTTTATTCGGTACGACTAGAACTCTATGAATCTCCCCGACCCATCACCTTCATACTCTATGTGAGTTTTCTACTAAGGTTATATCCTAGGTTTCTTGTTCCTAACGTTTATAACCTACAGCTCTGATACCAACCTGTGACACCCCCAAATCCGGGTTTCCTAACCTCGAATTCGGTGTTCACGATACTCAACAACAAACATACTTTCTAACTAATGCGGAATAATAATCATAACATGTCTATCGAAATCGTGATAATCATCTTACAATAATGGTCCCAAGGTTCTTTAACCTTAACTTAAAACATACCCTTAACACAATAGGGTTCACATAACTAAATAACAATTCAAGATAAACTATTATATAAGCCCTATCAGGCACTATTCTTGCACCTTCTCCTTTTCTTTGTTCCCTCTTGACGTTTCTGCCTTAGCTGAAATAAAGATCATGATATAGCAAGGGTAAGCAACTAGTTTGCTTAGCAAGTTTATACACAAGGGTGATATATCATGAATAGAAAGAAGTTTTGCTTTCAATGTTCAACAACAGGATAAAATAGTGAAGAAACGTGAATTAATAGTCAACGCTTGAATATTCGAATAATTGAAATTCAATTACTGAGTGGTTTGAAATAACCAGGGACATTTGCCAAGGTTCTCAGCACTTAGACTGGACCTCTTAAAAAGTTTTGGTAATCAAGGGGATCAGCCTTTCATACCCCATGATTTATGCATAAACACTTAATAACCGACATTGATATCATGCCTTAAATCAAATTTATCCTTTGCTCAGCCAAGAGTTCTTACATGACAATATAATAAGAACAGCTTTTAAAATACCTTTGATTTAACAAATTAGACATGCTTGATCTAGCTGATACAAATAGCATAGATCTATCTTATAAATAATTCATGCCTGAAAGAACTTCAATTGAATATACAGTTCAATAATAATAGGGCGCGAAAATAATTGCACAAGGTGCGAGTCTCAATAACCAGTATAGATGTGAATAATCAACAATAATTATTCACTAACATGCTTCGAAAATAATAACTCGAGTTTGAGTTATGGAACTTGCCTGTCTGCTCCGCTACAACAATTCTAGCTTTAACTAATTGGCCTTGAAGAACCTAACATTGATAATGTTGATCTATGATCAATTAGTACTGCGTAGTTGTATATCGTTACGCTTACTTATGCTACTTATTCAATCAATTAAACAAATCACATAGCACACATAAGTTAATAAACTATAGTAACTCCTATAAGACACTTAATTGATCTTTAGGTTGATGGTTAAATTAATTAACAATGTTTTCCCTTAAGTGATAAACACTTATTAAACCCTTAAACAATTAATAATAATTGTTCAATTAATTAACATTACCTTTTCCCAAGTGATATTCATTTATTAAACCCTTTAACAATTAATTATAACCGGGTAATTAATGAGTTATTTAAACTCCCTCTATTTTATTAATTCTATCTTTATTTAATTACTATTAAATAGTAATTAATTAATTATCTTTAGTTATTAATAATAGTAATTAATAACTAATTATATTCACTTATTATTTAATTTATTAATTAAATAATAGTCGAATTATAAATTTTAATTGTCTTTAATTATTATTTAAGATTAAATAATAATTAATTAGGTTTGTTTATTATTTAAATTTAATCAAATAATAAATAATTAATTAGTGCGTAACAATTATCTTTAGTCATTATTTAATAATAAATAATAGCTAATTAGATTTATTTATTATTTAAAGTTAATTAAATAATAAATAATTAATTAATTAGTAAATATGAATTATCTTTAGTTATTATTTAATAATAAATAATAACTAATTAGATTTATTTATTATTTAAGGTTAATCAAGTAATAAATAATTACTTAGTGAATAAGAATTATCCTTAGTTATTATTAATAGTATTTAATAACTAATTATATTCATTTATTACTTAATTATTAATTAAATAATAATTAAGTTATGAATTTTAATTGTCTTTAATTATTATTTAAGATTAAATAATAATTAATTAAGTTTATTTATTATTTAAAGTAAATAAAATAATAAATAATTAATTAGTAAGTAAGTATGAATTATCTTTAGTTATTATCTAATAGTAAATAATAACTAATTAGATTTATTTATTATTTAATTTAATCAAATAATAGTTAATTAGTGAGTAATAATTATCTTTAGTTATTATTTAATAATAAATAATAACCCATTAAGTTTATTTATTATTTAAGTTAATCAAATAATAAATAATTAATTTACAATTTTTTTTAATTATCCTTAATCATTATTTAATAATAATTAAACAATAATTAATTTAGTATATATGGAAAATATAATAGCACATCCCAGAAATTAAATTTTATATGACTATTATTTTATTATTATTATTTTATAAAAATAATAATAATAGTAAGGGTTTTAAGTATTTAATATTTATAAAAACAAGTCTCGATGGCAATTTGGTAAATAAGACGAAATTCGGACGGAGGGGCACAACCGTACTTTCCCCCGTCTGATCGCCCGCCCGCGCATTGCGCGTGAGCCTTCCCTGCCTGGCCAAAACGGCGCCGTTTGGCTGCCGCTGGTTGAAGGAATACGCTGGCGCGCCATGCGCGGCCAGCCCCCTTTTCTAAGACGTGCGCCATGTGCGGCCTGTCTTAGCCCTTATCAAGCAGCAGCCTTCCAGGGGGTTGTTTTTACCTTCAATTAATTCTAATACCATCAAAAAAGTTTTAAATCTCCATTATAAATTCTAAAAAAAATCCCCATGGCTAAGAAAAATATTTCTAATATTACAACAAAATATTTATGACTTAAATCAATATTTTTCGTCAATAAGTTTTGTACTCCAATAAATCATTGTATACATGTTTTAGCCCATCAAACCATCTAAACTTGCTACAAATATTTTTAAACTTCAACATATTATTAATAAAATATACTAAACCATTATTTATCATCACCTAGGTTTTAAGATCATGAGTTAAGCATTCTTTTAGAAAAAAATATAGATCTAACAAAATAAAACGTAGATCTAGTAAAATAAAACATAGATCTAGCAAAATAAAACATAGATCTAGCAAAATAAAACATAGATCTAGCAAAATAAAACCTAGATCTATAAATATTTCATTTCTTCCACAACCTCCAACCAATAAGCCATAGAAACCCCAACACAAATAAATGACTACCACTAATAAATGTTAGCCATTTAATATCAACAAGAAAAACTAGGGTTTGAGAGAATGAAGATGTATACCTAGAGTTAGTGGCTATTCTCCTCTTCCTTCCAAGTATGATCCGAAAAAGGATATGAACTAGCTAGGTCTCCTTCACTCCTTGGTGACTCAATATATTTTCTTTTGCTCTCAAATGCTTTCCAATGCTCTCAATGCTCTCAACTCTCTTAGGAGATGAACAATAAGGGAGCCAACCCCTATTATCTTTGGGGAGGGCCCTCTTTATAGGAAAAATAAAAGACCATGGGCAACATAGTCATTAACCATGACTAGGCAAGGGCAATTCGGTCAATTCGTCAATAATAGGAAGTTTCCTAGCAACTTCCTCAAGGGTAATTTAGTCATTTTCCAACCTCCTTCAAGGTTAAAATAGTCTTTTCTCAAAATCTTAATTATCCATTAGTTATTATCCATTTTCCATTGGTTATTAAACATTGGTTATTATCTTGCCATCATTACATTGGTTAAACACAATGGTTATTATCCCGCCATCATTTCATTGGTTATTAACCACTGGGATATACAGTGGTTATTGCCCCTTCATGATTACCTTGGTTATTAACCACTCTTGGCCATTTTAGTCATTACACACAAATTCCTACACTTGACTCACCTATGGTTATTTCTTAACCATAATTATATCATACCTGCCAACACAAGTATAGACACATCTTATACATCTCCCACCAATTAACCCAAGTTGGTTTAAATAGAACACAACATTAACTCATTAAATTAAATTAGATTTAATTAATAAGGACGTTCAAAATTCACGGACATTACAGGTTTCACTAGAGGTAAAATTGATTCCACATTATTTATTATGCATGATAAAAATGATATAATTATTGTTCAAATATATGTGGATGACATAATATTTGGTGCTACTAATGATTTTCTTTGTGAGTGGTTTTCAAAATGTATGCACAAGGAATTTGATATGAGTCTTATGGGAGAACTAAATTACTTTTTGGGGCTTCAAATCAAGCAAACTAAGGAAGGGATCTATATTCATCAAACCAAGTATACAAAAGATCTTCTCAAAAGATTTGGTTTTGAAGGATCCAACCCAAAGGCTACACCAATGAGTACATCGATAAAACTTACATCAGATGATAAAGGTACAGATGTAGAGTTAACCAAATTTCGAAGTATGATTCGGTCTTTATTATATTTGACTGCATCTAGACCTGATATAATGTATAGTGTATGCCTTTGTGCTCGATTTCAAGCAAAACCCAAAGAATCCCACTTACAAGCGGTTAAAAGAATTTTTAAATATTTAAGTGGTACTATAAATTTAGGGTTATTTTATCCAATAAGTAATCATTTTGAGCTAATGGGTTATTCAGATGCAGACTATGCAGGGTTTCAAGTTGATAGAAAAAGTACAAGTGGTGCTTGTACATTTTTGGGACAAAGTCTTGTTTCATGGCATAGTAAAAAGCAAACTTCAGTTGCTTTATCAACAACTGAGGGTGAATATTTAGCTGCAGGGAGTTATTGTTCTCAAATATTATGGATGAGACAAACTTTATATGATTTTGATATAATTTGCAATAATGTGGCTATATATTGTGATAATTCTAGTGCTATTGATATTTCAAAAAATCCTGTTTTGCACTCACGTACAAAACATATAGAGGTAAGACATCATTTTTTAAGGGATAATGTTTCAAAAGGATTAGTTAAATTAGTTTTTATTCCTACAGAAAAACAATTAGCAGATAGTTTTACTAAACCTTTGTGTGAGGAAAGGTTTTGCATGCTTAGGAGAGAACTTGGAATGTGCATGGTATAAATGTGGATAACATATGTATCATATGTTTCTGGATTAAAGATGAAATCCAAGCGAAAGCTAAAGAAATCGTCGAAGCATATGTCGTCCGATGCCACCATATTATCCGACGACTCAGATTCAAGTTTCTCTTTCTTAAAAGCTTCAGAAGACGAACCGTTTCAACAAGTGAAGTTAAAATAACCAGTGCATGAAGACCATATCACTTCACAGCCAGAATCTCCTTCAAATCTGGTAAATCCGTTCTCATCTTCCTTTGATTTGCCAGAAAGTTTCTTCAGGGGTTAAAACTTTGAAACTCGTTTTAAAAATTCAATTGCTACAAAGCAATTTGTCTATGAAAAATCTCTGGATTTGTTCTATTTCAAAAACTCTGTTTTGGAGAAACTTTTCAATTCTTGTGAAATATCTTCTATGTTGTTTCCTCTTACTATTGCATATCGTAGATTAGTTCAGCAGTTTTATACTAATCTTGAGTGCAATGGAGATTGTTACACGACATATGTTCAAGGAAAATCATTATTTTTCACTAGTATTGATTTTGGGAGTATTCTCGGTATATCTTCTGCTAGACCCTGTCCGTTTACTCTAAAAGGTGCTGCTAACATTCCTTTTCCACCTCTGGAACAACTTCATATTGTGATGAATGATTTTTCCCTTACTACTTTATTTCTTCCAAAAACTGTGAATGTATGCCCAACTGCTTGTGTTTTACATAAAGTAGTGAGGTATAATCTATTTCCACGACTTGGTGGTGGAGCAGATTTTACCTATCAAGATTTAGTGGTTGTGGCTATGATTCTTAAGGAAAAGTCTTTCAATCTCTCATAAATGATGTTGTCTCACATGCTGAGTTGTATTCGTCAATCTAAGAAATGTCTTCCTTACAGTAAGTTTCTGACAAAGCTTTTCAAACATTTCAAAATATCTCTTGATGATGAAATTTTTGTTTCCAACAATGAGTTCATAGATACTGCTAATCTGACACAATCACACATCACTTTTCTTGCTGGTGAGTTTGTTCGTCTTCATCCTCCTACTATTCCCCCTACTCCAGAATCTTCTTCAACCTCTCTGCCAAATTCTCATGGAACTGATATTTTGAATATTCTAAATGAGATTTTACAAGATCAAAATTCTATGAAAGCTGACTTGGCCGAGATTAGAAATCGAGTTGAGATTCTTGAAAAAGGAAAATTGTCGTTGGATGCACCATAAATTAATAAATTGTATAATCGTGTTGAAGATGAATTCATTGATCTCCAGGCAGGTTTTGAGATACAAACTTTGGCTATGGTTGAAGCCCTTCAACGAAAGTTCAATAGGAATACATGCCAGTTAAGTCAAGAAATTAAATTTGTAAGTTATCAACTTGGAGAACTTGCAGATTTTATGGCAACCAGATTTAATGATGTCGGCAGGAAGTTACATTTTCAAACAATGTACTCCACTATTCCAGAATGGCCAATGTGCAATTGGACAGCGGAGTTCAAGGATGACTTTATTGATATGGAGATTCCTCCTTCAACCTTTATCCCCAGACCACCTCGATTTGCAAAAGAACTCACACTTGCTGAACGCCTTCACCGCCTCCGGCACCGTGCTTACTTCACCTCCCGCACTACACAAAAAGTTCACATTGAAGACATTGACTGAATTTGCTCTCTCTCTTTTTGCCTGATGACAAAGGGGGAGAGATTATTTATTTCAATTGGTACAACATACTCTGGTTTCTTTTGATGGTTTTTAAGACTATGATACTATGGTTGGGCCGGTTGGTTTTAGTAGAGAAATGGCCCAAAAAGAAAATAAAAAGGGAAATGGTTTCAGCCCACTTGATATTGGGTTAGCTTAATAAAAAGAAATTTGACCCAATTAGAATAACATTATGCTTCTAATATTAATTAACTAATTTAATCTAATTAATTAGTTATAATATTTATTTCAACAATAATTCTTTATGGTAATTTATTTAAATTCGATAATTGTAAAAATGAAATTATTTATTTAGATTCTCTTCAATTTTCTTGCCAACCAAATGTTTGGGTTAACTCATTAATTTATCCAAACTATTAGTGAGTCCCTTTAAGGCAAAGAAAATTATTGAACCATATAGTTATATAATTAAATAATAATTATTACATGGATCCAATTAAATTCGTAAAAATATATAAAATGAATTTTATTTATAAAATAAATTCGATACAATGTTTAAAAATTCCTGGACATTACAGATTATTCAAGGAAGATTGAAGATTATTTTGAGTATTAAGAATTATTATGTAAGGTCATTGCAAATATTTGATTTTTCAATTCAAGGCTCTAGGAAATTTACATGCATAATTTTATATATGCACAAGCCAGATTTATGCATCACGTTGATTCATGCATGATGGGATCTATGCATCTTGATTATCTTAATACATGATTATTAATTTATGCATCATGTTGATTTATGCATGATGGTCTGTAAACAATTTAAAGTATCATGCTTCTTTATCGGTATATGAAACGTGTGGCAGTAGACTTCATTAAATCCTTGGAAATATAATGCATATATACTTTGTGGCGGCAGTCTTGGAAAAAGAGATAAACTTGACAGGATACACTTTGATATGTAATCATTATCCTTTGACTCGGTATTGTTATTAAGCCGGATATTGTGGTCAGTTGAAAGGATTTGTTTCCAGGTTAAATGCTAACAGCTGGTTATTAATAAGGTTTGTTTGCAACGCTAAATTTTTTACAAAACAGAATCTTGACAAGGTTTGTTTTGATTACAACGTTAATATTAAATTTTTACAATCAGAAAGTTAGATGAGGGATGCAACAGATATATTTTTAAGTCTATAAATTGCATGGAGTTATCCCAGTTTATAATAACTCCAACAGTGCACCAATCATATACAAAAGAAATATTCTTCATATTATCCTGGTGCAATTAAAAATTTGCTGATATGCTTCATATATTCTGATTTTGTTCAGCATATTTTCGTGAGCTATAAATTGGTAATATCCTTCTTAAATTAATTGATCATTGCATACATTAATTGAGCCTTGCATTGTTAAATTGCTTATTTGCTTTGATCATTAGACCTCTATTATTGTAATTTTAATTTTTCAGACTAAGTGTTGTCTAAAGAAATTTAATCCAAGAGTATTAAGATTTGTTTACATACATATTCAAGGAAGCATAGGTGCTTAAGGAGTGCATTAGTGCACAAGGAGCAAAAGTGCTCAAGTGAATTATTGTAATTCAAGAGTTGATAGAATCTGTCTAGTAACGGGAATTATTTTTAAATAAAAGTGAGTCTCCAATACTAGTTGGTATTGGACGTGGAGTAGGCTATTATTATAGAGGGTAATAGCTGAACCACGTAAAAAATCTTGGTGTTGATTTTATTGTTTGCTTTATTTTAATTACTCAAAAGTTAGCTAATTATTTTTTTTTATAATTAATAATTTGAATATTTGTATTATTCATTATTATCAAGTATTTTCATTAAATTATAAAATCACCAAGATATTTTCTTAAACTAAAATCCAATCCAGTTGACCGTATTCATTCAGTAAGCTGCATTCATCAATACAGTAGACTAAGTTCTTCTTTAACAAAGACTCAATCCAGTAAACCATACTCATTCAGTAAGCTGCATTCATCAATATAGTAGACTGTATTCAAAAGTTTGGTTTAAATTTTTTTTTTTTAATTAGTAATAGTCTGTATCCACACTTATTCAACCCCCCGTTCTAAGTGTGCCTTATCTGAATTTCACTTTTAAGAAAACGAAACTGCCAACTTCAAATTCACGATTTTGACGATGTTAATCCGCATATTTCTTCTGCCTGTCTTGAGCTGTCGACAATCTAGCTCTTATTATTCTGACAATTTTTGCCATTTGTTACACCAAGGCGGGACCCAGAAGACGACGCTCACCGACCTCATCCCAACACAATGGAGTTCTGCACTTTCTTCCGTATATCGCTTCGTAGGGCGGCATGCCAATACTCGTGTGATAGCTGTTGTTGTAAGCAAACTCTACCAGTGGTAAATGGTCATCCCAATTCCCTTTGAAATCCATGACACAAGCACGCAACATATCTTCCAAGGTCTGAATTGTTCTCTCACTTTGTCCATCGGTTTGTGGATGGTACGCAGTACTCATTCTCACTTGCGTTCCCATACGTTCCTGTAAACTCTTCCAGAAGTTCGATGTGAAACGCGGATCTCGATCAGACACAATTGACAACGGAACACCGTGCCTTGAAACAATCTCCTTAACATACAACTTTGCCAACTGATCCAATTTAAATTTGATTTTAATCGGCAAGAAGTGCGCTGACTTCGTCAGTCGATCCACTATTACCCAAATCGCGTCGTAACCCTTCTGAGTAGCTGGAAGACCTACCACAAAATTCATCGTGATATGCTCCCACTTCCATTCTAGTATTTCTAATGGTTGCAACAAACCACTGGGTCTTTGATGCTCTGCTTTAACTTTCTGATAAGTTAAACACTTCGCAACACATTCAGTAACTTCGTGTTTCATATTTGGCTACCAAAAATGTTGTCGAAGGTCTTGGTACATTTTAGTGCTTCCGGGGTGAATCGAATATCTCGAATTATGAGCCTCGTGCAAAATCTCCTCCCTGATTTTCGGTATTGGTGGTACCCAGATTCTGCCTTCAAATCTCAGCAACCTTTCAGCATTAACTTTGAATTTAATATTCTCTCCTTCAGATATTCTCGTCCTTATCTTCTCACACTCCTCATCCTGGAGTTGCGCCTTCTTCACCTTGTCTAGCAAAGTTGGACAGGTTTCCATCTGAAATAATTTTCCCTCCGACTCTCTCTAATATTTTACTTCTAGCTCCAATTTGGCCATTTCCGAAATAAGCTTCTCCTGAGCGGTTAGCAACGATAATTTCTATCGACCCTTCTTGCTTAAGGCGTCGGCAACCACGTTTGCTTTACCCGGATCGTAAAGAATTTCACAGTCATAATCTTTGATAAGCTCCAACCACCTTCTCTGATGCATATTCAAATCCTTCTGTGTAAAAATATATTTCAGACTTTTATGGTCTGTATATATTTCACATTTCTCCCCATAGAGATAGTGCCGCCAAAATTTTAAAGCAAACACCACCGTGGCTAACTCCAAATCATGGGTCGGATACCCTTTCTCATAATCTTCTAATTGACGTGATGCATACGCAATAACCTTACCGTTCTGCATAAGCACGCAGCCTAGCCCCTTATGCGATGCGTCACTATACACCACAAAATTCCCTGTATTATCCGGTAAAGATAACACAAGTGCTAAACTCAAACGTCTCTTTAACTCCTGAAAACTCTCTTCGCACTTCTCCGTCCAAACGAACTTCACTGCTTTCCTTGTCAAATTCGTCAACGGAGTGGCAATCCTGGAGAAATATTGAATAAAACGCCTATAATAACCCGCCAATCTCAAGAAACTCCTTACTTCTGACGGTGTTTTCGGCTAATCCCAGTTCATCATAACTTCCACTTTCGCCGGATCCACTGAAATCCCGTCTTTATCAATAACATGCCGAAGGAATTGAACACGCTCCAACCAAAATTTGCATTTGGAAAATTTTGCATAAAACTTCTCTTTTCTTAACGACTCTAACGTCAACCGCAAGTGTTCTGCATACTCTTCCCGAGTTTTAGAGTAAACTAATATATCGTCTATAAACACCACCAAACACTTATCCAAATGCGGTTTAAACACTCTATTCATTAAATCCATAAACGCTGCAGGGGTGTTTGTTAAACCAAATGAAAAACTCATAGTGACCATATCTAGTTCTAAATATCGTATTTGGTATATCTTCCTTTCTCACCTTCAACTGATGGTACCCACTTCGCAAATCTATCTTTGAAAAATATCTCGCTCCCTTCAGCTGATCAAACAGGTCATCGATCCTTGGCAACGGATACTTATTTTTAATCGTGACCTTGTTCAACTCTCTATAATCAATGCAAAGACGCATTGATCCGTCTCTCTTCTTGACAAATAAAACTGGCGCTCCCCACGGCAACACGCTCGGCTGAATATACTTCTTATCTAGCAACTCTTACAGTTGCACCATCAACTCCTTCATTTCTACTGGAGCCATTCTATACGGGGCCTTCGATATTGGTGCCATACCTGGTACCAAATCGATTACAAACTCAACTTCCCTATCGGCGAAAGTCCTAGCAAATCATCAGGAAACACATCCGTAAAATTCCTAACGATTGGTATTTCATCTAACTTCGCACCCACCTTTTGTGTATCAACTATGTAGGCTAGATACCCTACACATCCTTGCCTCAACAATCTTCTGCCCTGTAACATCGTTAGACAACTTGATTGTCTAGGCGATCTGCTACCAAAGAATACCACCTTTGACTTTTTTGGAGTCATTAGATTCACACACTTCTTCTGGCAAACGATCATCGCCTCATGGTTAAATAACCAATCCATTCCCAAGATGACATCAAATTCTCTAAGTTTAATCGGAATTAAATCTACCGACATCAAATGACCCTTAATATCCACGCGATAATTTTTGTAAATAGACCTAACAGAAATCACTTCCCTATTCGTAATTTCTATGTTTAGTGGATAATCTAACTCGCCCTAAACCAAGTCTAGTTTCTTAGCAAATTCATCGGATATGAATGAACAAGTGGCACCCGAATCAAATAGTACATAAGCATTTATATTATTGATCGGAATGATACCTGACACTACATCCTTTGACTGCACAGCATCCTGCACCGTCATGTTGAAAGTACGAGGGGTTGATCGATTTGGCTGTGCTGGTCCAGTGATGGTCAAGTTGCCACTACTGTTATTACCTCTCCCTCCGCTCGGTCCTCTTGCCGCTTTCTTGGGACATTCTCGAGCCAAGTGATCCTTTGACCCGCAAATGAAACAGGCACCCTTCTTTGGGCTAGGGCAATTCGTTGCGATGTGGACCTCCAAACCGCAGTTGTAACAAGCCCTCTTTCCTCGCAAGCAAACACCCGTATGACTCTTACCACATTTAGCACACGCTTCAAACTTCTTCTTCTAACTACCCTGTTGATTCACGCTAGAGACAGTATCGTTCCATTTTCTCTTTTGACCACTACCATTATTACTACCACTTGCTTTGCTCTCATTTTCATTTTTCTTCATCCTCTGCTTTTGATTATACTTGGTCAATGTGTCATTTCCCCCTTCAGCAATTATCGCCTTCTCTAACACCGCTGCGAACGAGTTAAGTTGAAACATAGAGACTCGACTGAACAGCCAGGGTTTTAATCCTCGCTCAAACCTCTTTGTTTTCCTTTCGTCTGTGCTGACTTGATACAGCACGAATCTTGCTGGTTCATTAAACTTTGCAGCGTACTCCGGTACTGACATTGCTCCCTGCTTGAGCTCCAGGAACTGCACTTCCATATCACTCTGCACATTGGGTGGAAAGTACGTTTCGAAAAACATTTCCTTAAACCTTTTCCACGGTATGACGCCTCGCTCCTCACGATTCCTGTTAGCCTGCCACCAGAAGCTTGCTTCTGCTTTCAGCATAAAAGTCACAAATGCCGTTTTCTGATCTTCCTCCACCTTGGCCACCTCAAATACCTTTTCCATTTCCATTACCCACGTTTGGGCTTCTATTGGATTAGTAGTTCCTCTAAATTCCGGAGGTCCTACAGCTTTAAAATCCTTAAAGGTCGTGGCTTGAGCTGGCGCTTGCGGTTGATTCCCAAGTGCACCCACTAGCAGATTCACCAGTTTTTGTAATGAATTAACTTCATCGTTGGTTGTGGAGCCTTTAGGGGTCAGTTGACGTTGTTGTCTTCTTTTGGGCGGCATCATACTGTTGAAACATTTATGTGATTAGCTTGTTATTTACGTATAGGAACATCCAAATTTTATCTTTAGACATTTACAAACAACTCAAAGCATAACTTCAATAATATTAATATTATATTTATTCATTCTCTGCTTAAAATAAATCATAGTCTTAATAGCATAACTGCTATTTACATCATCTAGCCTGAAATAAAAGAATTTCAGGTATACATCATCATCTTCCTATCCCACTTATTTATCTAAAAGGTTGTGGTTTACATCATATTATTCATCATATTTACTTATCATTTATTCATTATTCCTTTTCCCTCACGATCTAGGAAGACATTTCACGTCGCACCGCTTCACTACGTTCTTGCTCCATGACACGAATCATCATCTTGCGATCCATCATGTACCACAGCAGATCCTCGAACTGAGCTAGGTAATGATAAACCCGATCCTAAGGTCTATTCACCATCATGTGGAAAATATATTTCATCTCGTCTATCTTAGCCTTCTTTGCTCGAACCTCGTCCTTAGCCCGATCCGTACGTCTAGCAGTATTTATCGATGCGTCCTCAGCTCTCGCACGATGTGCTGACTCCTCTCTCAGGTCATTTTTTGCGTCTTCATTCTCAACTATTAATTATGTTTTTTGATACTCTAGCTGAAATATTTTCTAATCGAGTTCTGCAACTCGTGTAGTGAGATCCAGAATCCTCAAATCCTTCTGCTCCAGAACAGCCTGACGCTCAACCACCTGCTCCTCTAACTCCTCCACCCTATCCTGCAACTCTATATTGCAGTCATACACCTGCTCATACATCTAAATACCTAGGGAAGATAGTGGTATCTCCTCAGGGTATTCTTCTTCCTCCTCCTCCTCCTCAACTTCTTCAGGATCCTCTTCAGGATCTGACTCAGGTTCATACTCAGGTTTTACAATAGTGGTCAGTGGGGTTAGCTCTCTCGGAACTAGCTGCTCCCAGACCGAATGAATGTCTCGAGACTCCTCCTCCCTAGCTTGGTTGGGTTCTCCTCTATTAGACATCCTGATAATAAAATTTTAAGATTTAATTACCACTCGCGAGCATATAAGTTTGTTAACAAATAAGCACATGGCACATAATCATTTTATTATCTTTAATGAATTTTCGTAATACATTCCTTAGAACTCGATAAGAGTTATAACACAACTATCTTTTCGATAAAGGATATAGCCTAAGGTTTTCCCCGAACCTAAGGTTTATAACCTACAACTCTGATACCACTTGTGATACCCCCAAATCGAGGTACTTAAATTCCACGGATCTGGCGCTCACGATACTTCACAATCACATCTAACTACCCATGACAAAGATAATATAAATCAAACATGGTAAACTAAATAAAAATTACATAATCCAAATCAAGTTTGATTACATAACCAATACGATCCTAGGTAATCTGACCTTAATTATTACATCATAACAGCGGAATAACATAATAAAATTAAGTCCATTACATAATTCAAATTGTTTAAACTTTAAACTAATCTTCTTCAGTTATTCATCTTGCCCTTGCCCTTGCTCGAGGATGGCTCATCTGTCTTTCCATTCTTAGCTGCAAATATTTATGCAAGAGTGAGCAAATAATTGCCCACAAAGATAACAATAATATCATATGAATAATCGGTGAATAAATTCAAATGAATAGTATAAACCTTTCTGAATTCAACCAAACATAGATGAAGAACTGTTTGCTCGATAAGAAACTCTGCTTTTGAATCAAGTTTATATTTCGAGATCAAAAGTACATCTGAGGGTCACAAGACCATGAACTATGTCCTTAGGTTAACGAGTATTTCTACTACAACCTTTAAGAGTCTTATAGACTATAGGACTACCGTCTCGTACTCCGGGGGATCAGCCCTTCGTACAATGTATTGTGCACATACACCTTAACGCCATTGCGTAACTTATTCCCCTATATTAGGGTTGTTCATCTCAGTTCTGACATCGGAGTCCGTTCCAAAAGAAATTTGGATTGGAACAGTTTCGAAGAAAATCCAAGTCTTTGGAACGCACATCAACTATGGACTAGTTGAATCAAAATGGGTTCAATAATCATTCAAGGTTTGATAATAAGTAATCTTGAACAAGGTATTATAGCAATGATTGGATATCAATGGTTAACAATTAAACAATTTTCATTTATCAAGATAACATTTTCAAAAGAATTGAAATGCTTTTTTAAAGAATTTCGGCATTACATCAATTTAAATAACCTTGCTGAACAATAAAAGAGCAAAGGTTAAGAACTTTCCTGACACATTTTCTACAATAATGATATTTACTTGTTCCCACGAATAACCTATACATTGAGGTTACACTTGAGCAATCAACGATCACAGTTTAATTTAAACTAATCGTTTAACCACTTTAAAAACTATATTCTTAATGTCTTTATACCATTTATACTACTTGTATAACATATTGCACCACATATTTAAATTATTTTATTTTAAATGCTGGAAAATTTTATTTTCTAACCGACCTAATCGAACCGACCGGACCAGGAAACCCGAAACGGCGCTGCTGCGCCGCGATTTAGCCTTGTGTCGGCGCTGCTGCGCCGGCTTGACCCGAACCCAACAAACCCGGAGCCCGGCGCTGCTGCGCCTGCTTTACTCCTTATACCGGCGCTGCTGCGCCCAGTTTAGCCTGGCCAGCGGCGCTACTGCGTCACAGCACAGACTCCTCCTCTGTTTCGCGACTCAGCAACATTTTTGACCACAAATCTCCAAATTTCTTTATCAAAACAACAAATTAAACTTACCCAATCATTATATATGTTGAAAAACCAAAATCCAACATTTACACAATGATTCTAACAACACCCAAAGCTTCAACAACCAATTTAAAGGCCTAAAATCAAAGTTTTCGCTAATTTTTCATATTTTTACACACTTAATGAAATCAAGCACCATAAATCTGTTTTTCAACCTTTTTAATCCATTCTTTTTGCAAAGTTTTCGTATTTCAATGAACTACAACATACCACCCTCAATTTCAGATTCTAAGCATGATTCGACACACAATTTTAGACCCAAAGTAGACCAAAACATATATATTAACCAAAACTCAATTTTCTTCATTCTCAAACTTGTTTTCATGAATTAAATCACTCAAAACCATACTTAAACATTATATAACAGATTATCCATACATATTAACAAATTTAACAACTCTATTAACAAATTAGCCAACCAAAATCAATTACAGAGAACTAATTTTGACTAACTTGAATAAAAACTTTAAACTAAATTATACCTTCAATTTCTTCTTTACACTTGATTTAGATGATTTATGTGGCTTAGTTATCACCCTCCTTTGATTCATAGAGTTTTTCTCTCCAATTTTTAGCAGAGAATTTCTTCTCTCTTCTCACACTCTCAAGGTTTTGTGTTTCTTCTTTAAGCTTTACAAGTCACGTTAAAATAAACTGATGAATATTAAGGGGGAGTTTCATCAGTTGAATTAACCAAAAGTCACAAGGCCATGTTTGGCTAGACTTTATAAAATCCACTTTAGTTTATTTTAATAATTCTTCTATTATAAAGTTATTATATCACACCATTTAAATTCTTATTAAACTTAATTATTAATAAATTCAATTTAAACTTTAACAACAAAATTATTATAAGTTTATTTAATAAATCACTTTATTATTAAATCATTTATCCTTGAATTTAATTATTTTAATTAAATTAGAATATTACCATTTAGTGTAATAAAATTACACACTAAAATATAAATTATCTAATACCACTTTAACCAACATATTCACACATAATTAAATTATTCTATAATAATCTCCATGATTTATTTATTTTACTCCATAAATAAATCATCTAGAATATTAATTAACTCAATAAGTATTTTAAATTATTTATAAAATTCACAATCGTTACATAATATAATAGTAGCATGAAGAATTAGAGAATTAGGTTATTCCAAGCAACAATCACACAATCAGGGATTATTTAACTTGCCTTCTGATAATCTTAATAATACTCAAAAGCTTGTCCACAATCATGTATTATTAATTGCTACTTATGATCAGATATAATATCGTTTGCTTAATACTATACCTTAATCTAGCAGATGAAATCAATTAGATTAATCTAACTGGCCACATCAAATCAATCAGATAGAATAACATACAATCAATTAAACAGATTAACAGAATAAATCTCATGCAAGAAGTAATAAATAAAGTAAATTTGATCAAACCATTAATTATAAAGAAGGTTCAACATCCCTTAGAACTGAAATAAAGAGCTTAGCCTGACATGCCTTTAATCTCCAAAACTAGGATTTGTAATTGAATGTAGAAGATGAAGAGGAGGTGCCTCCACTTTGACTAATACAATCTATTTATACTCCAAGGTCAAAGTCCTAAGCCTCTAAGAAATAATAATCCCAATTACATTAGAATGCCTCCAAAAATACAACGCAAGGAAAATCTACTACTGAAGCCACGCGCCTCATGCGCCTGCGGAAAGTCTCGAGCACCGCGGCCCACGATCCAAGTGTCGTGGCTCTTCCTTTTGAGCGCCGCGACCCACAATCTCTGTTTATTTTCTCTTTTTCTCCTTGCGAGCCCATTTTGATCCTTTTTTTCCACTTTTTCTCTTTTTAGCTCCAATTCCTCTTGAAATCAATAAATAACTTAATAAATTCATATATACATAAAACATGTAATAAAACGAAGTATAAAGGAATCAAAATTGTCGAATATTATGCACTTATCAAATTCTCCAACACTTAGCCTTTACACGTCCTCGTGTAAACCAAAACAAAGGTCATATTGAAATTAGCTGAACTCTATTCAACCAAACTTTCAAAGGGTTTAAATCAATTTTCATCCATGAATATCAACACTAATCAACAGAATTTTGATCAACACTTCATCAATCAATTCATAACAACAACTTTGTCATTCACCACTGAACATCTCTACTTCAAATTGTATCCACATAAGTATCTTTCATATGATCTACACACATAGTTAACTCAGTTATCATGAAACAACAGCCGTGCACACTGACTCAAAACTCAGAACATAATTTTTTTTTTTTGCTATTCATTTTTTTCACCAGAACCATGAACTTCATTTTTTCAGGTGAATGCATTTTATGCTCCATTTCACCTTTTTCATTCTTTCTTAAGTGAGTGCATTTTATGCTCCATCTCACTTAATGTATTCACCAGCGAGTACGTTTTACGCTCTATCTCACTTCATATGTTTATGGGAGAGTGCGTTTTACGCTCCATCTTAACCCACCACATGATTTTCTTTTACACTTTTTTTTTTCTTTCATTTTCTCAAAAAAAAAATTTCACTTTCACATGGTCATCTAAACAAAACAAGCAGATCGACAGTTCTAATATCATAAAATCAGCGCACATAGAGAACTCCACAGATAACTCAGTCAAATAAGCATATATCTCATATTCAAGAACTCGTGCAATACAAATTCAATTCAAATCAGTTACTATGGATCATAACTTAGTTATCATCATTCATCAACTAATTGAAAGTAGTATGCACATAAGCCAATCATATTTAATATGATGTAGCATATACTTTGTAATCTTATTCATTTATTAATAAAAGAATTGATTTTCTTAAAAGGCATTTTACATTATCTACATGGTGCTGTTATATTAAATGTGATAAACCCATAGTTTTGAGCAATGCTTTTAGAATCATGATGGTGATCATGGTAATGAGATCTAAATTCTAGATAGCTCACAAACTAAAATCGTTCCTAATCGTTGGATTACTAAAAAGGGGATTAGTGAATCCGGATAGATTAGTGCATACGTTGCTTGCTCTTAAGAAGAGGATGATTGATCTCATAATCATTTGTGTGGAGACACTAAAGCAAGTATGTAGGTGCTTATTGGAGAATAAGTACACTAAACGTGGCTCACTAAGGAATACCTAATGGAGTTTTACTCGTCTGTCAATAGGAATTCCTCTAGTGATAGTAGTACAAGTGATCCTTGGACTTGAGATCATTATTGTATCTTGTGTATGATGAGTTATACTTTGACATATCCCTTAAGACCTTTAGGGTATATCAAAGGGTATGATTATGTATAATAAGTTGTACATGGAGATAGGTGAATGATCAACAAAGAATCTATCACGTCTAGTAAAAGATGTGAATGTCCTATGTGATTCGATAAATGACAACTCAGTAGTCCTTGGCCAAGGCAGAATGAAATTAGAAAGGAGTTTCTAATTTGCATTATTTAGAGTTGTGCATTTGGGAATCGAAATACATATAATTAAATAAAATAAGACTTGACAGAAATTCCATGTCTTATATTTAATTGGGACATTGTATGGTAGAATGATTGAATTGTATGGTAACTATTCACTCAAAGGTTCTTTTGTGATTAATGTTGAAATCTATATTATTTGGAAAGTCGTTGATCGCTAAGGGGGCTTACCCTTATTGTAGAATAAATATTATTTATTTAAATGAATTAAATAGTTTAATTTATTTATTTAAATAAGATTAGAATTGTTCTAATTGATTTATTCACAACCGGTTTAATATAGAGAACCTAAAGGGTCACACCGCAAAAGAAAAAATATTTATTTAAGAAGTAAATGACATAATTGTAATAATAAGTTAAGTGTATTTAATTTAGTCTATGGAGATAGAATAAATTAAATAGCTTAATATTTATTATTTAATATTTTGAAAATATTAAATATAAATTAATAAAAGGAGTCTTATTATTATTATTACTATTACTATTATTTAATTCGTAATAGGGATTGGGAATTAATGAATAGAAGTACTCTCACATGAATTCCTAATTGGATTAGGAGCATAATTAATTAAAGGAGTTTAATTATAATAGAAACCCTAATCCTAAATAGTTTAGGGAAGGGTTTTCCTACATCTATAAATAAGAAAAGTCTTATCATAGATTAGGGTTACACACTCTTGCATTAGATTGTGGAGAGTACTTGCAATTTCTATAGAGATAGAAACTAGGGTTTTGTCAATACCCATCTTCTTGAATAACTATTCTTCCTGGGTGGATCACCTCTAGAGGCCAAACACTTGGGTGGCTAACGTTGATCAAGCGAAGGAATTTAGTCGGTGGAATTCAAGGAGAACGCGAAGGAATTGGAGGTGAACTTGTACCCGAGGAAGCTTTGATTCACGAGGGTATAATTCTCTATCTCTATCTCTTTTGCTAATTGATAATTGAACACAAGGAAAGATCATGGTGATGGTTTGTATGAAAAATTTTAAAATCCGTTTTATCACGCTTCCGCCCTATTTATGTAATTTGATTGCATGCTTGCGTTATATACAAACCTAACACTAATTCCGCATCAAACAAATTCTATCAAATTAGCATCAATTTTCATTCCATATCCAAAAACCTTTAAAAACTTAGCCAAATAAAATCATAAATTTTTTAAGGCAAAGCAAAAAAAATTTCTCAAGTTTTCCACAAGTACATCAGAACTTAAGCATAAATTATCCTAAACTCAAACCTCTCCCCCACACTCAAACCTTACATTGTCCCCAATGTAAGACAATCATGCAAAGACGAAGTAACTAGCTAAAATACAACTACAAAGTAAAGAGGGATAGAAAAGCAAATTTGAAATCTTGGGTTACCTCCCAAGCAGCGCATTTATTTAACGTCGTTTGCTCGACATCAATCCTCTCAATCATTCATAAATCGGCTCTACCAAATTCAGCATCTCAACTTCCTCCACCTGATAGCCTTCTAAGAAAGGATTCAACCTGTGACCATTTACCTTGAATATCTTCCCTGTCTTCGGATTTTGTATATCTATAGCACCATGAGGAAACACATTAGAAATAACAAAAGGACCTTCCCAACGAGAACGCAACTTACCTGAAAACAATTTCAGCCTTGAATTATAAAGGATAACTTTTTATCCAATAGTGAAAGTTTTCCTCAAAATCCGCTTGTTGTGGAAAGCCTTTGTCTTATTCTTGTACAGTGTAGAACTCTCATATGCTTCATTCTGCAATTCTTTCAGCTCTTGCAACTGTAACTTTCTATGCACTCCCGCTTCATCCATGCCCATGTTGCATTGCTTAATTGACCAGTAAGCCTTGTGCTCTAACTCCACAGGTAGATGACATGGCTTCCCAAATACCAGCCTATATGGAGACATACCAATGGGAGTTTTGTATGCAGTTCTATAAGCCCACAGTGCATCTTCCAACCTCAGAGTCCAATATTTTCTGTTTGGCTTAACTACCTTCTCCAAAATGGACTTAACCTTACGGTTGGACACCTCAGCCTGCCCATTGCTCTGTGGATGATATGATGTAGAAATCTTGTGTAACATATTGTACTTCTTGAATAGTACGGCTAACATCCTATTACAAAAATGAGTTCCTCTATCACTGATGATAGCCCTCGGAGTTCCAAACCTGACAAATATGTTAGATTTGACAAAATCTGCAATAACTTTAGAATCATCAGTCCAGATAGCTTTAGCTTCCACCCATTTGGAAACATAATCAACAGCCAAAACAATGTAAACATTAGCATAAGAAGCAGGAAATGGTCCCATAAAATCAATACCCAAAACATCAAAGATCTCAACAATTAAAATAGAAGTTTGTGGCATTTGATTCCTATGTGATATATTACCTGTCTTTTGACAATTCGTACATGATTTATAAAATAAATAGGAGTCTTTAAAAATTGTTGGCCGGTTAAAACCACTTTCTAAAACCTTATGAGCAGTCCTTTTTGGTCCAAAGTGTCCTCCACAAGCATAAGAGTGACAAAAGGTTAAGATAGATAAGAATTCATTATTTGGCACACACCTTCTTACTACTTGATCAGCACAGAATTTCCATAGATATGGATCATCCCATACATAATACTTGGCATCACTCTTAATCTTATCTTTCTATGATCTAGAGAATTCACTTGGGAAATATGCACTTGCTAAATAATTGACAATATTAGCATACCAGGGCAATTCCTCATGAATAGAAAGTAGATGCTCATCTGGAAAGGAATCATGCAATGATAATACCTCCTCATCTCTCATCAACATACTCAAGTGATCTGCCACCAAGTTATCCGCTTCATTCTTATCCTTGATCTCCAAGTTAAATTCTTGCAGCAGTAGAATCCATCTGATAATTCTGGGTTTAGAGTCATTCTTGGTCAGCAAATACCTGAGAGTAGTATAGTCAGAATAAACTACTACTTTAGTACCAAGAAGATAAGATCTAAACTTATCTAAAGCAAAAACAACAGCTAAAAGTTCTTTCTCAGTTGTAGAGTAGTTAATCTGAGCAGAGTTTAGAGTTCTCGAAGCATAATATATGGCATGGACAACTTTATCAATTTTCTGGCCTAAAATAGCCCCGACTGCATAATTGCTTGCATCACACATGATTTCAAAGGGTAAATTCCAGTTCGGTGGTTGTATCACTGGTGCTGAGGTTAACAGTTTTTTTAACTTATCAAACGCCTCCTTACACTCATCATTAATCTGGAATTCCACATCCTTTTGTAGCAACTTACACAACGGTAACGCTATCTTTGAGAAGTCTTTGATAAATCTGCGATAAAAACCTCTATGTCCAAGAAAAGAACGAATCTCCCGTACACTTACGGGGTAAGGCAAAGCAGAAATAATATCTATCTTAACTTTATCAACTTCTAAACCTTTAGCTGACACGACATGACCAAGTACTATGCCTTGTTCTACCATAAAACGATATTTTTTTCCAATTAAGAATAAGATTAGTCTCTAAGCATCTATCTAACACACGAGTCAAATTATCCAAACATATATCCAAAGAATTACCATGAATTGTGAAATCATCCATAAAGACTTCTATGCAATTTTCAAGAAGATCAGAAAAGATACTCACCATGCACCTTTGAAAAGTACCTGGTGCATTGCAAAGTCCAAAAGTCATTCGACGATATGCAAATGTACTGAACGGACATGTGAATGTGGTCTTTTCCTGGTCTTTGGGTGCAATCACAATTTGGTTATAACCTGAAAAACCGTCTAGAAAATAATAATAATAATAATAAGCATGCCCAGCCAATCGTTCTAACATTTGATCAATGAAAGGAAGAGGAAAGTGATCATTTCTTGTTACAGCATACAATTTTCTATAATTAATACACACTTTCCATCCTGTTTGCGTATGTGTGGGCACCAACTCATTATTGTCATTCTTGATAACTGTGATTCCGGATTTTTTCGGTACTATCTGTATTAGACTCACCCACTGACTGTCTGAAATAGGGTAGATTATACATGCATCAAGCAATTTAAGCACCTCTTTTTTCACTACCTCCATCATGGGTGGATTCAGTCTTCTTTGTACTTCTCTAGTGGACCTTACTCCATCTTCTAACAAAATCCTATATATGCACATCGTAGGACTTATACCTTTGATATCTGTTATTGTCCAACCAAAAACTGTGACATGGTCCCTTAGGACTCTTAGCAACTTATCCTCCTGTACTTTGGTTAGATTACCAGCAATAATCACAGGTAATGTATCAGTAGTACCTAAATATAAATATTTCAAGTGTGCAGGTAATGGTTTCAATTCGAGAATTAAAGCTTGCACCATAGATGGTAACAGTTTTTGATGAGAAACAGGGAATTGAATGGAATGGACTACATACTTATCTTAGATTTTAGGTAGAGAATGCAATGCAGCTATAACCTCTTTCAATTCCTGATTCTGCTCAATCTCTTCATTTTTATCCATCTCAAATTTTAGGTAGAGAATGGAATGGACTACATACTTATCTTAGATTTTAGGTAGCGATGACAGCCTCCAAGCTTTCCTTATGCATGTGTTCAAAAGATCCCTGCACTAAAGAGTCAATGATGTCAATAGCAAAAATAGGATTAACATCACTATGATACCTCATGGCCTCATATATGTTGAATTGTATCTTTTCACTATCAAATTCCATAGTTAAGGTTCCATTATGTACATCAATTATTGTCCTTGTTGTTTTCATAAATCGCCTCCCTAACAAGATATGCGAGGGATTTGGAGATTTGTCATCCTCCATATCCACAATGTAAAAATCTGCAGGAAAGATTAGTTCATTCACCTACACCAAGACATCTTCAATTACCTCTTGAGGGTAAGTGTTAGTACGATCAGCCAATTGAATAATAACGCCAGTTTGTTTTAAAGGGCCTAGATTTAAAGAAGCAAGTATAGATAATGGCATGACATTTATTGAAGCTCCTAAATCTAGCATGGCTCTCTCAAATCTGGTATTACCTATTCTGCATGGGATTGTAAACATGCCGGGATCTTTACATTTAGGGGGCATTTTTCTTTGAAGTACTGCTGACACATTCTCACCAACAGTGACTCTTTCATCATCTTTTAATTTCTTTTTGTTAGTGCACAATTCTTTCAAAAACTTAGCATACATGGGCACTTGTTTTATTGCATCCAAAAGAGGGATGTTTACCTCCACCTTCCTGAAGGTTTCCAAAATTTCCTTTTCCTGTTCATTTTTCTTTGAAGTCTTGTGGTTCCTAGGTGGAAAAGGCAATGGCTTAGTCGTAACTAGAGTAGATAGGTTAAAGATTACCTTAGGTGTCTCGGTCTCCTCTTTGGCTTTCTCCTCCTCATAATCAACAACTGATTTGGGTACTTCCAGCTCTTTTCCACTCCTTAGTGTGATTGCACTAGCATTCTCCCTTGGGTTGACAACTGTTTGGGAGGGTAAGTTTCCTAAACCTTGAGATTCCAATATTCCCACTGTGGTAGCAAGCTGACCCACTTGGTTCCTCAGATCTTGAACAGAAGTTCTTGTTTCCTGCATGAATTATTGTGTCTGAGTCAGGAATTGTTGTGACCGACCCATAAATGCCTTGAACATATCTTCCATGGATTGTCCATTGTTTGTAGGAGCTGCTTGTCTAGGTTGATACTGAGGTTGAGTTGGTTGAAAACCTTGTTGCCTAGCTGGGAAAACTCCTTGTGCTGGTGGCTTATTCCCTCCGTAGTTTAAGTTTGGATGATCCCTCCAGCCTGGATTGTAGGTGGTTGAGTATGGATCATACTTCTTTTGGGGTTGTGCCTGATAGTTTCCCATAGCATTGGCTTATTGTGAAGGCTCCTCATCTTGCAATGTTGGACATGCGTCTGTGTTGTGATTCGACTGTAAACAGATCCCACAAGCCTTTGCGACTGGCAAATTTCCTGTAGCTAATTGTTTAACCACAGTAGTTAAGTCAGAAATCTGTTGCTCCAAATTACTTGTGCTTACCTCACTTACACTTTTTGGTGTGTGATCATTCCTTGTCCATACTGCTGTGAATTAGCTGTCATATTTGCAACTAGAGTCCTTGCAGCCTCTGGTGTCTTATCTACTAGTGCTCGTCCACTTGCAGCATCGATCATACTCCGATCCATTGGCAATAGTCCCTCATAAAAATACTAAATCATGTGTTGATCGTCTATTTGATGGGGAGGACAACTAGAACACAACTTTTTGAATCTCTCCCAATACTCATACAGTGTTTCTCCGTTAAACTGTCGAATGTCGCATATCTCCTTCCTAATATTGACAACTCTTGAAGCAAGAAAATACTTCTCCAAGAAACAACCTTTTCATATCATTCCAGGGCAAAGGTGCAAAAATGCCCCTGACGTTTACCCCGAAGTCCCACTTACACCCTGAACTTTTTTTTTCCAAAAGTACACTTGACGTTACAAATTTTGGGTTAACTGTGCCCCTGCCGTTAACGGATATGCCACCTAGACAAACAGATGTTAATTTATTTCTGAACAAGTGACACATGGCTTGAATATTTACACTAAGGCACCTCTTCTTTGAACAATAACTTTAAAAAATATGAAATTTTCAATTTGTTTCAAATTAAAACAAATTATAAAATTTATCATCGAAAACCCAAATCGGTACCATTGAAAACCCAATTCCGAACCCAGATTTCGGCATGGAATCAAATGGCTGAAATCTAGCGATAGGCCACAGCAAAGGCCTCAAAATACATCCAAATCTAAACATTTAAAAGATAAACAATAGAAACAAAATATCCAAATCGGAAAGCACACAAATAGAACAGCCATCCGCGCGAACAATCATCCAAAATTCAAATCTGGTTGATAGTACTAGAAACTCCAGATTCTGGTGAACAAATCAGATCTGAAAGCTAAATAGACACCAGATCTGAAAAGATATAAGCAGCCCCAAACACAAATCAGATTAAAGGAATAAGAAATCAATAATACACAATAACCATTAATCAGATCTGAAAAATGTTTCATCAACCAAAGCATCACCACAGACGAACCCAACCCCAGACCAAATCCCAGAAGACCCTCATAATCAGATCATGACGCCCGAACCCAACACACACAAGATTCACCCCTACTAGCCTCGCAAGAAAACCCCACAATCTATAAGCCCCTCGGACTCGGCTTATCATAGATCAGAAAAGAGACTTTCTATGGTCCAAATTTTGTGGCAGATTTCAATAGAGAAACAGGCTTGCAATTCGGTTCAGAAAGCGGTTGCCTACCGTCAGATCGGAACAATCGTGATCCTAATTCAGGTTATCTAAACGGAAAAAATAGGAATTGTAGCCATGGCAGCCATCTTTTTCGAGAACTTGGAGATCTTAAGTAGAGGGAGAGATGAAACTTAAGCTTGAACTGGAGATATTTATTTTGTTTAAGTTATTTTAATTTGAAACAAATTAAAAATAATGATACATTTTGTAATTTGTTTTAATTTGAAACAAACTGAAATTTTGATATTTTTTAAAGTTATTGTTCAAAGAAGAGGAGCCTTAGTGTAAATATTCAAGCCACGTGTCACTTGTTCAGAAATAAATTAACATCTGTTTGTCTAGGTGGCATGTCCGTTAACGGCAGGGGCACAGTTGACCCAAATTTTGTAACGTCAAGTGTACTTTTGGAAAAAAAAAAGTTCAGGGTGTAAGTGGAATTTCGGGATAAACGTCAGGGGCATTTTTGCCCCTTTGCCCTATCATTCCATGACTGTATTGACCCTGAAGGTAGATAGTACAACCAGTCCTTCGCTAAATCTCCCAATGAGAAGGGGAACGCCCTTAGCTTGATTTGATCTTCAGTTATTCCTTGTGGTTTCATGGTGGAACACACCACATGGAATTCCTTCAAGTGCTTATATGGATCTTCACCTGTAAGACCACGAAAAGTAGGCAAAAGGTGAATTAGTCCTGATTTTAATTCAAAAACAGCAGATAAATTAGGATATTCAATGCATAAAGGTTGTTAATTCAAATTAGGAGTGGCTAATTCTTTCAATGTCCTGTTGCTTTTTGGCACCACCATTTTTTCTTCTTCTAAATCGCTGGATGAATGATTGGAAAGTAGCTCGAGTGCTATGTTGAGGCCTGGTGAGGGAATTTCGTCCGAATCTGCGGTGGTGTTTCGAGCTTGACGAGTCTCCTTCCTTAACCTGCGTGCAGTTTTCTAAATTTCTGGATCAAAATTGAATTCACTAGATTGAGAGGATCTTGTCATAAACTAAAATAAAAACGAAACAAAGAATAAAAGAAAATAAAACAACGAATAAACAAAAATAATTATACTCCCCGGCAACGGCGCCAAAATTTGAGAGCTATCGTTAACAATTCAAAATTAATACCTTACTTTTACGCTGTTAACACAAGAATGAGTATAGCAATAAGCAAGGATCGATCCCACAGAGAGTGAATTGTCTTTTATTTATCCTAATGTTTAAGGGGGGTTTTGAATTGAATTTATTAACTAAAATGACAAAAAATATTTAATAAGAGTAATCAATGAGTTAAAGACTTCAGTTCTTCAGTTCAGTATCACCTTTTTACAATCATTAGAGTAATCAAGTTATACAATATTTATCCTTCAATGAAATTAATAACCCTAGATAACCGCAATCGCTAATTATCCGAAATTCTCCTTAATTATAAATCTAAAGAAACAATCACCTCAGTAGATCCTAACTATCATACAACCTAGAACTATCAGTCTAGATTTAATATAACAGTAGCATGAAGAATTAGAGAATTAGGTTATTCCAAGCAACAATCACACAATCAGGGATTATTTAACTTGCCTTCTAATAATCTTAATAATACTCAAAAGCTTGTCCACAATCATGTATTATTAATTGCTACTTATGATCAGATATAATATCGTTTGCTTAATACTATACCTTAATCTAGCAGATGAAATCAATCAGATTAATCTAATTGGACACATTAAATCAATCAAATAGAATAACATACAATCAATTAAAACAGATTAACAGAATAAATCTCATGCAAGAAGGAATAAATAAAGTAAATTTAATCAAACCATTAATTATAAAGAAAGTTCAACATCCCTTAGAACTGAAATAAAGAGCTTAGTCTGACATGCCTTTAATCTCCAAAACTAGGGTTTGTAATTGAATATAGAAGATGAAGAGGAGGTGCCTCCACTTTGACTAATACAATTTATTTATACTCCTAGGTCAAAGTCCTAAACCTCTAAGAAATAATAATCCCAATTACATTAGAATGCCTCCAAAAATACAACGTAAGGAAAATCTGCTACCGAAGCCACGCGCCTCACGCGCCCGCGAAAAGTCTCGAGCGCCGCGACCAACGATCCAAGCATCGCGGCTCTTCCTTTTGAGTGTCGCGGCTCACAATCTCTGTTCATTTTCTCTTTTTCTCCTTGCACGCCCATTTTGATCCTTTTTTCCACTTTTTCTCTTTTTAGCTCCAATTCCTTCTGAAATCAATAAATACCTTAATAAATTCATATATGCATAAAACATGTAATAAAACTAAGTATAAAGGAATCAAAATTATCGAATATTATGCACTTATCACTAATTTGTCCAACGACCTTAATGAAATATGTAGGTCATTTGAAGGACAATTTAATAGCATTATTTATAGAAGACATATCAGGCAAGTTTCTTAACTTCATTCATTTTATTGCAGTGAGTGTAAGTTACCTAACTTGTGCAAGTTATTTATTGTGTACAAGTTTTTTTATGATTGCAAGCTATAACTTATTCAAGTTTATATACTTTGAAAGCTTCCTATTGATGATATCTCAAATACTATTCCAATTGCTTATGTTTTAAAGTTCTTAATTATTCATGAACTGTTTTAAGGATGAGTCTCGTCCATTTGTTTCGGCTAGACACTATTGATAATACATGTTATATTATTGAATTATTCAAATATCGTTCTCGCTCTTTAAAGTCAACCAATCCAAATTGCTTTGGTGCGGACTCGCATGAAAACTAAGATGAACAACCCGAATAACGGGGTAACCGATGTCAGGCATATAGTCCCAATTTGCGCTTATGCGTCAAAACTTTATATGTTGTGCACAATGTAGGGTACTATAGGTTGATCCCCTAGAGTACTTAAGGAGAATGTTTTACAGTATATGTGATTGTCAAATGTTCTGATAGTTTTCGATGAAATAAAAACAATGTTCAAGGTATTTATTACCACTTAGTATGTTGATGAAAAATTGTAAAACTCTTATCTTTGATATTCAAAAGTACTTCACAGTTATTGTTTCAATTGTTGAAGGATGCCAAAACAGATAATTCTATTCACGATGTCAGATATTAAACTGTTTTATTACTTGTTGGGCAATTTGTGCTCATTCTTAGTTAATTAAATGTTTTCAGCTAAGCGTGAGAAAGCAGAAGGTTCGAGCAAGGACAAAGGGAAAGCGAATATGAATGATTAGATTACTTTATGTAATAGAATTTAATTTTCGCGTTGATGTAATAAAAGATGAATATTGTGTTCAAGTTTAATTAAGGTTATGTGAACCTGGGATTAATCGGATGTTATTGTAATTATTATTAATTTATGATATTAATTTAGATAGATAATGGTTTATGTTGTACCGTGAGCACCACATCTTATGTTTGATGGATCACGGATGTGGGGGTGTCACAAAATTTGTATTTAGATTTTGTAGTATGTATTTTGGAGACTCAAAATGGGTTGTGTGGACCTATTTTGGGGGCGTTACGGTCGGTATCGGAGCTTAGGGATATGATCTCTGGTGGAGATCTGAGATTAAAACTAGGAGGGAAGATACGAGTAAAATCCTTCGCTAGTGTATCCTACCTAAGCTATTTCGTTATTTAATTAGTCGGTCGGGATGTAGAGACAAGATGTGACATGTCAATTTCTTTAACTAATCTTTAATTTGTGATCACATTTTAGAATGACATCTGAAAATCAAGAGGTGAACTATGAGATAAATGTGGTTGAGAATCAGGAAGCTATAAATAATATTGCTGCAAACTCAGAAAATCATGATGCCAATAACAGGATGAATGATGGTTTTTTAGAAACTTCATGCAATTCTTGTAGAACCAGGCGAGAGAAACTACTGCTTATAATACCGATGGAAACGCGGGTAACTTACGAATGGTCACTGCCAAGCAGTTCAAGGAGTTAGGACCAGCTGAATTTTTCGGAAAGCCAGACCCAGTCAAGGCAGAGACATGGCTCAAACAAATGACGAAGATATTTGATGTACTGCATTGCGCTGATGATCAAAAGGTTCCCTTCACTACCTTTATGTTATCAGGAGAGGCAGATCATTGATGAGAATCAGTGAAACGTACACATCATTCAGCACCTGAAATGTCTTGGGCGGAGTTTCAAGAGCTGTTTAACGAAAAATATTTTTTAGAGAACATTCGCCACATGAAGGAAATGGAATTTATTAAGTTAGAACAAAATAATATGACTGTCTCGCAGTACGAAGCCAAATTTGTCGAGATATCCCGATTTGCGCCCCACTTGGTGGACAATGAAGAGCGTATAACTCGAATGTTCTTATGAGGTTTGAAATTTGAGATTCGTCAACATCTTATTTCTCATAAACTTCGTTTATATTCAGATATCGTGGATATAGCTTAATTGGTAGAATGAGAGAAAGAAACATTGCAACCAGGAGACAACAACCGACAACGAGAGAGAAATTACGATAATAATTGTAACAGTGGCAACAGTCATCGTAACAATGAGAACCAGCGAGGAGGAAATCATCATGCCAGAAATGGTAACCACTTCAGTGGTAATCCTGGCCCAGATAATAGAAGAAGTGAGTCGATTGGAAACAACTTCAAGAAGAGAAGATTCAACAATAACCATGGAAAGGCACCAGCAGCACCACCAGCACTAGTTTCAAGGGGAGGAGAACGACCACTAGTCAGATGTTACAAGTGCGGACAGGAAGGACACATCATCCCAAACTGTACACAGCAATCCAAGGTGTGTTACAGTTGTAGAAAGGAAGGCCACATAGCTCGATCGTGCCCTATAACAAAATCAAGTCCAGCTGTAATGATGACCCCAAAGGTTGTCATGGACAAGTCAAAGCCTGTGATATAGGGGAGAGCTTTTGTCGTAACCTCCCAAAAGGCGTAGAAACCAAATGAAGTCATAACCGGTAAACTAATTATAAACTCCCGCAAAGTCTATGCCTTATTAGATACTGGTTCTACCCACTCTTTTATTTCACTTACTTGTGCTCAACGTTTGAACTTGACTCCTGAGAAATTAGATTTTGACTTATCTGTTGAAACTCTATTAGGAGAAACCTTCATTCCATCCACTATTTATAAATCTTGTTTGATTCAAATCGGCACCCTTACATTACCCGTTGATCTCATCTCTTTGGAAATACATGAATTTGAAGTGATTTTAGGAATTGATTGGTTAACTACCCATTATGCTAAAATTGATTACTTTCGTAAGGTCGTTAGTTTTCATATTCCTAATCAACCTGTTATGCGAATTCAAGCAACCAAACCGTTGAAATAAATAACTGTCATTACTAGCCATAAAGTCATTCGTTTATTGAAAAACGAATGTCAAGCTTTCTTAGCCCATGTAACTGATTTAAACAAAAATATGTTAGATTTGAATGATATTTTTGTTATTAATAAGTTTCCTGATGTATTTCCCGAAGAACTTCTTGGCCGACCCTCAAACTGTGAAATCGAATTTTGTATTGACTTTGAACCCGGTACAAAACCCATTTCCAAGACCCCGTATCTAATGGCTCCTATTGAACTTCAGAAGTTAAAAGTTCAACTACAGGAGTTGTTAGACACTAGTTTCATCCGTCTAAGTACATCGCCTTGGAGTGCTCCTATTTTATTCCTAAAGAAGAAAGATGGGAGTATGAGACTCTACATTGACTATCGAGAGTTGAACTATGTCACTATTAAAAATAGGTACCCGTTACCTCGCATTGATGACCTGTTCGACCAGTTGCAAGGTGCTCAATTCTTTCAAAGATCGATCTCCGTTCTAGATATCATCAGTTAAAGATTAAAGCCGATGACATTCCAAAGACTGCCTTCAGAACTCGATACGGGCATTACGAATTCCTAGTCATGCCTTTCGGATTAACAAATGCTCCTGTTGCCTTCATAGATATGATAAACCGAAAATTCAAGGAATATTTGGATCATTTCGTGGTTGTCTTTATTGATGACATCCTCATATACTCCAAAAGTCGTGAAGATCATGAGCAACACTTGAGGTTGATACTCCAATAGCTTCGTAAAAACAAGTTATATGCCAAGTTGAAGAAATACGAGTTATGGCTTGAGGAAGTAACATTCCTTGGACACGTAATCTCGAAACATGGAATATCAATTAACTCGATAAAGATTGAAGCGATACTAAATTGGGAACAACTTAAGTCAGTAACCGAAGTGCGAAGCTTTATGGGCCTAGCTGGTTATTATCGGAGGTTCGTAGAAGGATTCTCTCGAATTACCACTCCATTAACTTAACTAACTCGAAAAAGTATAAAATTTGAATGGAGTAAAGAATACAAGAAGAGCTTTCAAGAACTCAAGAGGAGACTTATTTCAGCACCTGTTCTGACAATACCATCAGGATCGGAAGGATTTGTCATCTACAGCGATGCTTCAGGCAAAGGTCTAGGTTGCGTTCTCATGAAATATGGAAAAGTTATAGCTTATATTTCTCGGTAACTCAAGGAATATGAGAGGAATTATCCTACTCATGATCTATAGTTGGCAGCGGTCGTTTTCACATTGAAGATCTGGAAACACTACTTGTTTGGGGAGAAAGTGGAGATCTATACAGACCATACAAGCCTCAAATATTTCTTCACCCAGAAGGAACTCAACATGCGACAATGACGTTGGCTTGAACTATTGAAGGATTATGACCATACCATCCAATATCATCCTGCTGACGCGTTGAGTAGAAGATTATATGCGAGTATGAGTGCGGTATTGTCAACACAAAGGCCCAATTTGTATGACTTACAAAAGATGGAGATAGAGTTAAAGACTCTAGGAACCCACATGAAGATGGCACATATACGAGTAGAATTGGCTTTAATTGACAAAGTTAAAGCTGCTCAAGCTACAGACCCAGAACTGGAGAATATGAAGAAAAAAGTACAAGAAGATGTTATTTCAGAAGCAAGAATTGACGAGGAAGGGATACTTCGAGTCAACTCTAGACTTTGTGTTCTTAACGACCCTGATTTGAAATTTAAAATCATGATGGCGGCACATAATACACCGTTTGCAATCCACTCTGGAAGTACCAAAATGTATCGTGATCTTCAACATACATTTTGGTGGAACAATATGAAGAGAGAAATCGCAGAGTTTATCTCTAGGTGTTTAACTTGTCAACATGTCAAGGCAGAGCATCAAGTACCAAAGGGTCCATTGCAACCACTTGAGATTCTAGAATAGAAATGGGAACACATCAACATGGATTTCGTGACGAGTCTTCCCAAAATTTCTCAAGGCTTAGACGCAATTTGGGTCATTGTAGATAGATTAACCAAGTCTGCTCATTTCTTGCCTATACGAGAAAACTATTCACTTGAGCGTCTTGCTAGTATATACATAAGCGAGATTGTGAGATTGCATGGCATGCCAGTATCCATAGTTTGTGATCGAGACCCTATATGCACTTCACGATTTTGGGTCAGCTTGCAGAAAATTGTGGGCACTGAATTACGATTCAATTCTGCATACGATCCCCAAACGGACGGGCAATCGGAAAGAACCATTCAAACTCTCGAAGATCTATTGAGGCTGCGTACTAGACTTCAAAGGAAGTTGGGACAAATACTTACCATTGGTGGAATTCTCCTACAACAACAGTTATCAAACAAGTGTAGGCATGGCTCCATTTGAGGCGTTGTATGGACGAAAATGTCGTTCTCCAGTATACTGGGATGAAGTAGGCGAGGCAAAATTATTGGGACCAGAGTTGGTACGCATGACTACGGAAAAGATTCAAATGATCTGTCAGCGTATACAAGCCGTGTGACGCCCCCAAATCCAGGTTTCCAAACCTCGAATTCGGTGCTCACGATAATTCGACGACAAACATACTATCTAACTAAATGCGGAATAATAAACATACATTGTTTATCGAATGGAAATAAAGTCTTACAATTCTGGTCCCAAGGTTCTTTAACCTTAACATAAAACGTACTCTAATACAAATAAAGGTCCACTTAATCAAACAACATTCAGAAATAGCTAGTACATAGGCACTAACGGGCATCTACTCTTGCACCTTCCCTTTTCCTTTGTCTCCCCTAGACGTTTCTGCCTTAGCTGAAATAAAGATCATGATATAGCAAGGATAAGCAACTAATTTGCTTAGCAAGTATATACACAAAGAGATATATCATGATAAAAGGAAATTTCGCTTTCAATGTTCAACAACAGTATAAGAGTGTGGAGGAGCATTGAATTAATAACAACAGTTGAATATTCGAATAATTGAATGACAATTACTGAGTGGTTTGAAATAACCAAGGACGTTTTCCAAGGTTCTCAGCATGTAAGCTGGACCTCTTAAAAAGTTTTGGTAATCGAGGGGATCAGCCTCTCATACCCCGTGATTTATGCATAAACACTTAATAACCAGCATTGATATCATGCCTTAAACAAGTTTATCCTTTTCTCAGCCAAGAGTTCTTACCACAACAATTTAATAAGAACAGCTTTTAAAATACCATTGTCTTAACCAATTTAGACATGCTGGATCTAGCTGATACAAATAGCATAGATCGATCTCATAAACAATTCATACTTGAAAGAACTTTAATTAAATTTACGGTTCAATCATAATAGGATAGGAATTCATTTGCACAATGTGCGAATCTCAATAAATAGTATAGATGTGAATAATCGACAATAATTATTCACTAACATGCTTCGAAAATAATAACTCGAGTTTGAGTTAGGAAACTTGCCTGTCTGCTCAGCTACAACAATTCTAGCTTTAACTAATTGTCCTTGAAGAACCTAACATTGATAATGTCGGTCTATCAATTAGTACTGCGTAGTTGTACGCCGATACGCTTACTTATGCTATTTATCTAACAATTTCAGAAATTCACATAGCACACAGTAAATAAACTATAGCAAATTTCATAAGGCACTTAATTGGCTTTTAGGTTGATGGTTTAAATAAATCAACCATGTATCCCTTAAGTAATAAATGCTTATTAATCCCTTAAACAATTAATTTTAATTGTGTAATTAACATTACTTTTTAAGTAATATTTATTTATTAAACCCTTAAACAATTACTTATAATTGTTTAATTAATGAGTTATTTAAACTATCTCTATTTTATTAACTCTATCTTCATTTAATAGTAATTAATTAATTTAGTTATTAATAATAGTAATTAATAACTAATTATATTCATTTATTATTCAATTATTAATTAAATAATAATCGAACTATAAATTTTAATTGTCTTTAATTATTATTTAAGATTAAATAATAATTAATTAGGTTTGTTCATTAATTAAAGTTAATCAAAGAAATAATTAATTAATTAGTAACTATGAACTATCTTTAGTTATTATTTAATAATAACTAATAACTAATTTGATTTATTTATTATTTAATGTCAATCAAATAATAATTAATCAATTAGTGAGTAATAATTATCTTTAGTTATTATTTAATAATAATTAATTATATTTATTATTTAAAGTTAATTAAAAATAAATAATTAATTCGTGTGGAAGAGTTACCTTTGGTTATTATCTAGTAGTAAATAGTAACCAATTAGGTTTATTCATCAATTAAGGTTAATCACATAATTATTAATGAACTTATCTTTAGTTATTATTAAACAATAACTAATTAGGTTTATTTATTATTTAAGTAAATCAAATAATAAATAAATAATTTACAATTCTTAATCATTGTAAAGCAAAAATCAAATAAACACTTTATTTGATAATAATTAATTATTTATTATCTTTATTTATTAAAAATAAATAATTACTTTGTTAATATTTAATTATACTTAATTATTATCTAATATTAATTAAACAATAATTAAAAATTTATTATCTTTATTTATTATTTATTGATAATAAATAATTACTTACTAATTTATTTGTACTTAATTATTATTTAATATTAATCAAATAATAGTTAAATACTTATTATCTTTATTTATTATTTATTGATAAATAATAAATAATTATTTGATTGATTTTATTATTATTATATATATATATATCTTTTTTTTTGTTATAATAATTAATCAATTCACAAGTATAATATTAGTTTCAAATTAATAACCAAATTTGAGCCAATGATAGCACAAGTAGTACATCAAACCCTAAAATTTTCATTTCAAACAGCAAATCCCAAACACTAGTTATCACACTCAAAAGAACCCAAGGTTCGATTTATAATTTATATTGCTGGCCTAATTGCACTGTACAAATCGAGTTACCAGAACTTGAAAGAAATGCCGTACCAGCAATAACTAAATGCAACATCAAATGTTCGAACCCAAGCAAAACAATACAACACAATAATCTATAGACCTAACGAATTGCTTAACCCGAGCCTAGCAATTTACTGAATTAACGAATGAGCAAAGCTAGCAAACTGGTTCTCATAAACCTTATAACAAACAGGTTATGTGCGTAGTAATGTTCTTCAAATGAAACAGGGAGTACATGGTATCTCACAACCAAAAATCCATCCTTATACCTCCTGGCCATTCATGGCTCCCAACACAGACTTCCCAAAACAACATGACCCAACAAAATATGATAAAATCCCAAAACGATGTACATTTACATTTACTATCAATAGTTGCTGGAACCTTTAAGGTTCATCATCCACCATGTCCCAACAACAATACACTAAAATTTCAGCACAACAAGAGGAAGAAAAATTACAAACAACACCACCCAAGGTGTTATACAAACCAGCACAAATGATTTACAACAACCAACACAATAGGAAAACAAAAGAAAATAAACAGTTCAATTCGAAATGGCTCACCTCACCGCCGGCGACTGACCTCTTTTAAAAAAATTTAACAGCTAGGTTTAGGGTTTGGGGAAAGGGTTTTAATTTATAGCAGCAACTTTTTCCCCAAATGATTTGGGCATTACCCAAATCGACCAATTGACCCTCGGTAGGAAGGGGATGGGATGTAAATCGTTTGTCCCTGTCAACGCTGTCCACCGTCTGGGAGTCGCCGGCTGGTCCTCGAGCCGTGTGTCCTCACCGGTCTAATCGTCGCGCGCTTGAACCCTTGGTCTCTTCGACAGCTGCTTGGTCCTTGGGTTAGTCCGCCGGTCGTTCGACACCACCCCTGCTCCGTCCGATGGTTGCTCACGCTGTCGCCGGCGCACGCCTGGCGACTCCCTCTCTCTCTCTCCCTCTCGTCCCGTCCGATTGATGGCTTGGGTCTTCAAATCCCTTTTTCCTTGACCGATTTCGTCTGATTGAAGGTTTGGGTTCTTCCCCCAAATCGACACCTGCTGGTTTTGAAGCCCCTCCTAATTGATTTGCCGGTTAACACGAGAAATGGAGCGGGTTTAATTTGGCTGGAAAGGGGATTGGGCTTAGTCCAATGGGGTTGGGTCGGCTAATGAATGGAGAGGATAAGGGAATTGGGCCCAATAGGAAATTAAGAGAGAATTTGGGCTCAGTTTATTATAAAGTTTTGGGTCCAATCCAGAAATAATTAAAAAAATAGGCCAACTTAAATAAAAGAAAAGTAACCCAAATTAAATTAACCACATTGTACTTCGAATTAAATAACTAAACTAATTAATTGTTCATTCAAAATATTTAGTTTTAACCAAAATTCCTTATTCGAATTATTTAATTCGATAATGATAGAATTATTTATTAATTCCCCCAATTTTCTTGCAAATAAATTCTTTAAGGTTACTCACTAATTTATTTAAACTCTCAGTGAGTCCATTTAATGCAAAGAAGATTAGTGGACCACATATTTATATAATTAAATAATAATACCTACACGGATCCAATTAAATTTGTAAAATTTCATAAAATGAATTTTATTTATCTAATTAAATTTGATAAAATGTTTAAAAATTCCCGGACATTACATCCTCTCCCCCTTATAAAAATTCCGTCCTCGGAATTTCAATCTAGGGTTACTCAAACAACTGGGGGTAATTCGCTCTCATTTTCTCTTCGAGTTCCCATGTGGCTTCTTCCGCCGCGTGATTCCTCCAGAGAACTTTAACCGAATGAATGGTTTTATTCCTCAGCGTTTGCTCCTTCCTATCAAGTATCTGGACAGGAATCTCCTCGTACGACAAGTCCTTCTCGACTTGAATTGGCTCATAGGAAATGACATGCTTGTAATCTGGCTTATACGGACGCAACACTGATACATGGAACACGTTGTGAATGTGCTCAAGTTCAGGAGGTAATGCTACCTCGTACGCCACTTCGCCTATTCTCCTTAATATTTCAAAAGGTCCTATGAACCTAGGGCTCAGCTTGCCCTTCTTCCCAAAACGGATCTTCCCTTTCCAGGGAGATACCTTCAGAAACACATAACTACCAACTTCAAAGTCTCTTTTCTGACGATGTAAGTCGGCGTACTTCTTCTGACGATCCTGGGCCGCTACTAACCGTTGTCTTATTACTTTAATGATTTCCACGGTTTGTTGTACCAATTCTGGTCCCAACAATCTCCGTTCACCAACTTCATCCCAACACAACGGCGTTCGACACTTTCTTCCATATAACGCTTCGTACGGTGGCATACCGATGCTAGCGTGATAACTATTGTTGTAAGCGAACTCTACCAAGGGCAAATGATCGTCCCAGCTGCCAGCTAAATCCATCACGACTGCCCGGAGCATGTCCTCCAGGGTCTGAATTGTTCGCTCGCTCGCTCTGACCATCGGTCTGAGGATGATACGCCGTACTCATTCTCAATTGTGTTCCCATTCTTTCCTGTAGACTTCTCCAAAAATTTGACGTGAAGCGTGGATCTCTGTCAGACACAATAGAAACCGGCACCCCATGTCGTGATACTATCTCCTTCACATAAAGTTTCGCCAACTGTTCCAATTTGTACCTGATCTTGATCGGTAGAAAATGGGCAGACTTGGTCAAACGATCTACGATCACCCAGATGGCGTCTAGACCCTTTTGTGTTGTCGGGAGTCCTACCACAAAATCCATAGTGATGTGCTCCCACTTCCACTCGGGAATCTCTAAGGGTTGCAACAATCCGCTCGGCCGTTGGTGCTCTGCCTTGACCCTCTGACAAGTTAAACACCGGCTGACGAATTCTGCAATTTCCCCTTTCAAATGCGGCCACCAATAATGTTGACGAAGATCTTGATACATCTTGGTGCTACCCGGATGTACCGAAAATCTCGTATTATGGGCCTCTTGCAATATTTCCTCCCTTAAGTCTGGTACATAGGGTATCCAGATCCTTCCCTCGAATCTCAGCAGACCTGTGCTGTCAACTTTGAACTTCAACGTTTTTCCTTCCGATAATTGTTTCTTAATGCCAATGCATTCTTCATCAAATTCTTGAGCCTCCTTTATCTTATCCAGTAGAGTCGGACCCACTGTCACGGTGAACAATTTTTCGTCCGTCTCCATTGGATACTTAACCTCCAGTTCCAGGCGTTCAAAGTCCCTTATCAGTTCTGCCTGAGTTGTAAGCCTCATTAATTTCTCTCTGCCTTTCCTACTCAGGGCATCCGCTACTACATTTGCTTTGCCTGGATGGTACAGAATCTCACAATCGTAATCCTTGATCAATTCTAACCATCGGCGCTGCCTCATATTCAGCTCCTTCTGAGTGAAGATATATTTCAGACTTTTGTGATCTGTATATATCTCGCACTTCTCTCCATATAAGTAGTGCCTCCAAATTTTCAAGGCAAACACTACTGCTGCTAACTCCAGATCATGAGTCGGGTATCCCTTCTCATAGTCCTTCAGCTGGCGTGAAGCGTACGCAATGACCCTGCCGTGCTGCATTAGTACACAACCAAGGCCCTTGTGTGACGCATCACTGTATACTACAAAACTCCCAGTGTCGTCCGGTAATGCCAACACTGGTGCTTGGCTAAGTCTCTTCTTCAGCTCCAAGAAACTCTCCTCGCATTTCTCTGTCCAAACGAACTTTACCGTCTTTCTGGTCAGATTGGTCAATGGTGATGCTATCTTTGAAAAATCCTGGATGAATCTCCGATAGTACCCCGCTAACCCAAGGAAACTCCTGATCTCCGTTGGTGTCTTTGGCTGCTCCCAGTTGATAATGGCTTCCACCTTTGCTGGGTCTACTGAAACACCACTACTGTCAATGACGTGTCCAAGAAACTGCACCCTCTGCAACCAAAATTCACACTTTGAAAACTTTGCGTACAGTTTCTCCCTTCTTAATGCCTCCAGGGCAATCCTTAGATGTTCAGCATGTTCTTCCTCTGACACTGAATACACCAAGATATCATCGATGAATACTACCACGAACTTGTCCAAATACTGCTTGAACACTCTATTCATCATATCCATGAATGCCGCTGGTGCATTTGTCAGTCCAAATGACATGACCAGAAACTCGAAATGTCCATAGCGAGTTCTGAATGCCGTCTTCGGAATATCCTCCTGTCTTACCCTTAGTTGATGATAGCCCGTCCTTAAATCGATCTTCGAAAAGTATTTCGCTCCCTTGAGTTGATCAAACAGATCGTCTATCCGGGGGCAGCGGATACCTATTCTTAATCGTAACTTTGTTCAACTCACGGTAGTCGATACAAAGCCTCATCGAGCCATCCTTCTTCTTTACGAACAGAACTGGCGCTCCCCATGGTGACACGCTTGGCCTGATATAACCCCTGTCTAACAGTTCCTGCAATTGAACCATCAGTTCTTTCATCTCTACTGGTGCCATTCGGTAAGGCGCCTTAGATATCGGTGCCGTCCCGGGTACCAAGTCGATTGCAAATTCTATCTCCCTATCCGGTGGCAGTCCCGGAAGTTCATCTGGGAAGACATCGGCGAATTCCCTTACAACGGGTATCTGACTCAGTTCACCCTCGACCCGTCGAGTATCTACCACGTGAGCCAAATAACCTATACAACCCTTCTTAAGCAATCTCTTCGCTTGCATCATCGTCAGACAACAAGATTGTCTCGGCGATTTACTACCATAGTATACCACCTTCGACTTACCCGGAGTCTGCAGGTGTACGCACTTTTTCTTACAGTCAATGACCGCCCCGTGGCTCGCTAACCAATCCATCCCAAGGATTACATCGAATTCTCCAAGACGAATTGGCAACAAGTCCACGTTAAGCTTAAACCCTCTCACATCAGCACAACAATTCTTATAAATGTAGTTTACGGGGATAATCTCTTTGTTCGCTACTTCTATATTCATCGGGTGTTCTAACAGTTCACTAGGCAAATTAAGTCTTTGAGCAAATTCATCAGAAACAAAAGAACATGAAGCTCCCGAATCAAATAGCACATAGGCATCTATGTTGTTGATTGGAATAATACCTGACACCACCTCTCTAGATGCCATAGCATCTTGTACTGTCATGTTGAAGGTCCTTGCTGTTGGCTTATTTGACTGGGCTGGTCCTCCACTGGTTGTTCTCGAGTTGTTGCCCCTATTGCCGTTTCCGCCATCCAAGTTCCTCTTTCGGGGACATTCCTTGCTCCGATGTCCTAACTCTCCACAATTGAAACAACCTCCCTTCTTTGCCTTAGGACAATTGGGCGAGATATGCCCTTCTTGCCCACAGGTATAACAAACCATCTTTCCCCTCATGCACTCTCCCGAGTGACCCTTTCCGCATTTCCCACATACCGGCCTTTTCTGCTGCGTGTTCCCTTGCTGCATTTCAGAATTGCTACCCCCACTGCTCCATTGGCGCTTCCTGTTGTTGCTGCCACCACTACTAACATTCACATTTCCTCCTTCTACCTTCTTCTTGTTTCTTTCCCGATTATATCTTGAAACCGCTTCACTTCCACCTTCAGCAATGAGAGCTTTCTCCAGCAAGGTTGAGAACGATGTAATTTGCAAAACCGCTACCTTACTGTAGATCCACGGCTTTAATCCATTCTCGAATCTTCTGGCCTTCCTCACCTCAGTGTCCACCTGATGTGGGGCGAATCTAGCCAATTCATTGAATTTTGCAGCGTACTCCGACACTGACAAGTTTTCCTGCTTCAACTCTAAAAACTTGATCTCCATTTTCGCCTGCGTACTCTCAGGGAAGTAATTCTCGAAAAACAACGTCTTGAATGCTTCCCACGCCACGACTCCAGTTCCAGCTTTGTTCTGATTGGCTTCCCACCAGAAGTTAGCCTCACCTTTCATTAAGTAAGTAGCAAAAACTGTCTTTTGCTCCTCAGCGACTCTAGCAATGACAAAGGCCTTCTCAATCTCCTTTATCCACGACTGGGCCTCTATCGGGTTTGCTGTTCCTCTAAACTCCGGAGGCCCTACTGCCTTGAAGTCTTTAAAATTGGCTAAGTGGTTGCCTGCCTGGTTTCCTGTAGTAGTGGTTTGATTCCGCAAGGCTTCTGCCATCATGTTCACAAAATCTTGCATTGGGTTTGGTGGAGTTCTCTCTACATTGTTAACTGACTCTTCATTCACTTGGTTTCGTAGGATTCGTCTGGGCGGCATTATCTGTTTAAGCAAACCCTAACACGTTACTTGGGCTTTCTTAAAACATAAGTATTTAGCATGTAATACAATAATCACATGACTCTTGTGTGGGAGTTTTAGATTACTCAACCTCGGAAATTCTGCTTTCCCGATTAGTGATTTAGGTTACTAAGATACCGATTCAGTCTCACTGAATTAACATAACCATTGCATAAATGGTATATCAAGTAAAATTCTCAAGCACATACCATAATATTGCACTTATATTCGTATACCAACTTTAGTGTTTTACCGATTCATCACAGGTATATTGCTATAAACGCTACCATCCCAATAATCTGGAGGGTGTGGTTCTGCGCCTCTAGTCGTTCAGCCCTAACCTCTAGCTCTATGGGTTTCTGGTTTACTGAACAGCATCTCGACTCTCGTCCGACATCCTACCAACACCACACAATTAAATCAATATCAGTACCACAATAAAATACATTCATTGATAAAATGAAATGATATTTTATTCGGTACAACTAGCACTAGATGAATCTCCTCAACCCATCACCTACATACTCTATGTGAGTTTTCTACTAAGGTTATATCCTAGGTTTTCCTGTTCCTAACGTTTATAACCTACGGCTTTGATACCAACCTGTGACGCCCCCAAATCCAGGTTTCCAAACCTCGAATTCGGTGCTCACGATAATTCGACGACAAACATACTATCTAACTAAATGCGGAATAATAAACATACATTGTTTATCGAATGGAAATAAAGTCTTACAATTCTGGTCCCAAGGTTCTTTAACCTTAACATAAAACGTACTCTAATACAAATAAAGGTCCACTTAATCAAACAACATTCAGAAATAGCTAGTACATAGGCACTAACGGGCATCTACTCTTGCACCTTCCCTTTTCCTTTGTCTCCCCTAGACGTTTCTGCCTTAGCTGAAATAAAGATCATGATATAGCAAGGATAAGCAACTAATTTGCTTAGCAAGTATATACACAAAGAGATATATCATGATAAAAGGAAATTTCGCTTTCAATGTTCAACAACAGTATAAGAGTGTGGAGGAGCATTGAATTAATAACAACAGTTGAATATTCGAATAATTGAATGACAATTACTGAGTGGTTTGAAATAACCAAGGACGTTTTCCAAGGTTCTCAGCATGTAAGCTGGACCTCTTAAAAAGTTTTGGTAATCGAGGGGATCAGCCTCTCATACCCCGTGATTTATGCATAAACACTTAATAACCAGCATTGATATCATGCCTTAAACAAGTTTATCCTTTTCTCAGCCAAGAGTTCTTACCACAACAATTTAATAAGAACAGCTTTTAAAATACCATTGTCTTAACCAATTTAGACATGCTGGATCTAGCTGATACAAATAGCATAGATCGATCTCATAAACAATTCATACTTGAAAGAACTTTAATTAAATTTACGGTTCAATCATAATAGGATAGGAATTCATTTGCACAATGTGCGAATCTCAATAAATAGTATAGATGTGAATAATCGACAATAATTATTCACTAACATGCTTCGAAAATAATAACTCGAGTTTGAGTTAGGAAACTTGCCTGTCTGCTCAGCTACAACAATTCTAGCTTTAACTAATTGTCCTTGAAGAACCTAACATTGATAATGTCGGTCTATCAATTAGTACTGCGTAGTTGTACGCCGATACGCTTACTTATGCTATTTATCTAACAATTTCAGAAATTCACATAGCACACAGTAAATAAACTATAGCAAATTTCATAAGGCACTTAATTGGCTTTTAGGTTGATGGTTTAAATAAATCAACCATGTATCCCTTAAGTAATAAATGCTTATTAATCCCTTAAACAATTAATTTTAATTGTGTAATTAACATTACTTTTTAAGTAATATTTATTTATTAAACCCTTAAACAATTACTTATAATTGTTTAATTAATGAGTTATTTAAACTATCTCTATTTTATTAACTCTATCTTCATTTAATAGTAATTAATTAATTTAGTTATTAATAATAGTAATTAATAACTAATTATATTCATTTATTATTCAATTATTAATTAAATAATAATCGAACTATAAATTTTAATTGTCTTTAATTATTATTTAAGATTAAATAATAATTAATTAGGTTTGTTCATTAATTAAAGTTAATCAAAGAAATAATTAATTAATTAGTAACTATGAACTATCTTTAGTTATTATTTAATAATAACTAATAACTAATTTGATTTATTTATTATTTAATGTCAATCAAATAATAATTAATCAATTAGTGAGTAATAATTATCTTTAGTTATTATTTAATAATAATTAATTATATTTATTATTTAAAGTTAATTAAAAATAAATAATTAATTCGTGTGGAAGAGTTACCTTTGGTTATTATCTAGTAGTAAATAGTAACCAATTAGGTTTATTCATCAATTAAGGTTAATCACATAATTATTAATGAACTTATCTTTAGTTATTATTAAACAATAACTAATTAGGTTTATTTATTATTTAAGTAAATCAAATAATAAATAAATAATTTACAATTCTTAATCATTGTAAAGCAAAAATCAAATAAACACTTTATTTGATAATAATTAATTATTTATTATCTTTATTTATTAAAAATAAATAATTACTTTGTTAATATTTAATTATACTTAATTATTATCTAATATTAATTAAACAATAATTAAAAATTTATTATCTTTATTTATTATTTATTGATAATAAATAATTACTTACTAATTTATTTGTACTTAATTATTATTTAATATTAATCAAATAATAGTTAAATACTTATTATCTTTATTTATTATTTATTGATAAATAATAAATAATTATTTGATTGATTTTATTATTATTATATATATATATATCTTTTTTTTTGTTATAATAATTAATCAATTCACAAGTATAATATTAGTTTCAAATTAATAACCAAATTTGAGCCAATGATAGCACAAGTAGTACATCAAACCCTAAAATTTTCATTTCAAACAGCAAATCCCAAACACTAGTTATCACACTCAAAAGAACCCAAGGTTCGATTTATAATTTATATTGCTGGCCTAATTGCACTGTACAAATCGAGTTACCAGAACTTGAAAGAAATGCCGTACCAGCAATAACTAAATGCAACATCAAATGTTCGAACCCAAGCAAAACAATACAACACAATAATCTATAGACCTAACGAATTGCTTAACCCGAGCCTAGCAATTTACTGAATTAACGAATGAGCAAAGCTAGCAAACTGGTTCTCATAAACCTTATAACAAACAGGTTATGTGCGTAGTAATGTTCTTCAAATGAAACAGGGAGTACATGGTATCTCACAACCAAAAATCCATCCTTATACCTCCTGGCCATTCATGGCTCCCAACACAGACTTCCCAAAACAACATGACCCAACAAAATATGATAAAATCCCAAAACGATGTACATTTACATTTACTATCAATAGTTGCTGGAACCTTTAAGGTTCATCATCCACCATGTCCCAACAACAATACACTAAAATTTCAGCACAACAAGAGGAAGAAAAATTACAAACAACACCACCCAAGGTGTTATACAAACCAGCACAAATGATTTACAACAACCAACACAATAGGAAAACAAAAGAAAATAAACAGTTCAATTCGAAATGGCTCACCTCACCGCCGGCGACTGACCTCTTTTAAAAAAAATTTAACAGCTAGGTTTAGGGTTTGGGGAAAGGGTTTTAATTTATAGCAGCAACTTTTTCCCCAAATGATTTGGGCATTACCCAAATCGACCAATTGACCCTCGGTAGGAAGGGGATGGGATGTAAATCGTTTGTCCCTGTCAACGCTGTCCACCGTCTGGGAGTCGCCGGCTGGTCCTCGAGCCGTGTGTCCTCACCGGTCTAATCGTCGCGCGCTTGAACCCTTGGTCTCTTCGACAGCTGCTTGGTCCTTGGGTTAGTCCGCCGGTCGTTCGACACCACCCCTGCTCCGTCCGATGGTTGCTCACGCTGTCGCCGGCGCACGCCTGGCGACTCCCTCTCTCTCTCTCCCTCTCGTCCCGTCCGATTGATGGCTTGGGTCTTCAAATCCCTTTTTCCTTGACCGATTTCGTCTGATTGAAGGTTTGGGTTCTTCCCCCAAATCGACACCTGCTGGTTTTGAAGCCCCTCCTAATTGATTTGCCGGTTAACACGAGAAATGGAGCGGGTTTAATTTGGCTGGAAAGGGGATTGGGCTTAGTCCAATGGGGTTGGGTCGGCTAATGAATGGAGAGGATAAGGGAATTGGGCCCAATAGGAAATTAAGAGAGAATTTGGGCTCAGTTTATTATAAAGTTTTGGGTCCAATCCAGAAATAATTAAAAAAATAGGCCAACTTAAATAAAAGAAAAGTAACCCAAATTAAATTAACCACATTGTACTTCGAATTAAATAACTAAACTAATTAATTGTTCATTCAAAATATTTAGTTTTAACCAAAATTCCTTATTCGAATTATTTAATTCGATAATGATAGAATTATTTATTAATTCCCCCAATTTTCTTGCAAATAAATTCTTTAAGGTTACTCACTAATTTATTTAAACTCTCAGTGAGTCCATTTAATGCAAAGAAGATTAGTGGACCACATATTTATATAATTAAATAATAATACCTACACGGATCCAATTAAATTTGTAAAATTTCATAAAATGAATTTTATTTATCTAATTAAATTTGATAAAATGTTTAAAAATTCCCGGACATTACAAGCCGCACAAGATCGACAAAAGAGTTATGTTGATCTTCATCGAAGGGACGAAGAATTTAATATCGGAGACCATGTATTTTTATGTGTTGCTCCATGAAAAGGAGTTATGAGATTTGGAAAAAGAGGAAAGCTCAACCCTCAATTTATTGGACCATTTGAAATCCTCAACCGAGTAGTAACTATGGCCTACAGACTCGTCTTACCGCCAAGCATGTCTTGTATTCATAACGTCTTTCATATATCAATACTGTGAAAATATGTGAAAGACCCGAACCACATTATTGAATTAGAACCAGACGAGATAACAGAGGATTTAACATATGAGAAGGTACCTGTCAAGATCTTGGATAAGAAAGAACAAATTCTACGCTCAAAGGTTATACCTCAAGTCAAACTTTTATGGAGAAACCATGATACAGAGGAAATGACCTAGGAGTTATAATCAGAAATGAGAGCTAGGTATCCTCACCTCTTCAATTTGACATGTACGTACGTCAATATCGGGGACAAAATTTCATAAGGAGGGGAGGTTATAAAACCCCAACTTTTTATGAATAAGATTTAAATTTTTTAATATTATTCTAAATAGTAAGGTGTTGATTTAATAAATGTTATAGTTATGGGTGATATGTGCTAATTATAAGAAATAAACAGTACGTCGAGGAATATTCTTTTTGTCGGAAAATATTCTTTCTGTCGGGGAATTTTATATTCGATAAAGTACAACGGCGCCAAAATAACCAATCATTGGTGGGCCCCATAAACGACTAATTATCGGATACGGAAAACGATAGAAATACTATTTTTATAAAATTGTCAACAGTACTATCACCTGTAACTGTTGAAATACCCGATAATAAAAGAACAGTAGCACGTGTTATTTCACAGTAGCACGCGGTACTCCACAGTAGTACACGGTATTCCACAATAATACACAGTATTGCATAGTATTTTTTATTATTGATTCAATAATTGTTACAGTGACAATTTCATAGTATTTCATATTATTGAACTCAATAATTGTCATAGTATCATCTACACAGTGTTTCACATTATTAAATAAATAATTGTCACGACACAGTAACTCATATTATTTGATATGATATTATTAGACCAGTTAACATTATTGGCAATGTCTAGAAATTTTGTCAAGAAAATGAGTTATTTAATTGTGCGTCGTGTCTACGGAAGGCCCTCTCTTTCCTGAGAACAATCTAGTTGTCAATATTGTGAGTCTATAATATTAAATTGTGTAAGTATCTTTGGAGATTTAACTTCTAGTGCCTTAGAATATCTAAGGTAATGAACCTTGTCTTAATTATTTCTTACTTCAAAGGTGACACTCTACGAATATATTGAAATATCCATTTTTCTTACGTTGGAGTTATTATGTAAAATATGTTAATAATGTATTAGTGGTCCATCCGTCAATATTCTTACTTTTAAATCAGACAGCTTATTCAAGGGAAGGCCCCACATTTACCAATTTTTTAAATAGGTGCATGTGCTTCCTTTATGGAATTTTGGCGGGTGTGGAATTGTTTGGCAATGGTGATCCCTCATTTACCAAATTTTCTAAAGATGTGCATGTGCTTCCTTTTTGATTTTGGTATCTTGTAATTTCTTTTACAATGGGTGGCCCCTTATTTGCCAAATTTTTCAAGCGATATGTTTTCTTTTGGTAGCTTGTAATTTCTTTTACAATGGGTGGCCACTCAATGGTCAAAATTTACAAATGGGTATACTGATGAATTTGAAACCCATGACTGAATTCTTTTATTAATGGAAGCTTGTCTTCTAATCGTAGCCTATAAAAAGGATACACCTTCCGAAAGTAAGGACACACCAAAAATATAGCAAGAGAAATAGAGAGAGAAAATCTCAAGTTTGAGTATTAGTAAAGTAGAGAGATAGAGAGAATATATAATAAGAGTGCTAGAATTGTTCAAGTTGATCAACCTCATAGAAAGCAGCATCTAGTTTCGCACTAAGATAAGGGATATTATTTTCCTTCATACTAGTAAGAGATATTATTTTTTTCATACTAGTAAGGGATATCATTTTCTTTCATACTCTTAAATCTGAACTTATTATGGTAAGTATTGTTTCTTGTTTGTCAATTTAACAATCAATAAATACGTGCAAGTGTACATAGTAAGAGAGTGTCGAACCCACAGAGAATTATTTAATAATAATTACCAAGTACTAACTCTTAATCAAATTAATTTTATTTAAACAATTCGATAATAGTTGTTGAATTTTGAAAATAAAGTACTAAACTAACTAATCACTTAATACCAAGAATTGAATTCTAAATAAAAAAAGCTTAATATTACAATTTCCCTTAATGTTATACTTGAATTAATACACTTCATGTTAAGTTATGTAAATTATTCTAGATTGTTAATCAAGAACTCATCAATATTTATAACCATCTCTCGATGTATCATAAACGAATTAACTTAAATACACAGATGAAAGATTTAAGATGAACACCCTAGTTAACTAATTCACTATATCTCTATGTGAATTACAATTAAAAAAGATTTAAAGTACAGGTTCCCTATCAGATTACATGCGGCGTATAGGTATATCTCTATCGTAGACACAAATTATAAATTCCATCACCATGCAAAAACCACAATCACATGCTATTATGATTAGGTCTAAATTTATAATCCATCTCTCGAGTTCATATAGATTACCGCGGTAATTGTTGATCAGGCAATTAATCAATTAATCACAAATCATAATAGGCAATCTAATAATAATCAACAATAATTAACAAGGAAGCATATCAATAAAAGCTACGCAATAAGTTCCATTATAATCTTAAAAAGAAATTAGTTCATAATTGAATTAAAATCCATAATCCACAATTAATAAAACATTCAAGAATACAAAATAAGAGGTAGAGAATAGAATAGAATCTGTAGACGCAATCCTTGAGTCTCTCCTTCAGCTCTTTAATTGAATCTTTTGTACTCTTGCAATTGCTTCAAGCCTTGCTCTCCTTCTCTTAAAACTAGGGTTAGCAAAAAATAGCAATATCTCCTTTATTCTATGCCTCACATCATGTATTTATAGGTTCTAATTAAAGTCCTAAACCAATTAGAAGTTACAATCCTTGTTCCATTCAATTTGGATCAAAAATAAGCTTTCCAACAACCCGACCTAGCGCGGTCGCGCCCATATTTGGCCTAGAAAGCAGCGCGGTCGTGCCCAAGTGGCAGAAACTAAGTTTTTTCCTTCTGCAGACCAGCGCGGTCGCGCCCGACTATTTTCTACAGCAGCATTTGTTGGTAAAATGGTCATAACTTTTGATCTTGGAGGAGTTACGGGGCCTGCCACCTATCAAATCGAAGCTCTCGACGAGATCTAAAAAATTGAGAGATTCAGATTGAATCAAAGTCGAAATTGGGCTTAAAGTGGCTACCATGCAAATGGTAACTCCAAACTTTGAGGTTCAACGTCCGTTGGTAAAACAGTCATTACTTTCTCATCCAAACTCTGATTGTGACGATTCAAGATGTTCCTGAAAGCTGAGGAGTAGATATACAATAAAATCCAATTCCAAACCAAGAACATGCATCTAACCTAGTGTTAAAAGCCCTAGAATCTTCCCTTCTTGCATTTTCTTGCTTATTATACTCCAAAAGATGTTCGAATTGCGTTTCCTTGCTTCTTCCTACAAAATAACATAAAAATACTATAAAAACCTAATACTAACTTAAAATACTTAAGAACTCACAAATAATCAAGCCAAACGTACTCAGTTCGTAGGTGTAAAACCCACTCATCAAATACCCCCAAACTTAAATCTTTGCTTGTCCTCAAGCAAACATTAAGAACAAAACTAAAACAAATAATTCTAAATAACAACTCACACGACACGAGCAATGAATCAATACAAATTTGCATAATAGCCTCAAAGATTTTTTCTAATGTTAACTCAAGAAAATTTTTCGAAAACATACAAAGTCTAAAATTTCAACCTAATCATCAGTTCCACAACTACTCATGATCCTTTAAGTGCATGTATGCATCCAAATGTTCAAACTTGTCATGACTCATATAAGACTATATAAAAAAGTACTTATAAAAGATTTTCAAAATCAACTCTAAAAACCTTCTTATCACATCAATCTCCGCTAATAAAGACAAAACATAAAATTAAGAGGAACAAAAGGGTATTTCATTTAGCACGTTCGAACCATTCCCAAGTATTTTAAAACACAAATTTTCTTTTATTTTTTCTTTCTTTTTTAGTGAGTGCGTTTTACGCTCCATCTCACTTCCCATTGAACGAGTGCGTTTTACGCTTCATCTCATTTTCTCTCGCACGAGGTCGTTTTACGCTCCTTCTCGTGCCCCTGTTTATGAGTGAATGCGTTTTACGCTCCATCTCAACCCACCACATGATTTATTCTTTCACTCGAAAAAGTTTAAAATTTCAAAAATTTTAATAACCCAAGATTTTCCCCAAACTTATGTTAATGCCTAAATTTCACTTCAACTGATGCTCAAATAAGATTTTAAAGTTTCAATGATATCTTTCACAAGTATTTAACCAAAACATTGTTTCCTTAAGGCACAACTAGCTAAACAGATAGACATATGCTTTGAAGTTCAAAAAGATCACAAATAGTGTAAACCTAACTTATAAGTCAAAATATAAACTAAGCATGCAAAATTTTTTCTTATCCTTGGCCATAATCAAATTCAATTCAAACCATTTCTCACATATCCTAAAAACATACTAACTAAAATACAAATCTAACTAAATTCAAATACCAAATAAACAAACACAAGAACACACCCCCCAAACTTAAACTAGACATTATCCTCAATGGCTAAAATAGGAAAAAGTAAAGCAACGGACTTCTCTGAAAATATAGCAATCTTTCTCCTTGTATGCTAAGTCTGAAGAATAGGTTAGGCACATTGGATTGAATAAGGCACTGCACTTGAATTGGACTCGAATAACTTGAAAACACATTAGGAGCAAATTTATTAAATCCTAATAAATGCAAATTTATTAACTACTATGAAACCTAATAAAATAAACAAAAACTAAAAATTAAACTTGGGTTGCCTCCCAATAAGCGCTTGTTTTATAATCTCAGCGTGACTTCTTCAATTTATATCCAATTCCTCTTCAAAAATTGAGGAACCCTTCATCTATCAGTAGCAATGTAACATTTGAGGGCTTTGCTTCTGTAAGGGCCATTGTTTCAAATTTACCTAGCTTGTTCTGTTTAGATAGAAGCTCATTTATGAATTTCAAGTAGCTAGACATTTATTCCGTTGTGTTTGTGAACGAATTGTGGCATTGGAGCTCTTTAAACACAATTGGAGTTTCATCTATCTAGCTCCCTCGTCATACATAGCTCTCTTGTTCCAAATTTATGCTAGCTCCCTTGTCATATAGAGCTTTGCCGACGAAATGACTATTAATTGGGCAGGGGATTGCACAACTACTCGGATCCTTGAGCTTTGGTGGAGAAGGTACATGGGGCACTAACAAAATCAGTCCATCAGCGTTGGAACTCAAGGCTAGATCTTCCTCTGCTGTATTATCCTGATCCCCACTTGTCTCTTCCATACCAGAATCATCGTCAATTAGCACGTCCGGTTACAACATTGGTTTCACAGTGGTAGATATCTCCATATCCGAATTTTCACAAATTAGCTCGGGCACTCTATCAGTTTCAAGAACCAAGTTACTTGACAATTCACCTTGATGGCGATTGTTAATGGCATTTAAAATTTGTTCTACGTGGTTCTCAATATTCCGGGCCGAAATCTCCTGACTTTTCCTACTCTCCTCATACGAAGCTATGATCTTGGACAAAAGTTCCTCTAAGGTTGACATTTTTTCTTCTTGAGTAGGAGCTTGATCTTAAAATTCTGGAGTATATGAGTGGCTTAGAGCAAAGGTTTGGATTTGATTATTATCGCTCCATAAAATATTCGGGTGATACCCCAAATCCTGATGATAATTATTAAAATAGGCATAATCATTGAGGTAATCACCGAAGTTGCCACCATACTGCATCGACTCAAAACTGATGGCGCATTGATGACTCGGATGATTTCCAGCACAATAATCACAAATAATCGTTACACTTTGAATACGTTGTGCTGCAAAAGCGTCAATCTTCCTCGAAAGTGTCTCAATCTGTGCTGACAATTCATTGAGTTCATAAATCTCTGTCGCTCTTGACTGAGTGATTCTCGTATAAGGCCACTGATAATCATAGTTGGCCATGGTACCTGAAAAGGAAGTAGAATAAAATAAATAAATAAATAAATAAAAACATTTAAATTAAGACTAATTTGATTAAAATTAATATTGGCAAAAATTATTAAATTAATTCCCCAGCAATGATGCCAAAAACTTGTTTGTCGATTTAACAATCAATAAGTACGTGCAAGTGTACACGGTTAACAAGTAATAAAGTGATAAGAGAGTGTCGAACCCACAAAGAATTATTTAATAATAATTATTCCGAAAGTAAGGACACGCCAAAAATATAACAAGAGAAATAGAGAGAGAAAATCTCAAGTTTGAGTATTAGTAAAGTAGAGAGATAGAGAGAATATATAATAAGAGTGCTAGAATTGTTCAAGTTGATCAACCTCATAGAAAGTAGCATCTAGTTTCGCACTAAGATAAGGGATATTATTTTCCTTCATACTAGTAAGAGATATTATTTTTTTCATGCTAGTAAGGGATATCATTTTCTTTCATACTCTTAAATTTAAACTTACTATGGTAAGTATTGCTTCTTGTTTGTCGATTTAACAATCAATAAATACGTGCAAGTGTACACGGTAAGAGAGTGTCGAAACCACAGAGAATTATTTAATAATAATTACCAAGTACTAACTCTTAATCAAATTAATTTTATTTAAACAATTCAATAATAGTTGTTGAATTTTAAAAATAAAGTACTAAACTAACTAATCACTAAATACCAAGAATTGAATTCAGAATAAAAAAAGCTTAAGATTACAATTTCCCTTAATGTTTCACTTGAATTAATACACTTCATGTTAAGTTATGTAAATTATTCTGGATTGTTAATCAAGAACTCGTCAATATTTATAACCATCTCTCGATGTATCATAAACGAATTAACTTAAATCCACAGATGATAGATTTAAGATGAACACCCTAGTTAACTAATTCACTATATCTCTATGTGAATTACAATTAAAAAAGATTTAAAGTACAGGTTCCCTATCAGATTACATGCGACATATAGGTATATCTCTATCCGAGACACAAATTATAAATTTCATCACCATGCAGAAAATACAATTACATGCTATTGTGATTAGGTCTAAATTTATAATTCATCTCTCGAGTTCATATAGATTACCACGGTAAGTGTTGATCAGGCAATTAAGCAATTAATCACAAATCATAATAGACAATCTAATAATAATCAATAATAATTAACAAGGAAGCATATCAATAAAAGCTACGCAATAAGTTCCATTGTAATCTTAAAAAGAAATTAGTTCATAATTGAATTAAAATTCATAATCTACAATTGATAAAACATTCAATAATATAAAATAAGAGGTAGAGAAGAGAATAGAATCTGTAGACACAATCCTTGAGTCTCTCCTTCAGCTCTTTAATTGAATCCTTTGTGCTCTTACAATTACTTCAAGTCTTAATCTCCTTCTCTCAAAACTAGGGTTAGCAAAAAGTAGCAATATCTCCTTTATTCTATGCCTCACATCATGTATTTATAGGTTCTAGTTAAAGTCCTAAACTAATTAGAAATTACAATCCTTGTTCCATTCAATTTGGGTCAAAAATAAGCGTTTCAACAACCCGACCCAGCGCGGTCGCGCCCATATTTGGCCTAGAAAGCAGCGCGGTCGCGCCCAAGTGGTAGAAATTAAGTTTTTCGTTCTGCAGACCAGCGCGGCCGCGCCCCAAATACACTAGGAATTGGCGCGACCGCGCCCGACTATTTCTACTGCAGCATCTGTTGGTAAAATGGTCATAACTTTTGATCCAAGAGGAGTTACGGTGCCTGCCACCTATCAAATCGAAGCTCTCGACGAGATCTACAACTTTCATTCTTTGAGAATTGAGAGATTCGAATTGGATCAAAGTTGAAATTGGGCTTAAAGTGGCTATTATGCAAATGACAACTCCAAACTTTGAGGTTCAACGTTCGTTGGTAAAACCGTCATTACTTTCTCATCCAAACTCTGATTGTGATGATTCAAGATGTTCCGAAAACCTGAGGAGTATCTATACAATAAAATCCAAGTTCCAAACCAAGAACATTCATCCAACCTAGTGTTAAAATCCCTGTAATCTTTCCTTCTTGCGTTTGCTTTCTTATTGTACTCCAAAAGATGTTCGGATTGCGTTTCTTTGCTTCTTCCTACAAAATAACATAAAAACACTATAAAAACCTAATACTAACTTAAAATACTTAAGAACTCACAAATTATCAAGCCAAACGTACTCAGTTCGTAGGTGTAAAACTCACTCATCACTTCTATAATTCCTAAAATGATTAGAAATTCCTTTGAGGTTTGCGCTTCATCTAATATCATTTCACTTAAACTTTTTATTTACCTGAACCTTCTTATTAAATTTTAATCGTTATCCTTCAAATATGAATCTTGAACGTCATTCTTGAATTTGACTCCACATTTTGGTCATCATGTTAATAATTTGGATATTATTGAATTATGGACAAGTTAATTATTAAATCTCGAATGTTTATTCTTTTATTATTCTTACAACTTCCATTCATTCTTTATATTATTGTTACTTGTACTAATCATCAAAGAATCAAGTTATGGTGAATGTCTTTGGCCTAGGTGCAAAGACGATATAATTGTTTGGTGTCTTTGGTCGGTATGGCAAGGACACATGATGAAAATTCTCTTTGGCCCGTAGTGCAAAGATGGACTGTTGATTGATATGATCATGACCATTGATGTTACAATTGAATATCTTTGGCCTGTAATGCAAAGATAAACTGTTGATTTGCATGATTATAAATAAAAACTGTTGATTGGTGTTACAGACAAAGGCAGGTGGTGAAAGTTCCCTTTGGTCTGGGTGCAAAGAGGAACTGTTGATTGGTGTTATAGGGATAAAATATTGATGGTGAATTTTTCAAATAGGAGAAGATAGTAGACATTATGTTCTATTTGACTCTTCTAATGAATTATTTGTTCCGCTGCAGTTGTCGTTGAAAATTTATTATCGTTAAATCTCTGATTTATTATTGTTGAAGGCTAAAGATAATTTATTCTTTGTTATCTTAGTCATGATATTCTTTACTGGGCTATTTGAACTCACCCTTTTCTTTTTTGTTCCATTATTTTTCTCAGAAAATTAGAGTGTAGCTGGGACTAAGCGGGAAATGGAGTGATGGTCGGAGACTGTAGAAGTATCTCAATACATTATAAAATAGTGTGACAATAATTGTATTGAGAACTTAAGTTGAATGTGAATATTTTTGTACTAAATACGGTACAATATTTGTATAGAAAACTCACAGTATGTGTATTGTCGTATTTTGCACGACAGTTTAATAGTTGTAAATAAAAAAAATTGTATTTGAATTTTGTAATATGTATTTTGGCGACTCAAAATAGGTTGTGTGGACCTATTTTGGGGGCGTCACAATTTTTGTGTTCATTTATTTATGTAATAATAAAATCATAATTAAACTCAAATTGTTATACTTATATAATTTAATAATAAAAAGTTATTATACAAAAAAATATTATTGTAATCGATAATATAAATTTTATAGAACATTAACTAAATTACAAAAATCTATAAGAATAAGAGATAGTGGTAAGTAGATAATTATGATAGTGAAAATGTAAATGAAAAGATTTTAAAATTAAATAACAGATGAAAAAATAGTTTATTTTACTAAATTTGAGGTTTCTATTCTTACATTTTAGGATAGTAGGTCAATTTCTACATTTTAGGACTGAGAGACTATTTTGTGCTATTTATATATATATATATATATATATATATATATATATATATATATATATATATGGTGACTCTCTCCAACGGACCCAAATTGACGAACTAAAGACGGACTTAAAAAATTTAACACGTGTTGCATGTTTGGCTGGGGCAAGTGGCACATGGGTCAGCTGACTTTAAAAAAAAAAGAACAGAGCTCTATTCATTTTATACAAGAGCTTTCTCTCTCTAACTATTCTCTCACTACCAACCCAAGCTCTGGCCATTTCTTGAAAGCGGACTGACAAATCGACTGAAATACCAATCAAATCGACACTGGTAGCGTCTCTCTCTCTCTACACGAAGGTTATGCTTCATAACCAAATTAATTCGTCAAATTTGAACTAATTTTCGAGCTTCCAAGAAATTTAGGGTTTATTAGGGGTAGAATTTCTGTTTATAATTTCTTCGAAATCTCTCTCCTAATTTTTCGGATTAATGTGAAATTGTTAGTTTATGAGATTCCTGGGCTTGCTTTTTCAAACCAAAAGTTCAAAATTGAAAAAGTAGTTTTCCTTTTCTTAAGCTTTTGTCTGATATTAGGTTGGAAGTGAAAGAGAAAGAAGTCAATCTTATTGTTGTTGCTGATGATGGAAAAGCTACCAAAGTCTATGTGTATTGTTATGTTCTGCCATATCTTCTGTATATAATCAGAAATTTCTTTCAATTGATTGGGATAAAACAAATCTATACTTATTTAGGAAGAACTCCTCTGTTCATCTTCTGTTTTTTTTACTAGAGTATTGTCCTTAATTTTTATTGAGGTGAACAGTCTTTGAGATTGGAGTGAGATAGAAAGTCTGTATGCTACTCCCTCCAGTCCAAATATATAAGAGCAAAATAATTTTCAATTTTTGTTGAAGTTGTAATGGTAAAGTTAGGTAAGAGATGTCCTGTCTTTGTGTACAAGTATTTGACTTACTAATGTAATATTATTCTTTAAATGCATAAGTTTTGAGGAAAGAGTTATCATCTACCAGGTTTTAAAATACATATGCCACTGCAATTTTTGATGTATCAAGAGAAAGTACTGCAAGTTTTCATGTATGCAATTTTGAATTTTAGGTATATATTAATTTAGTTACCAAGTCCAATTTTGTACATTATCGTGGAATTGTCACAAGTTAATATTTTTATACATTACTGTGCAGAGCAACCTTAGACGAATATGAATATGCTATGAACATCAAGACTACATCGCACGGTTCAAATGAATATTTTCTCAATATTATTTATTGAGGATTGAGTAAAGGGTATAGGTGTATAGCAGCCAAGAATGAAGTGATTGGTTATGTTGAAGAACATGAGAGGAGAGAGAAAGAAAGTAGAGAGAGAAAAAAGAGAGCAGCTTCTCAATATTTGCGGGTGTAGGTGAAGGCATTGAATGAGAGGATTCAATGCAAAATTGATCTTTTTCGTGCCAGAATTTCTGCCTTTATGTCTATTGATAATTCTCCTTTTATGTAACTTGTGTATTGTGTATGTTCTTGCCCAATTTTATTTGTATGGCTTTCTTTTTCATGCTCTGTTACTTGTATGTTATGGCAGTACAATAGTTACATCTCCATTGGTCTACCAAAGTGGGTTAACAACAAATTTTATTTTAGCTAAATAAAGAATGTTAAAATAGATAATTCATTATAAAATAATTTTTCAAATTTATCTTTATAGTTTACTTAATATATTAATAACGGATCCAATAATTATGATACGAATAAGAAATACTCTTTCTGTTCCATAAAAATAGTAATATTTTATTTTATTTTTTAGTTAATTGTGAAATTTTAAAATTTAAAATTAATGCAAATTTATTTATTTATTAATGCACTAAATAATATTCATAGCATATTCATATCCGTCTAAGGTTTAGGGGCAAAGTCACTGAATTTGGAATTGAGAAACAGTTTAGGGGTCGAGCAATTTTGCAAGCAAGGTTTATACTCTACCACCTTGTCAAGTCCGCTTTCAAGAAATGGCCAGAGCTTGGGTTGGTAGTGAGAGAATAGTTAGAGAGAGAAAGCTCTTGTATAAATTGAATAGAGCTCTATTTTTTTTAAAAAGTCAGCTGACCCATGTGCCACTTGCCCCAGCCAAGCATGCAACAGGTGTTAAATTTTTTAAGTCCGTTTTTAGTTCGTCAATTTGAGTCCGTTGCAGAGAGTCACCGTGTGTGTGTGTATATATATATATATATATATATATATATATATATATATATATATATATATAGACTTTTATTATTTATCATTCAAATCAGAAATTAAAATTAGTATTGTACTTTTATAAAGAAACAAGAATTAGTAATATAGTTTTATAAGAAAATTAGCAAAACAAGATCATCTTACCTAATATTTGTTTGTTACTGTTATTCAAAAAATAGAATTAATATCGTAATTTTATTAGAAAACATGAATTCGTGATATAGTTTTATAAGAAAAATAATCAAAATAAGATTATCTTGCCTAATATTAATTGATTTCTTTTATTCAATATATATATATATATATAGAGAGAGAGAGAGAGAGAGAGGACGAATCTAAAGCATACCTCTTAAATAACATACCTCTCTTAAATATCATACTTTTATTAAAACTACATCGTTTTAGAGATTTTTTTAAAAAACAAAATAATATTAAAAGAGAGTGGTCCCGCTTGCTTTTTTTTTATTTACAAAAATGTCATCCGCGACTCAACTTGTTTTTTAAAAGAATCTCCAAAACGATGTAGTTTTAATAAATGTATGTTATTTAAGAGGTATACTTTAGATCCATCCTATATATATATAATTCAAGTTTAAGTAAAATTATACTGCTAGTTAGATAATATAGTTTGAGAAGAAAAGAAAATTATTATAAAAATCATCTACCTAACTTAAATTTGTTACTATTATTAAAGTATAAATATAATTGTAGTTTCAAGTATAAGAAAGATTTAATAATTATTTAGATAATATAATTGTTATTATTATTAAAATAAAAATATAATATACTAATTGATCATATGATTCAATTATTAAATAAAAAATAATTACTTTATCCAATAATAATTTGTAAAAATAAAATTCAAAACATTAATAATAATATTATAATTGTACAACAAGACCCTTCGTTCAGTTCAACCTAGTCCAAAATAAAAATTAGTAATATAATTTACAAGGAAACAATAATAAGATCCCTTACCTAATATTTTAATTTGTCACCATTATTAAATAAGATTTTATTACAACTTAGATAATATAATTTGAGAAGAAAAAAATAATTCAAATAGATCGTCTTACTTAACTTGAATTTAATACTCTTGATTAAATATGAATGTAATTATATTCAAGTATAAGTAAAATCTTATTATAAGTTAAATAATATTTTCTCTGTTTCAAATTATAAGATCAATATTAACTTTTGAAAAGTCAATTTGATATATTTTCAAACTTAAAATTAACATGAATTCAATTAGTTTATGTCAATACAATTATGAATATTATAAAATTACCTAAAAGGTACTAGTAGTTATAAGATTTATTATTTGAAAATTTAAATGGATCGTGCTAATTTTAAGTTTGAAAATGTCTCAAATTGACTTTTCAAATGTCAATAGTGATCTTATAATTTGGAATGGAGAGAGTATAATTTTAGAAGGAAAGTATTTTCTTATTAGAACCATTTTTCCTAATAAATCCAATAATATATTTATAAAATTTAATAAAATATTTACAATATCATAACTTTAGAATAAGACCCCGTGCTTTGCACAGGGTATAGATGCTCGAAGTATTATATATACACACACACACACACACACACTCTTTAATTAAATAGACAATTTAGTTTGACTTCTTTTTAATGGTCCTCCTTTTTTTTTTGTTCACAAAAATTACTTTTCCTATATTATGTCAAAAACTAACACATCCACAGCTACATATATATTATCGTAGAGTCAAGTTTATTAGTGACGATAATCATCAATCTCCCCGTCTACTTGGTATGTTATAGTATCTAATGAGTTCATCACCATCGTTGCTCAATTTATTGTTAAAAACCAAATATGATATTTATATAGTATATAATTGAGTTTTATTGTTAAATAAAATATTATACTATATTGCATTGTTTGCAGGCTACTCGCACGAAAGAGATTTCAAAATATTTTGAATTGACGATAAAAAAAAGTTCATGTTTAGTGCATAATTATTAGTACAAAATTTTCTTTATTTCAAAATAAAAAATCCAGACATAGACAGCTCAAAAAACATTTAAAAAAAATGTACAAAAAATTAACTCAAAGTATAAAAATTTTAAAAAAATTAAAATTAAATAAATAATTAATAAATAAAATTTGAAAAAGTCCAAAATATTAACATGTAAAAAACAAAATAGTGTATTAAATCAAAAGTAACATTACTTTTTATGTTCAAAATATTATATAAAAAAATATTAATAAAAAATAAATTAAAAAATTAAAAATAATGAATAAGACCCCGTGTTTTGTACGGAGTATATGGCTAATTCTTTTTTATTTCGTGAAACCAAACATGTTGACAATTAATAACGGATTCGGTTATCGTAAAATTGTCACACCCTTAAACTTTAACTATAAAATTTTATAACTTTTTATTACATTAATTATAATAAATCTTATATTTTAACTTTTATGTCCTCATTGCAAGTAGGCACAAATACAATATTTATTATAATTAATATAACAAAAAATTATAAAAAATTATAGGGTCCTTCTAATGTGTGTCCTAAGGGCACACACTATACACAGGAATCGAAAGAATATTTACTTGATTACTGTGCATATTCCTTTGATTTCTGCATTTACACACATATCAAGAGAATATGTACAAAAATCAAGAAAATATTCTCTCAATTCCCGTGTATAGTGTGTGTCCTTAGGACACACATTAAGAAAATCCAAAATTATAATAGTAAAAGATGTGACAAGTTCACCCTAATTTTCTTGTACGTCCTTTTTGTGTGTGTATATATATACGTGTACGTCCTTTTTGTGTGTGTATATATACACACACACGTATACCTCATAAATTTCCCAAATTCCATTGAAATTTTTCTGAGTTAATTGGATACCGAGAATTGCCTCTCCTGTTCTTCCCTGCCCTCCTGGTCTGCTTTTTCTCCTTTTAAATCTACTTCTATGGTTAATATTAGCTCTTCTTCATATTTCGAATATCTTACAAATCCATAACATTGTCGTAATTTGTAGAAATTGTTAATATGGAGCTAATTTTTGTAGTGCTGGAATTGCATATAATTTAGGGATTGTTTATTTTTACAGAAGGATTTGCTTCTATTATTTATATTGTCATGTGGTAATCCAAATGAATCTAAACTTTTAATGATTTGTGAAAGAAGAAAAAACCGAAAGGCAATCATAGGAACTCTTTCTAGCTTGGTTTTAGCTTTAATTTTTTAGACTTGAGATATAAGAAACAATGATTTGTTATATTGGCATTTTCATCCTAATGAATTTGCATTGTTAATGTATTTGGAAAGAAGAAAGGTAATCCTAGGAATTTTTTCTAGCTTGGTTATATTTACATGGGTAAGCTAAAAAAAAGCAACATCTGTCATGAAATTTGTGAATTGGGTGGTGAAATCTTTTTCCGCTATGTGGAAGTTATTTCTTTCTATAGCATGTGTTATTGAGGAATTTTAATTTGACAGGATACCTTTCAGCTACTGAGTTGAATACACAACTTGAGTGAGTCAAGAAGTGGCAATTTAATGGTTTTTATTTAATTTTTTTTAGAGTTCTGCTGGTACTGTTATGGATCAGAAAATGAATGTGTATGTTTGGGACATGGACGAGACTCTTATATTGCTAAAATCATTGATTACTGAGACATATGCGAAGGCTTTCAATGGTTTAAAGGATGTAAAAAGGGGTGTAGAAATCGGGAGGACGTGGGAGAATCACATTCTTCAAGTATGTGATGAATCTTTCTTTTATGAGCAAGTAAGTTTGTCACTTTCATGAATACTATTTTTCTTAATGAGTACCCAAATTGTGAATTTTCTTCATTATATATTTTTAGAAAGCGTCAAACCACTGTTTTTTACTTCATCAGGCTGTATTTTTTTGTTCTTATTTATTATACTTGGTGATGCAGATTGAAAACTGCAATAAGCCTTTTCTTGATGCCTTGAACCAATATGATGATGGACGAGATCTATCTGATTATAATTTCACTGAGGATGAGTTCGGGTCATCACTTGATGATATCAATAATAGGAAACTAGCATATAGGCACCGGCTCGTTGCCCAGAAGTACAAAAAGGTTTGATGATTTAGTGTATATGTCTTTCAGTCCGTTGTACTTTATTTAAAAAATCTATCTGATTTGTTCCTATTTATGATTATAGTATCGGGCAAGTATCTCGTTAAATGATTTGAACAGTTCCCCTTCACATATGTATTGTTTATATTATTAACCCTGTTGCTAACGGTATCCAGTAACCTATTGCGTGAATAACTAGGAATTTTTATTTTTATGCCACATTGCCACCACCCTATTACTTAGGTAATAGCTCAAGGTCAAGGTCTTCCCGCCTTTCCTTTCGGAACTGTCTTCCCTACCCTTCCTGAATCCAGATACTCATCTCACTCGAGCACAGTTGTCTGAATGATGCCTTCAAAATGGACGAATGTTCTTGTGATTACTTTCTCCCTGCTGAGAGACTCCTACACATGTGATCCTTGCAATATTGTTCATCCTCAATAATAATTGCGCAATGGCTTCCTAAGGCGATCAGACGTTGATATTTGCCTCTAGTACTGCTCTTCTGCTAGCGTCGGTCTCTCACCTTAATTAAAGCTTGCTTCCTCCCTCCAGTATCTCCTTCCGCTCTCCCTCCGATATCTATCCTCCTCCAAGATATAGGACCTTCACTCCTCATGCTACTCCTAATATCTGATATTGACTTTCTATATTAGGCTCTATTCTCCCCACCTTCTATTTTGTCCACTTCTCAGATCTCCTCGAGCAATTCCTCGCTAATGAATATTCCCTCCATCAGTCTCTATAACCTTCCCACCAGTCCTGAATCATAGCCAGGATTCTTCCCTTTCTTTAGAAGCCGTATGTTCTCAAATCTAAAGGATCCTTTACGCCTAGTAGGCTCCTTTTACAAAAGAGTTTTGACTGATTCGAAACTGGACTGAACTACAAAGTCTACAAAGCTTGTGAAACATCATAAAAAAGATCTTTCCCACTCATTTATGCAAGATATTAATTTTTTCAGGCATTTTGTACGTCTTTGACAGCTCAACTGCATAAAACTTCTTGCAATACATCATTGTGAACTCTATGTGGAACAGGATGATGGGAATAATTGCATGTATGCCGCTTATGCCCAAACTATTGGGGTGACGGCTCCGCTATTTTCATATATTGGCTGCTTAGTGTTTATGTCTATAGCATATAATCCTTTGTCCTAAAAAATTTTGATGGTTCATTAATGGTTTCCTAGTCTATTTGTTTAATGGAGATACTTAAAAGTTCTTTGGCACAACTCCAGTTGGATTGCAGGTTTCACAACATATTATTAATAATATTTAAATTCTGTTTTGTATTCCTTTGTAGCATCTGGACTGAGAGGAATTCTAGGATTTCTAGGATAGGTTCTTGGCTTTTGATTTTTTTAGGGAGAGGGTGGCTTTCTTAGCTTTTATGTTAGCTTTTTGATGTATTTCTAGGGATTCTATATCCTATATTCATAGGGATTGGAGGGCATCTTTCTCTGAGAATGTTGTAATCTTTTAATTTTTTATTTTTCTTTTGTGGAGGACTCATCCACTTCTTGTTCACCCCTTCATATCTAGTATATTCTATTATTTTTAAAAAAATCTAAATTCAGTTCTTAAACTTTTTTACCCAGGATTCAGTATGTACTATGAGGTTATAATGGGGTTATCAATCCAGTTTATAAAATTTCATAACCAAAATATCTGTATTGCTGTTGAGATTATATCACAGACACAAAAACTGAAATACTCCCTCCGTTCCAAATTATAAGATCATTATTGACTTTTGAAAGTCAACTTAAGATATTTCATACTCAAAATTGACATAGATTCATGTGCTTTTAATCAATTCAATGATGAATATTGTAAAGTATCTAGAAAAATACTAATTATTAGATTCTTTGTTTCAAAATTTTTAAATAATCATACCAATTTTGTGTTTGAAAATATCTTAAGTTGACTTTCAAAAGTCAATAATGATCTTATATTTTGGAACGGAGGGAGTACATGGTATTATGGTAGTTTACAAACATACTTTCATTGACAGTGATTTTCGGCCTCTTCCAACCATAATAATTTCTTATCTTCAATTAAGAATTTAGATTACTCTCTATTTATATTTTGTTTCCTTGACATATAATTGATCATGACAATTGAACTGTTTGTCTTACTGAAGGGATTGCGTAGCATTCTTGATGAAAATATGACTAAATCCTGGGAAAATCTGTACGAGGAAACTGATAGTTTCACTGATAAATGGCTTTCTTCAGGTACATTATCTCATGATAATGCCTCTGTGAGCATTCATTTTTTTCTCTTCTTTATCAGCAACTCTTGATATTTGTTTTGGTGCTGGATTAATGGCCACTTGCTTTACAGAAGTTTGTCCTTTTGGACTTGTATGGTGGGAAATAATGAGATAAATATATTAAGACTAAGAACAGGTTTGATTAGTCAAAAGGGAAAGTAACTTATAAATTTATTTATTTATTTATTTTATTTTTTATCATTGATTATGCATTATGTAAAGCATCATCGTTGACAAGTAAAATAGAGGATTATACAGATGATAGCTAAAAACCTAAATATCTTTTACATTTGAAACTAATACAGGTATATTAGAAGGTGCCAAAAGGGGTGTAACCCCTGTTACGCTGGACATATATAAAGACCTAAAGAGTAGAGGGGTAAAGTTGTTGTGAAATGGGATGGGGGAGAGTAATAAAGGAAGGACATGGAGAAGGAAGGAGTGGGTTGCTTGATGGTACCAGTGGTGGTGATAGGTGTCAGTGTGTTGAGAGATAGAGAGAGAACAGAATGAAACTAGAGAGAGAAAGAAAGGACAATGTCTTTTTCAAAACGGCACATGGCTTGCCCGTGAGCATCTAACAGCTGATTTTTTTTACATGAAATAAATTCTGTGGTTGTACTGATTATAAGATGAGATTGGTTAGGCAAATACTCTACCCAAGGACTACATTTAAACACCAGCAAATAGCTTAATTAGTAACACAAGTGGATATATATTCTGTAGCAAAATTAGAGACATGCTCAAATATTCCTGGAAAAGATAAAAAAAAGGTTGTTGAGAACATCTTGTAAGACAAATAAAGCATTAAGGTTAAAGTCATGTCAAGCAGACATTTGTTGAAGAAAATCAGTGCCCCTGTAGAGGAATTAGTCTATTGTGTGGAGTGTGTTGGTATAATGGATTTCTGTAACTGTGATAAATAGAAGCATGTGGTGGCTGATAAAATATTCTATATATATTAAAGAGTTTGTGAAGGAATCTAAATGGTATGTAGAGGATATAGCTACAGTAACACTACATCCCATGGCTCTTGGTCATAGGACAACATTTTACCCAGACAAACCTTTCTGGAAAATAGGAATCTACAAGGTGCTATCTTTGCAGAAAAATGGAGCACTTCCTTATATTTAGGTTTTTTTTGTGAGACAGTGATAATGCTAGTACATGCCATTCCTGTATTTCATTGGGAGACATTAAAGTCTTTGCACAGAACATGGTAGAGGTTTTCTGCTGTCTCTCTTCTGTTTAATCTTCACTTTCCATTAGTGTCTTTCATTTAGTAGGCAGAGGCTCCATCAAAGATAAATACTTTTGTGTGGTCATTTTGGTAGGATAAATTCTAATGACATAAAGCAATGGCAGAGGGCCTACAAAACCTTATCTTCTGATGTGTGTATAATGTGTTTGTTGGATTGTGAGACTCATGCTCACCTTTTTCTGCTTTGTCTGGTGGGCACTCAGATTTGGAATTTTTTCTTTGGTGTGTTGGGGTTTTCTCTTCTAGTGTGGAGAGCCTGCTTCTATGCAGATTTTGGGGCTTGGTTGGCAATAAGGATGACAAGATTTTCTGGATGCACTTTCTTTGAAATTTATGGGGTGTTTGAATTAAGCGAAATGCTAGGATCTTCACTAGACTGATCTACGTCTGTTAGATTCCTCTTTTTCTTCTTTTCTCAATCTAGAAAGTTTGTACAGGCAGGGCTTGGTCTCAATTCAGATATTTTAATGTGTATATGTAGGTCTCCATGCTGGAGTAAAGTGTAAGCTTGATATTTCATGATTTTCTAATCCTAGATTAAGCTCCGTTATGCTATAATCTATTTCATTAATTTTCTTCCTATGCAGCTCGGGCCTGCTTGGAACAGTGTTCAGCGGGGAACAAAGAAACTTCGTCAGTTGGTGGGGTCAGTGATTGCACAAACACAAGAATTGAGCATGTGAATTTGTTGGTGACTTCTGGTTCCTTGATACCCAGCCTTGTCAAATGCTTGCTATTTCGGCTGGATGATTTGATACCTTACGAGAATGGTCAGTTATTTTTTGCCCATATCTGTTTTAGGCTTTTAGCCTTTCCCATATGCATACTATTCATACTCATAGTGAACTAGACTTATGTTAGAAGTTGGTATCTACATTCTATTTGATGCTTGCTTATCAACAAATAAATAAAACTTTATGGTGCTATATATTAAATGCATGGTAATTCATCAAACTATTTTTTTTCATTTCTATATTTTTGTTTAACTTTTATACTAGTTTCCAACTTTCTACACAGTCTAAGAACAAGGCCACCACCTGAAAGCTCACAGATAATCTCATCTTCAATACGCCCACATTGTAATTGAGAATTTATGTATGAACTATGTAGTGAGGTGGGAAGCTATAGTAAAAAGCAGAAAACTAGTTTATTTTGTTTTTGGAACAGTTTTTTTATTCCTTTCCAAAATTAGTAACGAGTGAAACACATATCGGAGAATCAAATATATTTCAATTCGTTTCACTGACCAATCTTTGATTGTCAAACTAGGTCCTTGTGGAAATTTCTTGCTTTAAACTTGACGAAGTTAACCCTCCTTTTTGATAAAAAGAATTTTATAATAGAAGAAGGTCACCCTTCTCAAAATCATTCTTACCATATTACTTTTTATTTGTTGTGTTTACATCTTGTTCTTCCTTCTCTATTATCAAATAATAATATACATTACAAAGTAGTTACTTGCCCCATTCTTTTCAGCAATGTTTCAGTTAAATAATTTGGGATCCCTATGAAAAGGTAGCTGCATCAAATGTTACTGATCTGAAATTATGTCTTCCTTCAACAGAACCCATGTTTTATGTCTTCCTTCAACAGAATCCATGTTTTAATAGCTCTCTGTTGATTTTAGTTATTGTATTCAAACCATCGGTCGTCTAGTTTTTATTACTGTTAGTTCAGAATTTAAGTACGTGACAACCTTCAAACGGAGTAAAGGCAGTGATGGGTATATATGTTTGTTCCGCTTTGGAGGGGCATTTGTTGCTTATTCTGTTCCAAGGCCTTGAGAGAGCAAGGATGTGAAGATGCTTTGGAAGTGTACAACCTTTTATGTTATTTGGGAATTTTGTGCAAAATGCTCAATCTTTGTAGAGACAGATACTCGTCTAGTCGTCTTTCACTAGTCTGCAAAATATGATCGTTTTTCTAGCTTCTCTATTGCCTTCTACCTTGGGTGCCTTTAGGGGCACTTTTGTGTTTGGTGTTTGTTGAAATTGGAGAGCTGTACTTTCTTGAGCGTTGTCTTTTTATTTCCACTTGTTATGGAGTGGGTGGCTTCCCCAGCCCCACCCTTACCCTTATCCCCCGGGGCACGCACGCTTGTATTCTTTCTCTTCTATGAATAAATTTGATTTTCTTTCAAAACTAAAGAGCTATTGGATGATATAGATGTCTAAAACTATAGGAAACTTGTTCATTGTTGAGACTTGCTGCTGGAATATATATATATATATATATATATATATATATATATATATATATATATATATATATATATATAGAACGGATCAAAAGCATACGCTCTTATTTGACATACCAAACATACTTTTTTTAGCGACGGACCGAACGACGTTTTGGTTCATCGTCATAGATCCGGTCCGTCGCTATAGCTTTTAGCGACAGACAACATATAGCGACGGACCACAAACATATAGTAACGGACTGGACCTATGGCGACAGACCAAACCGTCGCTCGGTTCGTCGCTAAAGGGGTATGCTTGGTATGTCAGATAAGGGGGTATGCTCTTGATCCGTTCTCTCTCTCTCTATATATATATATATGAGCTATATGTAGGTACACAGTTGTGTAGTGCACAGTCAGCTATAGCGACGGTTTTTTTGGGCTATAGCGGAATCGTCGCTATAGATAAAAAAACACTACACAGCTGTGTATATACATTTTCCCTATATATATGATCCATCCTGCACTGTTTTGGTGTGACAATAAATTAGGTTAGCATTACAGTGTTTAGTTTCATTTACACATTTGTGGGGTTTTGTTTATGAAGTAATGGATTAGGTATACAAGTTTTTGGACAACAAGACCTGACAAATATGCCATTTCATCAGTCTACAGCTCATGGGAAGTAGGGAAGCTCCAGTGTTTTTCATGGATAAAAGAGCGATTCAGCGGCCAAAATGTCCAGTTTTGCGTGATTGGGGATGGATGGGAAGAATGTGGAGCAGCACAAACCTTGAAATGGCCTTTTGTCCAAGTTGATCCGCGACCAGACAGTCCTCATCGGTTTCCAGGGCTCGATGTGAGGACATTAAGTCACTATTTCTCGGTTGTATATGAAAATGCAAATGAAGAAACTGATGAAAAGAGCAAATCACAACTCCAGCTGCAATAAGGATGCTGTGGGAAAGTTTGATTCATGAGGTAATTTCAGCTAGGTAACATAATATCTATGAATCACTCAAATCAGATCACCTTTGACTATGAATTTGTTCAATTGCTGTGCTGCTAATGCACAAGATGCAACTTACCTTTTCTTTCAAAAATCAAAGTCTTAATGGTAAGAAATCTTTTACAAAAGTGCCTTTGTTTCCCTTTTTTCCCCCTTTCGGCGTACAGCATGAACATGACAGATGTTTGGAAAGGTACTCCAAGTCTTGTATTCATATGGATTTCCTTTTGTTTTCCATGTGTACATTATTTATATAAAAGTTAATAAATACGGTTGATATTTCTAGAGCAAAAATAATGCTGTCAGAACAAAAATATATTTAGCGACACTTATGCAATTGTTCTAGCAATACAGCCTTTAACCGACAGTTATTGCTTCGGTAACATTATTTTTATTCCGGCAATATCAACCGCCATAATAAAAGCAAAAGGAAGTGCTATAATTTAAAGCATTTGTCCAATATTCAGCTGCTCAAGGCTTTACAATGAGGTTGAACAGTGAGGATTATAATTCCATGGACTCCAATCCTATTCAATCCTGCATAGAAAATATACGTCTATTACGTGACATTTATATATTATCGGTTGCGCTTCAGCGTGGAATAAATTCTGCTCTATTTTAACTTTATGGGAGTGCAATTTTCACCTCCCTATTAGGTACTATTATAGTGCACTATATACATCATTTAATCATTTCCTTTATGTATGTATGTATCCCCAGAAATATATAGTACATATTAATATACATCCTAGAACTGTTGGTGTAAGTTTGGACTTAACATGGTATCACATGAAGAACTGTTACAAAGTCCAGATGGTAAATATAATTACTCTTACAGAGGATAATCCTGTATTGTGGTCTGAGCCGGTGTCGTTGCATTGATCTTCAACCTTTGGAAAAGATTTGTGTTAACGCCAAATTCTGACCGCTCGCCAAATCACCAAATAACAAGCTGAAAAGACGTAACGGTGGAGGATATGTAGCTGTCTAGTGCTTGTTAATATGGAATAAAATAATTATACGTGAAAATAAAATAATAATAAAATAATAACACCAAGATTTTTACGTGGAAACCCAATTGGGAAAAAACCACGGGGAGAGATCTCAGAAATCTACTATGAAAATATTGTACAAATTGGAGAAAATAATATTAGTAATTATTTTCTCTTCCTCACTTTTTTCTATAACTCAAATGAGCTATTTTTCTCTTCACTATTGGAACTCTCGGATTAATTCCTTCTCACTTCTCTCACTTTCTAATTCTAATGCTTCTTGTTGATGTCTTGTATTGCTCCTCGGTAAGCCCTTTTATAGCAAATTGTTAGCACCTCATGTTGGACAAATTGACATAGGTTAGGCAGCATGCCAAGGAGGAAAGTTGACAGCATGCCAAGGAAGGAATTAGCAGCATCACATTTATCACACACCAACATTGCCCCCCACTCTCCTGTTATAAAAATTTATAATAGGAGAGTAATACATCAAAACCAACTAGGTTGATAACATTCAATTCAGATTTATTTGGGTCAAAGACATTTTTGATATATGTAGAACCCGTATTCAGCAAGACAAGAGAGACTATTGGTGTGAATTATATGGGATTGAATGTGACAAAAGAGAAAACCCAAATCATTGATAGTATTTTCTAAGCCGACCTGCATGCCAAGTATTTTTTATCTCTGATCCATCCATTGCTCGAAGTCGGTAAGTCCCTGGCTTTGGCACTTCCATAACTTCGTAAGGACCTTCCCAGTTCGGCATAAGCTTACCTGAATTCTGGGGGGCAGATGCTTCAACCTCCCGAAGTACAAGATCACCAACTTCGAATCTCCGCACTTTCACCCCTTTATTGTAATGTCTGGTCGTTCTCTGCTGGTAAACTGCTAGCCTTATTAAAGTCGATTCTCGAACCTCCTCTAACAAATCCAGATTAAGCCGAAGGCCTTCATCGTTATAAAGTTCTTTATATTGACTGACCCTTAACGAAGGAGACCCGATCTCAACTGGGATAAGAGCGTCAGTCTCATAAGTTAACCTAAACGGTGAGTCGCCTGTAGTGGTTCGAGGAGTAGTTCGATATGCCCATAAAACAATGAGCAACTCTTCAGGCCACCTCCCTTTGGCTTCGTCTAGCCTTCTTTTAATACCATTGAGCAACGTGCGATTAGTGACTTCAACCTGACCATTAGACTGAGGATGAGCAACCGAAGTCTTTCTGTGTTGGATTCCCAAATCTTTAAGGAATTCTTCGAACTTCGAACCGACAAACTGTCTTCCGTTGTCCGACACCACCACCATAGGAATGCCGAAGCGAAACACCACAAACTCTTTGAGAAATTTGAGACACTCTTGCTCCGAGATTGTCCGAAGAGCTTTGGCCTCCACCCACTTAGTCATGTAATCAATAGCCACTATTACAAAGCTGACTTGACCCTTCACCTTTGGTAACGGACCCAAAATATCAATTCCCCATATTGCAAACGGAATCGGGGACAGAACAGAAAAGAGTTCTTCGGGCGGCCGATGGGGAACCGAACTGTTCAGTTGACATTTAGGGCACTTTTGGACATACTCCTTAGCCTCTTTGAAAATGGTAGGCCAATAATAACCCTGCCGAAGTACCTTATATGCCAGTGATTTGGCTCCCATGTGATCGCCGCAGATCCCTTCGTGAATTTCCCGAAGTACGTACTCCGCTTCTAAGGGGACCAAACATTTCAATAAAGGTGAAGAGTACGCACGCCTATATAAGTCACCATCGATCAATACAAAGTTTGAGCTCCTGTACTTTATCTTTTTCGCTAGTATCCGATCCGAAGGTAATTCGCCATTGGCAAGGTAGCTTATATATGGCGTCATCCAACAGTCCGAACGTTCCACCACCAACACCTCCGACCTCTGAATACTTGGGAAATTCCAAAACCTCCAAATACACTGATCCACTAAAAGTTCCCGTATCGGAAGCAGCTAACTTGGACAATGCATCGGCAATCGTATTATTGGATCGATCCACCCCTTGGAAAGTAAACGAGCTGAAGTAATGCAACCGATCCTTAACCTCTGTCAGATACTTGGACATCCTTGTGGTGTGTGATAAATGTGATGCTGCTAATTCCTTCCTTGGCATGCTGTCAACTTTCCTCCTTGGCATGCTGCCTAACCTATGTCAATTTGTCCAACATGAGGTGCTAACAATTTGCTATAAAAGGGCTTACCGAGGAGCAATACAAGACATCAACAAGAAGCATTAGAATTAGAAAGTGAGAGAAGTGAGAAGGAATTAATCCGAGAGTTCCAATAGTGAAGAGAAAAATAGCTCATTTGAGTTATAGAAAAAAGTGAGGAAGAGAGAAAATAATTACTAATATTATTTTCTCCAATTTGTACAATATTTTCATAGTAGATTTCTGAGATCTCTCCCCGTGGTTTTTTCCCAATTGGGTTTCCACGTAAAAATCTTGGTGTTATTATTTTATTTTCACGTATAATTATTTTATTCCATATTAACAAGCACTAGACAGCTACATATCCTCCACCGTTAAACGTCTTTTCAGCTCGTTATTTGGTGATTTGGCGAGCGGTCAGAATTTGGCGTTAACATTGGCGCTAGAAGGAGGGCCTTTAGTGCTTGATAATTTTCAATCACACAGTACTTTGCTGATCAAAAAATAATGGTGTCCAGCAAGACAAAGACGACGTCGACACGAGACAAATTAACGGACAGTTTTTCTCAACCTAGATGCTTGGTCAAGGATAGGCTCGGACCATCTAAGAGTATCTCGGATAGGCTAGGCCTCCAAAGCCAGTCAGTGGGCCCAACCGATCCTCGAACAGTAATTGTGAGAAGACAATTATTCTCGACCACACGAAGGACGGGTGGACACGATGATGGCGAGAATGACCGAAATTCTAGACCGAATCAAGATCAAGATAAGAGGGAATTGATCTTGACCAGAAAGATTCAGCAGAACCAGGAAGCTATGGAGGCCATACGCCTCCATCAAGTGAAGCTGGATAAACAGTTGGCTTGTCTGTTACATGGCGAAGAGGTTTCCTCTAGTCTTCAACGGAGTCAAAGAGATCCGTCACAGGACCGATCCAGGACACAATGTCCGGACGTTTCTCGACGGGAAAGAAGCAGACCGAAGAGCCGCACCCCAGTCCGCGGCAGGCACCGAAGCCGCACGCAGGACATCAGCAGGACAAAGAGTCGCACCCCAGTCCGTGGCAGGCACCGAAGTCGTTCGCAGGACCGAAGCAGGCCGAATAACCGCTCCCCGATCCGCAACAGGCACCAAAGCCCCTCGCAGGACTTGAGCAGGTCAAGAAGCCGCTCTCCGATCCGCAGGAGGCACAACAGCCGCTCACAGGACAATAGCAGGCCAATGAGCCGCACATCAGACCGAGGCAGGCGTCAGAGCCGCTTCAGGAATAATTTAAGAATCAGGCCCGAGCCGATTCTTCGAGAGAAGTGAGAAGGAATTAATCCGAGAGTTCCAATAGTGAAGAGAAAAATAGCTCATTTGAGTTATAGAAAAAAGTGAGGAAGAGAGAAAATAATTACTAATATTATTTTCTCCAATTTGTACAATATTTTCATAGTAGATTTCTGAGATATCTCCCCGTGGTTTTTTCCCAATTGGGTTTCCACGTAAAAATCTTGGTGTTATTATTTTATTATTATTTTATTTTCACGTATAATTATTTTATTCCATATTAACAAGCACTAGACAGCTACATATCCTCCACCGTTAAACGTCTTTTCAGCTCGTTATTTGGTGATTTGGCGAGCGGTCAGAATTTGGCGTTAACAATTTGTATTGCGACAAAACTAAATGGACTTTTGTTGTTAGTAAATACATCTATCCATATATTTGTATTAATTTATAAATTGTCATTGTATTTTTTCACAATAAGAATCGATGTGTTTTTAGTGTTCTAAAAATGTTAGTCGGACCTAGGCGATGGAGGGGGTGTTCAACGCCTAGGTTGCCTAGGCGGTGCCTAGATGTTTCCTTAGGCGGACTAAGCGTTTTCTTAGACGGTCTCATTTATTTATTTTTGTATTATACATACTTGTTATATTATACAAAGCATATAGTAGATGTAATTTTTTAAAATTGTACATGAAACATTACCAAAGAAAATAATCTTTTAATACTAAGTATTGTACAGTTTCAAAGCAGAGGTCTGATGTTGCATTGGCGTTTAGCCAAATTAAGACGGTAGAGGAACGCTTAGCGTTTAAGCGGAAATTAATCGGATCTGGGCGAAATTTTTTAAAACACTGCGTGTTTTTATAGTATATAAATGCACTCTTAATAGCAATAGTATATAAATGGACTCTTAATCCTTTTTAGGTTTTTTGCGTAGAGTTGATACCGGTTAGTACTAAATGCCATTTGTTTCAAAACTCAGAAGTCATAACGAACACATTGGTTTACTGGTTATATCCCAACTTATTTTATCTTTCTTTCTTATACTTCTTGCAACTTGACTTATGATAAAAGAGTTTTCTTTTATCAATACTCAGTTTTTTTTAATAGTAATAAAAGAAATGTATGTAATAAAAACAATGGTATAAAAAAACAAAATTTCAAGCATTAATAACATGGGATATATTGACCTAAAAATAGAAAGGAAATAAAAATATACAAAACTTACCATGAATTTCCTCGACTAGTGGGACATCAATTCAATTATTACTAATATAACAAGGCATTAAGAATTTTACCCTGAGCTGACTTGCACTAATTTTGCAATTTGACCTCATCGTTTTGGTTGATCACGAATCAGTTTCAAGTTCATTATTCAAAACTCTCTTCATTATGTTAACATATGTAATGCATGTTCTATTTATATTCATACCGAATTTTTTTGTATCTTGTGTTTGTATTATTTTCATAAACCAATATGCATGTATGTAGAAAATATATGCAATGATTCTAATCTTCAATGCATATATATGTAAACAATATATACATTGAAATAAAACATATATATTAGAAATATTCTTTTATAAAACATATTCTTTACAAATTTTCATGAAATAATTTTAAAATAATTTGTACATACATGTATCTATTGTTTTCAAGTTTTGCGTAAATTTCAAGTGAGTAAACATAATTCCATACTCGATCTCATAGATACATATAGAATTCTGCGGAAAGCCGTATTCGATGAAAGTCGTATGTACGGCTTGGAGGGAGATCTTTCATATCTTTCGAGATCCACCCTACAATATGGAGTAAAAAAACTAAAATAAGTGATTTTAGCCTTTATAAAAAGAAAATTGATTCTTGAACCCTTTTCACGCTCATGTCACGTATAAGAATATTATATAATGTGTCAAATTTATAAGTGATTAAATTCATGAAAAGTTGCTAATTATAATCGTTTATTTATATTATTTCTCTGTATTATATAAAATTGAAATATATTATTTTTAAAATTAGCCCGTAACATGGACGGGTTAAGAATAAAATTCATTCACAAATTAGGGTTTCAGCTCGCATTGGGACATGTTTGTAGAATAGAATTTTTCAACTAATTAAGTTGCTTTTGACCTCTATAATATCTTTTTTGATGAATTCGTTGCCTGTTATAAAGAACTTTGGAGGTGTAAAAAGTCATTACATTGATATGACATTTTTCTTAATTTAATTTGTTCAATTACGTTGTACTTCATTTTTACGTCCTTAATTAGATAATGTTTTTATTACATCTATAATTTTATAATATGAGTGAAATGTTTCATTACCGATTGTTAATGATTATTACTAGATGTGTCCTTAATTAGATAATGTTTTTATTACATCTATAATTTCATAATATGAGTGTAATGTTTCATTACCGATTGTTAATGATTATTACTAGATGTGTATTGTTCACGATAACTATTTTCGGGTCTTAATTATGGGTTGGTGAATAGAAAATTTGACCGGAAGAGGGAGAAAATCATTAAAAATTTGACCGGAAGAGGGAGAAAATCATTAAAAATATTCTTGATGACTTTTGTCGCCGAGAAATAACTCTCATGTGAGAGTGAGTAAACGGATTCAAAAAAATATACAGGTCAACAATGGAGGAAGGAATTCGATTAGTAGATCTCACGTGATCGGGGCGTAACCTCCCCCCCCCCCAAATGATGACATGTCAACTTCTCAGAGGCTTGAACCAATAAGATGCGTCCTTTTCTTGGAGGAGAGGTTACTCGTCCCGCTAACTAATTTTTGGTAGTCAGGTGAACCCGATACCAAATCTATTTCAAAAGCTCCATACTGAATGGCTCATATTAAATTCCAAGAGCTAAAGGCCTAACTATAAGAGTTGTTAGATATTAGTTTCATACGTCCAAATACATCACCTTGGGGTGTTCTTGTTTTATTCGTGAAGAAGAAAGACGAGAGAGTATGAGACTGTGCATTAACTATTCAGAGTTGAACCATGTCACTATCAGAAATAAGTACCCGTTACCTTGGATTGATGATCTGTTTGATCAGTTGCAAGGTGTTCAATATTTTTCAAAAATTAATCTTTGTTCCGAATATCATCATTTAAAGATTAAAGCTAATGACGTTCCAAAAACCACCTTCAGAACTCGATATGAACATTATGGATTATTGGTCATACCTTTTGAATTAACTAATGCTCCTGTTGCCTTCATGGACATGATGAATCGAATATTTAAAGAATATTTGGATCATTTTATAGTTGTCTTTATTGATGACATCCTCATATATTCTAAGAGCCACAATGATCATGAACGACACTTGAGGTTGATACTCCAAAAGTTGCGTGAGAACAAGTTGTATACCAAATTGAGGAAATGCGAGTTTTGACTTAATGAAGTAACATTCCTTGGGTATGTGATCTCTAAACAGGAAATATTTGTTGATCTTGTGAAGATTGAGGCAATATTAAATTGGGAGCAACTTAAGACGGTGACTGAAGTACGGAGCTTTTTGGGTCTAGCTGGTTATTATCAAGGATTTATGGAAGAATTCTCTCGAATTGCTGCACCAATAACTCAGTTGACTCGGAAGAGCACAAAATTTGAATGGAGCGAAGAATGCAAAAAGAGCTTTCAAGAACTCAAGAGGAGGCTCGTCACAGCCATCGTTCTGACCATTCCATCAGGATCGGGAGGGTTTGTCATCTACAACGATGCTTCCGGCAGAGGTCTGAGTTGTGTTCTATACAACATGGGAAAGTTATAGCTTATGCCTCTCGACAACTCAAAGAATACGAGAAGAATTACCCTACTCACGATTTGAAATTGGCAACTGCCATTTTTGCATTGAAGATCTGGAGACACTACTTGTATGGGAAAAAGATTAAGATCTATACGGATCATAAAAGCCTCAAGTATTTCTTCACTCAAAAAAACTCAACATGCGACAACGGCATTGGTTAGAACTATTGAAGGATTATGACCACACCATTAAGTACCACTCTGGAAAGGCGAATGTGATAGTTGACACATTAAGTAGAAGATCATATGCGGGTGCAAGTGCAACGTTAACAGCACAAGAACACATCTTGCATAATTTACAAAAGATGGAGATAGAGTTAAGGACACCAGAAACCTACGTGAAGATTGCACATTTACAAGTAGAGTCGGCCTTAATCGAAAAAATTAAATCTACTCAAGCTACTGATCCAGAACTGGTGAATATGATGAAAAAAGTGCAAGAAGGTGCTATTTCAGAAGCAAGAATTGACGAAGAAGGGATACTTCGAATCAATTCTCGACTCTGTATCCCTAACGATCCTAAATTGAAGTATAAAATCATGATGGAGGCACATACTACACTGTTTGCAATCCACCCTAGAAGTGCCAAAATGTATCGAGACCTTCAACATACATTTTGGTGGAGCAATATGAAGAGGGAGATTACAGAATTTATCTCAAGGTGTTTGACATGTCAAGATGTTAAGGCAGAACATCAAGTACCTAAGGGTCCATTGCAACCACTTGAGGTTCTATAATAGAAGTGGGAACATATTAATATGAATTTTGTCATGGGTCTCCCAAGGTTTCCCAAGGCTTAGACGCAATTTGGGTCATTGTAGACAGATTGACCAAGTTCGGACATTTCTTGACCATACGAGAGAACTATTCACTTGAGTGTCTTGCCAGTATGTACATCAACGAGATCATATGATTTCATCGTATGCCCATATCCATAGTTTCCGAATGGAACTCTAGATTCACTTCATGATTTTGGATCAGCCTATAAAAAGTTGTGGGTAGTGAGCTGTGATTCAGTTCAGCGAATCATCCTCAGATAGACAGCCAGTCGAAAAGGACAATCTAGACTCTTGAAGATCTATTAAGACTTTGCGTGCTAGATATCAAGGGAAGTTGGGACAAATACCTACCCTTGGTGGAATTCTCATATAACAACAGTTATCAAGTAAGTATAGGTATGGCCCCATTCGAGGCTTTGTATAGATGAAAGTGTCGCTCTCTAATATGCTAAAATGAGGTCGGAGAAGCAAAACCGTTGGGACCTGAATTGGTACGCATGACTACAAAAAAAATACAAATGATTCGACAACGAATTTAAGAACGATAAAAATGTCGATCTTCACCGAAGAGACGGGGAATTCAATATCGGAGAACATGTATTTCTACGTGTTTCCCCATGGAAAGAAGTTATAAGATTCGAAAAGAAAAGAAAGCTTAATCCTCGATTTATCGGTCCATTCGAAATCTTGGATCGAATGGAAATTGTGGCCTATAGACTAGCTCTACTGCCTAGTATGTCCCGTATTCACAACGTATTTCACATATCTATGTTACGTAAATATATGAAGGACCCAAACCACATCATTGAGTTGGAGCCAAACGAGATAGTAGATGATTTGACGTTTAAAGAGATACTAGTTAAGATCGTTGATAAAAAGGAGCAGATCCAATGCTCAAAAGTCATACCTCAAACCAAGGTTTTATGGAGGAACCGTGATACAAAGGAAATGACTTGGGAGTTAGAATCTGAAATAAAAGCTAGATACCCTCATCTCTTTGAGATGTAAGTACGTCAAATTTCGGGGACAAAATTTCATAAGGGCGAAAGGTTGTAAGATCCCAACTTTTAATTAATAAAACTTATTTTATCTTTATATATTATTCTAAACTGTAAGGCGTTAAATTGATAAAAAAATTAAAGTTACGGATGATATGTCCAAATTATAAGAAAAAAATATTAGCGGAGACGCCAAAGAATATTTGGTACTGTACGGTGGCACCGTAACAACCAATTATTAGCGGACCCCATAACAGAATAATTGTCAGATATAGAAAATGACAAAATAACCGTTAATAAAGATTGTTGGCTGAACTGTTATATTTAACTCTTAAAATACTCGACAATAAATGAACAGTAACACACAATATCACTACGTATTCTACAGTATTAAACTAATAATTTTCACTGCAACAAGGGCAATAATGAAAAGTTACTTAATTAAAAGTCACAGGTATTGAAAAGTTAGACAAACTTATTAATACGTTGAGTATAAAATATTGTACACATAAATATATGTGATAATATTGCATATATAATAATATTAATAATAATAACAAACATAAGATAAGGCAAAATATGAAGCATGCTCGGTAAAATGTGGGAAATAAGTAATTAATATGGTGGTTGTTTGGTGTTGGAGGTGGGAGTTAATGTAGTTGGACTTTTAGCAAGAAAAAAGGAGAAAATTTTTGTTCGCCTCCGTAGAATATGTAAATGTGGGGAAGAATAATGACCATATGGTAAAAACAAATGCAAGAAATATTAGGAAGAAAAGTTGGAATGGTAAGTGAAGGGATGACCTATAAAAGGAAAACCCTGGTAAACGAATTTTTTACACTTTTTCATCTTTTAAAAATTCTCTCACTAGTATATTGTGACTATTTCTTTAAGTGGGATAAAGATACTCTAAGCGTTAGTAACGCCAATATGAGTGTTGAAATTGCTTAGGTGAGTCATTCCTCTAAAGTAATAGTTGTACAAATACCCATGCCTATTACATAATGTTTACAACTTTTCTTTTAGATGACTCTTCCTTTAGAAAATTCATTTTGAAAAACTTTCTTTAAAAGATTGTTTTGAAAAGCTATTATTTCAAAATTATTTTGAAAGTTTACTCCACTTCATTCTATACACTACACCAATTTATTTTACAATAAAATTAAGTCAATTTTTGACAATTTTATAATATACAAATTAATGTATACTATAAAACTTATATGTGCTAGTTACTGATTTAATTATTAATACACATATAGGTTAATCAATTATATAAAAAGCAGAATCTAGTCATGTGCTAAGATAAAAGGATATTATTCTTCATTCATCTCTTAATATTTAGACTTACTAGAGTAACAAAATATCATATTTATACCTCTCATAATGTTAAATGGTGAAAATTCTTAAAATAATATTCCATTAATTTTTTTAAATAGTTTGTACTTCATCTAATATTTTGACCTAAACTTTCCTATCAAACTCTTGCCGTTATATTTGAACTGTGAACTTTTAAATTGTGAATACTTTATACTTTGAATTGTGAATATTTTAGACTGTTAAATATTTTTTATACCGTGAACCTTACCGTTGAATTTCTTACTTGTGAACCTTGGACATTATCCTTAAATTTGGACTGATATTCTAGACATCGTATTGACATTTTGGACATTATTGAACTCTGGACCAATTTAAATTATTCAGCAAACATAAATAAATTATAAATCTCTAATGTTTATTATTTATTTTATTATTCTTATTATTTTTGTTCATTCTTTATATTTTTGTTGTTTATACTAATCATCAAGACTCAAGTTATTGTGAATGTCTTTGGCCTGGATACAAAGATAATATAATTATTAGGTGTCTTTAGCCTGTGTGACAATAACACGTGATGAAAGTTCTCTTTGCCCTGGGTGCAAAGAGGAACTATTATTTGGCATGATCATGACCATTGGTGTTACCGATTATGAAGTTCAAATGATGAATTTTAATTTGAAGAAAATATTAGACATTATTGTCTATTTGACTCTCGTAATGAATTGTTTATTTCGCTGTAAATTATTTGTTAAAGATTTATGATGTCTAACATTTTTTAAATCTCTAATTTAATCATTGTTAAAGGTTAAATATAATTTTATTTTTCGTTATTTTAATCATGATATCCTTTACTATACTATTCGAGCTCACTCTTTTATTTTTTAATTCCTTTTAGGAAATAAGAATGCAGCCGGGGCTAGCGGAGAAAACATGAGAATGAAGTGAGGGTCCGAGTTAGTAGTTGCAGTAGTCCTCAATAAATTATAAAATAGTGTGCTAATAATTGTAATGAGGACTTAGTATGTGTGTGTACTACCGTGTGATACATGCTATTATAATAATTATGACTGTGTGAGTTATTGTAAGTGTTTTGTATTTTGACTCAAATTGGGTTGTGTAAGCCCGAATTTGAGGGCGTCACAGTTGGTATCAAAGCTTAGGAATATGATCTCTGGTGAATATTTAGGATTAGAACTAGGAGGGGAGATACGAATAATTTTTTCCGTTAGTATGTCTTACCTAGTTAAGTTATTATTTTATTGGTGGGGTTGGATGAATGGATAAAAATTGATATATCTGTTTTTTTAACTAAACTTGGTACAATGCTTGTATTTCAAAATGACATCTAAAAATCAAAAGTTGAACTATGGAATGCAGGAGACAATGACAATTAAGAATTAGCCAACCATTAATCAAGAGGCTAAAAATCAAGAAGTTGGGAATCAGGGGGCAATAATCCTCTTGTAACTCCAGAAAATAACGCTCCTGACAACATGTTGTATGATGCCTTTTGAGGGGCATTTTACAATTTATGCAGGGCTAGACACGAAGAACTCCTGTTGATAATACCGGTAACGCACGGTTGGTCACTGCAGAGTAGTTTAAGGAGTTGGGACCACCCGATTTTTTTGGGAAACCAGACCCATTCAAGGTAGAGGCGTACATCAAGCAAATGACAAAAATATTTGATGTACTGCGATACGTTGACTAACAGAAGGTTCCTTTTGCTACCTTTATGCTGCAAGGAGAGGCAGATCACTGGTGGAAATCAGTGAAATCATCTAGCGCTCGAGATGTCTTGGGCAGAGTTCCAAGAACTGTTTAATGAAAAGTATTTTTCAGAGAGCATTCACCATATAAAGGAGGTGGAATTCATCAAATTAGAGCAGAATAACATGACTATCTCCCAGTACGAGGCCAAGTTTGTTGAGCTATCTCGGTTTACACCCCACTTAGTGGAGTGTATGACCCGAATGTTTTTACGAGATTTGAAACCAAAAATTTGTTAACACCTTATTTCTCTTAAGTTTCGTTTGTATTCAAATATCGTAGATATGTCTTAATTACTGAAACAAGAAAAAGAGATGTCCCAACTAGGAGGTAATAATCGTCAAAGGGAGAGAAATCATGATAACCATCATGATAATAACAACAATCATCGCAACAATGGGAACCATCGAGGAGGTAATCACCATGCCAAGAATGAAAACCACTCTGGTGGTAATCATGGCATGGATAATAGAAGGAGTGAGTCCAATGAAAATAATTTCAAGAAAAGAAAGCTTAATGATGATCGTGGAATGACATCAACACCAACATAAGCATCGATTTCAAAGAGAAGAGAACACACACTAGTTAAATGCTACAAGTGTAGGCATGAGGGACACATCAGCCCAAACTGTACCCAGCTATCTAAGGTTTGCTACAGTTATGGGAAGGAAGGTCACATAGCTCGATTTTGTCTTTTAGCAAAATCGAATCTATCTATCAAGATGGCACCGAAGGCAAATACTGACAAGCCAAAACCCATGGTCCAAGGGAGAGATTGTGACGCCCCCAAAATAGGTCCACACAACCCATTTTGAGTCGCCAATAACATTCTACAAAATACAAATACAAATACGAATTTTCCTATTTACAACTAATATTTGTCGTGCAAAATACGACCACACATATACTGTGACTTTCCATACAAATATCGTACCGTATGGTACCACAGTATATGTGTGGTCGTATTTTGCATGACAAATATTAGTTGTAAATGGGAAAATTCGTATTTATATTTGTATTTTGTAGAATGTTATTGGCGACTCAAAATGGGTTGTGTGGACCTATTTTGGGGGCGTCACAGTTGGTATCAGAGCTTAGGGATATGATCTCTGGTAGAGATCTGGGATTAGAACTAGGAGGGGAGAGACGAGTAAAATCCTTTGCTAGTGTGTCCTACCTAAGCTATTTTTGGTTATTTAAGTAATTGGTTTGGTTATAGGGACAAGATGTTGCATGTCTATTTCTTTAACTAGTCTTTGTTTTGTGATCACATTTCAGAATGGCATCTGAAAACCAAGAGATTCACTATGAGACCATTGTGGCTGAAAACCAGGAAGCCACAAATAATACGGGTGCAAACTCAGAACACCATAATGCTAATCATGATGCTAACAACCGAATGAATGATGAATTTTTTAGGAACTTCATGCAATACCTGCAGAACCAGGAAAGAAGAGCTCCTGTCTACAATACTGGCAGAAACGCTGATAATGTACGGATGGTCACTGCCAAGCAGTTCAAAGAATTGGGACCACCTGAATTTTTCTGCAAACCAGATCCACTCAAGGCAGAGACATGGCTTAAACAACTAACAAAGATATTCGATGTACTGCGTTGCACGGACGACCAAAAGGTTCCTTTTGCCACCTTTATGTTACGAGGAGAAGCGGATCATTGGTGGGAATCTGTGAAACGTACACATCATTCGGCACTCGAGATATCTTGGGTCGAGTTCCAGGAATTATTTAATGAGAAGTACTTCCCGGAAAGTATTCGTCATATGAAGGGGGTAGAATTCATCAAACTGGAACAGAACAACATAACGGTGTCACAGTACGAAGCCAAGTTCGCCGAGCTGTCGCGTTTTGCATCCCATTTGGTGGATACTGAAAAACGAATGACACGAATGTTCCTACGAGGTTTGAAACCAGAGATTCGCCAATATCTCGTTTCTCATAAAATTTGTATATACTCAGATGCTGTGGATAGGGCTCAAGTAGTGGAGCAGGAAAGAGGACTACTACAACCAGGAAGCAACACCCAACCACGAGAGCAAAATCACGGTAATAATCGTAATGGTGGCAGCAATTATCGGAATAATGATAATCAGCGAGGAGAGAATCACAACACCGGAAATGGTAACCACTTCGGTGGTAATCCTGGCCCGGATAACAGAAGGAGTGAGTCAAGTGGCAACAATTCCAAGAAGAGGAGATTCAACAACAACCATGGAAAGGCACCAACGTCAGTACCAGCACCAGTACCAGTTTCGAAGGAAGGAGAATGACCACCTGTTAGATGTTTCAGGTGTGGGAAGGAAGGACACATCAGTCCAAATTGTACACAATCGCCATCCCAAATATGTTATAATTGTGGAAAGGAAGGCCATATAGCTCGCTTTTGTCATGCAGCGAAGTCAAGTCCAGCTGCGATGATGACACCGAAGGCGGTCACGGACAAGTCAAAGTCTGTGGTCCAGGGGAGAGCTTTTGTTGTGACGTCACACAAAGCGCAGAATTCGAACGAGGTTATAACGGGTAAACTACTTATTAACTCTTATGAAGTCTATGCCTTATTATATACTGGTTCTACCCACTCTTTTATTTCACCAACATGTGCTCAACGCTTGAATTTGACTCCTGAAAAATTAGATTTTGACTTATCTGTCGAAACACCATTAGCGCAAACATTCGTTACATCTACGGTCTATAAATCTTGCTTTGTTCAAATCGGCACCCTCACATTACCTGTTGATCTTATCTCCTTGAACATGCATGAATTTGATGTGATTTTAGGAATTGATTGGTTAACTGCTCATCATGCTAAAATTGATTGCTTTCGTAAGGTTATTAGTTTTCATATTCCTAATCAACCTATTATGCGAATTCAAGCAACCAAAACCATTGAAATCAATAACCATCATTTCTAGTCACAAAGCCATTCGTTTATTGAAAAACGGATGTCAAGCCTTCTTAGCCCATGTAACGGATTTAAATAAAAGTACGTCAGATTTGAAAAATATTTCTGTTGTTAATGAGTTCCCTGACGTATTTCCCGAAGAACTTCCTGGCCTACCCCCAGACTGTGAAATTGAATTTTGTATCGACCTTGAACCCGGTACGAAACCTATTTCCAAAACCCCATATCGAATGGCCCCTATTGAACTTCAAGAGTTAAAGGTCCAACTACAGGAGTTGTTAGACAGCGGTTTCATACGTCCGAGTACATCGCCTTGGGGTGCTCCTGTTTTATTCGTAAAGAAGAAAGACGGGAGTATGAGACTTTTCATTGACTATCGAGAGTTAAACCATGTCACCATCAAAAATAGGTACCCGTTACCTCGCATTGATGACCTGTTTGACCAGTTACAAGGTGCTCAATTCTTTTCAAAGATCGATCTTCGTTCTGGATATCATCAGTTGAAAGTTAAAGCTGATGACATTCCAAAGATTGCCTTTAGAACTCGGTACGGGCATTATGAATTTCTGGTCATGTCTTTTGGATTGACTAATGCTCCTGCTGCCTTCATGGATATGATGAACCGGATATTCAAGGAATATTTGGATCATTTTGTGGTTGTCTTCATTGATGACATTCTCATATATTCTAAAAGTCGTGAAGATCATGAGCAACACTTGAGGCTGATACTCCAAAAACTTCGTGAAAACAAGTTATATGCTAAGTTGAAGAAATGTGAATTCTGGCTTGAGGAAGTTACATTCATTGGTCACTTGGTTTCTAAGGAAGGAATCTCGGTTGACCCGGCGAAGATTGAAGCAGTATCAAATTGGGAACAACCCAAGTCAGTAACCGAAGTACGAAGCTTTCTGGGTTTAGCTGGTTATTATCGGAGATTCGTAGAAGGATTTTCTCGAATAGCCACTCCATTAACTCAACTGACTCGGAAAAGCACTACATTCAGATGAAACGAAGAATGCGAGAAGAGTTTTCAAGAACTCAAAAGAAGGCTCATTTCAGCACCTGTATTGGCAATACCTTCAGGATCGGAAGGATTTGTCATCTACAGCGACGCTTCAAACACAGGATTAGGTTGTGTTCTCATGCAACATGGGAAGGTTATAGCCTATGCGTCTCGGCAACTCAAGGAATATGAGAGGAATTATCCTACTCATGATCTAGAATTGGCAGCAGTTGTTTTCGCGTTGAAGATTTGGAGACATTACTTGTATAGGAAGAAAGTGGAGATCTATACAGACCACAAAAGTCTCAAATATTTCTTCACCCAGAAGGAACTCAACATGCGACAACGACGTTGGCTCGAGCTGTTGAAAGATTACGATCATACCATCCAGTACCATCCTGGAAAGGCGAATGTAGTAGCTGATGCATTGAGTAGAAGATCATATGCAAGTACGAGTGCGTTATTGACATCTCAAAGGCCCATTTTGGATGATTTACAAATGATGGAGATAGAATTAAAGACTCCAGGAACCCACGTGAAGGTCGCAAATATACAAGTAGAACCGGCTTTAATCGACAAAATTAAAGCTGCTCAAGTTACAGACCCAGAGTTGATGAATATGAAAAAGAAGGTGCAAGAAGGTGCTATTCCAGAAGCAAGAGTCGACGAAGAAGGAATATTGAGAATCAACTCTAGACTGTGTGTTCCTAACGACCCTGACTTGAAATACAAAATCATGATGGAGGCATACAACACACCGTTTGCAATCCACCCTGGAAGTACCAAAATGTATCGTGATCTTCGACATACATTTTGGTGGAATAATATGAAGAGAGAAATTGCAGAGTTTATCGCAAGATGTTTAACTTGTCAACGTGTCAAGGCGGAGCATCAAGTACCAAGGGGTCCATTGCAACCACTTGAGATTCCAGAATGGAAGTGGGAACACATCAACATGGATTTTGTGACAGGTCTTCCCAAAGTTTCTCAAGGCTTAGACGCAATTTGGGTCATTATAGATAGATTGACCAAGTCTGCTCATTTCTTGCCTATACGAGAAAAACTATTCACTCGAGCGTCTTGCTAATTTGTATATTAGCGAGATTATGAGATTGCATGGCATGCCAGTATCCATAGTTTCTGATCGAGATCCTAGATTCACTTCACGATTTTGGGTCAGCTTGCAAAAAGCTATGGGCACTAAATTACGATTCAGTTCTGCATACCATCCCCAGACAGACGGACAATCGGAAAGGACTATTCAAACCCTCGAAGATCTATTAAGACTCTGCGTACTAGACTTCAAAGGAAGTTGGGACAAATACTTGCCATTGGTGGAATTCTCTTACAACAACAGTTATCAAGCAAGTATAGGCATGGCTCCCTTCGAGGCGTTGTATGGACGAAGGTGTCGATCTCCAGCATGTTGGGATGAAGTAGTTGAGGCAAAATTGTTGGGACCCGAGTTGATACGTATGACTACGAAAAAGATCCAAATGATTCGGCAACGTATACAAACAGCTCAAGATCGACAAAAGAGTTATGCTGATCTTCATCGAAGAGATGAGGAATTCAATGTCGGAGATCATGTATTTTTACGTGTTGCTCCCTGGAAAGGTGTTACGCGATTTAGAAAGAGAGGAAAGCTTAACCCTCGATTTATCGGTCCATTTGAAATCCTCGATCGAGTAGGAACTGTGACCTACAGACTCGCCTTACCGCCAAGCATGTCTCGTGTTCATAATGTTTTTCACATATCCATGCTATGTAAATATGTGAAAGATCCAAACCACATTATTGAGTTAGAACCAGACGAGATAGCAGAGGATTTGACGTACGAAGAGATACCTGTCAAGGTCTTGGATAAGAAGGAGCAGATTCTACGCTCAAAGGTTATACCTCAAGTTAAAGTTTTATGGAGAAACCATGATGTTGAGGAAATGACCTGGGAGTTAGAATCCGAAATGAGAGCAAAGTATCCTCACCTTTTCGAATTGCCAGGTACGTACGTCAATTTCGAGGACGAAATTTCATAAGGAGGGGATATTGTAAGACCCCGAATTTATGAAATAAAAATTTATTATTTTCTTTATGAATATTTTTCTAAATAGTGAAATGCTTAATTGTTATAAATGATAGTTAAGGGTGTTATATGCAAATTATCTGATAAATAGTATGTCGGAGAATATTCCTTTTGTCGGGAAATATTCTTTCTGTCGGGGAATATTATATTCGGTACCGTACGACGGCGCCGAAATGGCAATATTGTCAATGATAGTGGCCCCACAACGGGTTAACTGTCGGATATAGAAAATGATAGAAATTGGCGGCAAAACTTTAACCGATAACTGTTAAAATACCCGGTGATAAAAAGAACAGTAAAACGCGTTATTCCACAGTAGCACACGGTATTCTACAGTAGCTCACGATGTTGCACAGTGTTTTATATTATTGATTCAATAATTGATAAAGTAGCAATTGTATAGTATCTTAATTCAATAATTGTTAATTAGCATTTGCATAATATATTTTACTATTTGTCACGACACTGTAACTTATATCATTTGATATATTTTAGCATTATCGACAATGTCTAGAAATTCTGTCAAGGAAAGGGGTTATTTAATTGCGCGCCATTTTTATGGAAGGCCCCCTTTTTCCTGGGAATAATCTGGTTGTCAGTATTGCGAGTATATGCTATCTATGATATTAATACATTTAACACAATAATACAGAAAAAGGGATTTATTTTGATAATGGAGTTATTTTTATAATGGTTTTATTTTTTTGATAATGGAATTATCTTTTGATAATGGAAGAAAAAATGGATGGATGATATAAATGGAAGAAAAAAATGGATGGATGATATAAATGGAAGAAAAAAATGGATGGATGATATTAAAAGATTATGCCAAGGGTATAAGAGTAATAAACCAAGAAAATTTAGGGAAAAGACTATAATGCCCTCACCTTGATTTTCCTATAAATAGGGAGGGTTTGCTTAAGAAATTTTCACACCTTCATTGCTTATACTTCCTCTCTCTCTCTAAATTTTTGAAGTTCTCTTAGTGTGCTAGGCTATTGTGAGTATTTGTGAGAATACTAGTATTATCCGAAGTTAGTAAACTTCATAGAAAGTAACATCCCGTTAACGAAGGTAGGGAATATCATTTCTTTCATACTCGTATATAATATCATTTGCTTTCATGTTCGTAAGTGATATTATATTCATAAAAGTTGTTATTCATTCTGTATTAATTTGTGGGGATAACTTGTCCGTGCGGTATGACGCATGCCTGGTGAATACCCTTTTGTATTCATTCCTTATTACTCTGTGGGAATAACCTATATGTACGGAGTGTCGTACCTGGTGAATATCCCTTTGCATTTGTTCCTTATAAATTTGTGGGTATAACCTGTTCGTGCGGATTGACGCATACCTGGTGAATAACCCGTCGTATTCATTACTTATTAATCTGTTGTGAAAATAATCTGTCTACGCGAATTATCGCATGACAGGTGAAAATCCATTTGCAGTTTCATATATTCTGTTATACTCATATAACTTATCATTTCTTTTGTACTCTTTAAGGGATATCTTTTTCTTTCACATTTCTCCATTTATGATAAGAAATCCTTGTTTGTTTCCAAAACCTTATTTTTAAATGGAGAAAATCCCTGAAAATTAGTAGAATATCCTTAATAGTTTGTGCTTCATCTAATATCTTTTCACTTGAATCTTTCTATACGTTATAGTTGAAGCATGAAATAATTTCTTGAATATCATTCTTGAATTTGACCCCACAATTTGGTTATCGTGTTGGCAATTTGGTCAATCTTTGATACTGATTAAATTATAAAGTTTTTCTTATCCTTAATCTCACTGTATCATTGTCATCATCCTCATCCTCATACTTAAATTGTGGTGATAGTTCTCTTTGGCCCGTAGTGCAAAGATGAACTGGCGTGACATGATTTTGACCAAACTGTGTATTGGTATAATCATGACTTTTGGTGTTACAAACAAAGGCGTATGGTGAAAGTTCTCTTTGGCCCGTAGTGCAAAGATGAACTGGCGTTTGGCATGATCATGACCGGTGATGTTACAAATAAATATCTTTGGCACGTAGTGCAAAGAGAGGCTGTTGAATATAAACTGTTGATTTGGATGTTCATAAACAGGAATTGTTGATTGGTGTTACAGGGATAAAATATTGGTGGTGATCCTTTAATTTATAGAAGATGGTAGATATTATAATCTACTTGACTCTTCTAATGGATTGTTTATTCCGCTGCAATTGTTGTTGTTGAACAATTAAAATATCTTTAAATCTCTGATTTAATTCTGTTGAAGACTAAAGATAAATTTTATTCTTCATTATCTTAGTCATGATATTTCTTACTGGGCTATTTGAGCTCACCCTTTTCAGTTTTGTTCCATTGTTCTTCTCAGGAAAGGAAAATGTAGCTGGGACTAGCCGGGGAGTGGAGTGATGGTCCGAGTTAGTGGCTGTCCTTATCAAGTTATGGCATAGTTTAATAATGATTGTACTAGAGACTTAAAACATGTGTTGTCGTCTTTTTACGGCATTGTAATAATTTGGGTTTGGATACTGTGGTACCATACGGTACGATATTTGTATGGAAAGTCACAGTATATGTGTGGTCGTATTTTGCACGACAAATATTAGTTGTAAATGGAAAATTCGTATTTGTATTTGTATTTTGTAGAATGTTATTGGCGACTCAAAATGGGTTGTGTGGACCTATTTTAGGGGCGTCACAGAGATTTTGTCATAACATCCCAAAATACGTGGAAACTAAATGGGATCATAACTGGTAAGCTATTTATAAACTCTTGTGAAGTCTATGCTCTGCTAGATACTGGCTCTACCCACTCTTTAGTTTCACCTGCTTATGCTCAACGTATGAACTTAACTCTTAAAAAATTAAACTTTGATTTATCTGTTGAAACTCTATTAGGAGAAATAGTCATTACATCCACAGTCTATAAATCTTGTTTGGTTCAAATAGGCACCCTCAGATTACCTGTTTATCTTATCTTTATGAAAATGCGTGATTTTGATGTAATTTTAGGAATTAACTAGTTGACTACCCATTATACCAAAATTGATTGCTTTCATAGAATCATTAGTTCTCATATTCCTAATCAACTTGTTATTCAAATTCAATCAACTAAACCTTTGAAATATGTAACTATCATTTCTAGTCATACGGCCATCGGTTTATTGAAAAACGGGTGTCAAGCTTTCTTAGCCCATGTCATAGATTTAAACAAAAACGCATTAGATTTGAATAATATTTCCATTATTAATGAATTTCCTGACGTATTTTCCGAATGACTTCCTGGCCTACCCCAGACTAAGAAATCGAATTTTATATTGACCTTGAACCCGGTACCAAACCTATTTTAAAAGCTCCAAATCGAATGGCTCATATTGAACTCTAAGAGCTAAAGGCCCAACTACAAGAGTTGTTAGATATTGGTTTCATACGTTCGAGTACATCACTTTGGGATGCTCTTGTTTTATTCATGAAGAAGAAAGACAAGAGTATGAGACTATGCACTGACTATTGAGAGTTCAACCATGTCACCATTAAAAATAAGTACACGTTACCTCGGATTGATGATTTGTTTAATCAGTTGCAAGGTGCTCAATATTTTTCAAAAATTAATTTTCGTTCCGGGTATCATCAATTAAAGATTAAAGTTGTTGACGTTCCAAAGACCACCTTCAGAACTCGATATCGACATTATGAGTTCTTGGCCACGCCTTTTAGATTAACTAATGCTCCTGCTGCCTTCATGAATATGATAAATCGAATATTCAAGGAATATTTGGATCATTTTATAGTTGTCTTTATTGATAACATCCTCATATACTCTAACAGCGAGAATCATGAACGATAATTGAGGTTGATACTCTAAAAGCTGAGTGAGAACAAGTTGTATGCCAAGTTAAAGAAATGTGAGTTCTGGCTTGAGGAAGTAACATTCCTTGGGCATATGATCTCTAAACAAGGAATATCTGTTGACCCTGCGAAGATTGAGATAATATTAAATTGGGAGCAACCTAAGACGATGACTGAAATACGAAGCTTTTTGGGCCTAGCTGGTTCTTATCGGAGATTTGTGAAGAATTCTCTTGAATTGTTACACCATTAACTCAGCTGACTCATAAGAGCACGAAATTTGAATGGAGTGAAGAATGAGAAAAGAGTTTTTATGAACTTAAGAGGAGGCTCGTCATAACCCTTATTCTGACCATTCCACCAGGATCGGGAGGATTTGTCATCTACGACGATACTTTATGCAAAGGTCTGGGTTGTGTTCTCATAGGAAAGTTATAGCTTATGCCTCTCGACAACTCAAAGAGTATGAGAAGAATTACCCTACTCACGATCTGGAATTGACAACTGTCATTTTTGCATTGAAGATCTAGAGACACTACTTGTACGGGGAGAAGGTTAAGATCTATATAAATCAGAAAAGCCTCAAATATTTCTTCACTCAAAAAGAATTCAATATGCGACAACAACGTTGGTTAGATCTATTGAAGTATTATGACCACACCATTCAGTACCATCTTGGAAAGGCGAATGTGGTAGCTGACGCATTAAGTAAAGGATCATATGCGAGTGCAAGTGCAACGTTAACAACACAAGAACACATCTTGCATGATTTACAAAAGATGGAGATAGTGTTAAGGACACCAGAAACCCATGTGAAGATCACACATATACAAGTAGAGCCGATCTTAATTGACAAAATTAAAGCTGCTCAAGGTACTGATCCAAAATTGGTGAATATTATGAAGAAAGTGCAAAAAGGTGCTTTTCCAGAAGCAAGAATTGACGAGAAAGGGATATTTCGAATCAATTCTTGACTCTGTGCCCCTAACGATCCTGAATTAAAGTACAAAATCACAATTGAGGCATATATTACACTATTTATAATCTACCCTGAAAGTATAAAAATGTATCGAGACCTTTGATATACGTTTTGGTAGAGTAAAATGAAGAGGGAGATTACAGAGTTTATCTCAAGGTGTTTGACATGTTAACGTGTTAAGGCAGAACATCAAGTACCTAAGGGTCCATTACAACTACTTGAGATTCTAGAATGGAAGTGGAAACATATTAATATGGATTTCGTCACGGGTTTTCCCAAGTTTTTCCAAGGCTTAGAAGTAATTTGGGTCATTGTAGACAGATTGACCAAGCCCGTATAATTTTTGGCCATACGAGAGAACTATCCACTTGAGCATCTTATCAGTATCTACATCAATGAGATCGTAAGACTGCATGGTATGTCCGTATCCATAGTTTCCAATTAGGACCCTAGATTCACTTTACGATTTTGGATCAGCCTGTAAAAAGCTATGGGTACTAAGCTGCGATTCAGTTCAGCGTACCATCCTCATACACACAGACAGTTGGAAAGGACAATTCAGACTCTTAAAGATCTATTAAGACTTTGCGTGCTAGATTTTAAGGGAAGTTAGCATAAGTAACTACCATTGGTAGAATTCTCTTACAATAATAGTTATCAAGCAAGTATAGGTATGGCCTAATTCGAGGCTTTGTATGGACGAAAGTGTCGCTCTCCAATATACTGGAATAAGGTTGGAGAACCAAAACTTTTGGGACCTGAATTGGTACACATGAATATAGAAAAGATACAAATGATCCGACAACGAATTCACGAACGACAAAAGAGTTATGCCGATCTTCGCCGAAGAGACGAGGAATTCAATATCGGTGAACATGTATTTTTACGTGTTGACCTATAGAAAGTAGTTATGAGATTCGAAAAGAGAAGAAAGCTCAATCCTCGATTTATCGATCCATTCGAAATCTTGGATCGAATGGGAACTGTAGCCTATAGACTAGCTCTCCTGCCTAGCATGCCCTGTATTCATAACGTATTTCACATATTTGTATTACGTAAATATGTGAAAAACCCAAACCACACCATTGAGTTGGAACCAAACGAGATAACAGAAGATTTGATGTACGAAGCGATACTAGTTAAGATCTTAGATAAGAAGGAGCAGATACTAAGCTCAAATGTCATACCTTAAGTTAAGGTTCTATGTAGGAACCATGATACAGAGGAAATGACTTAGGAATTCAAATCTAAAATGAGAGCTAGATACCTTCACCACTTTGAGATGTCAGGTACGTCGAATTTCGGGGACATAATTTTATAAGGAGAGGAGGTTGTAAGACCCCAACTTTTAATTAATAAAACTTATTTTATCTTTATATATTATTCTAAATAGTAAGGCGTTAAATTGATAAAAAGTTAAAGTTAAGGATGAAATGTGTAAATTATAAGAAACAAAAAGAATGTCGACGGAGATGCCAAAGAATATTTGGTAGCGTACGACGACGCCGTAATAACCAATTATTGGTGGACCCCACAATAGAATAATTATCGGATACAGAAAATGATAAAAGAACCGTTAATAAAGATTATCGGCTGAACTGTTACATTTAACTATTAAAATACCTGGCAATAAAGGAATAATAATGCATAATGTCACTATAGTATTCCACAATATTGAATCAATAATTGTCACAGTAGCAAGGGTAATAATGAAAAGTTACGTATTTAAAAGTCACAGGTATTGAAAGGTTAGACAGACTTATCAATACGTTATGTAAATAATACTATATACATAAATATTTATTATAGTACTGCATATATAATAATATTAATAACAATAACAAACATAAGATAAGGCAAAATATGAAGCATACTCGGTAAAATGTGAAAAATAAGTAATAAATATGGTAGTTGTTTGGTGTTAGAGGTGGGAGTTAATGTAATTGGACTTTTAGCAAGAAAAAAGAAGAAAATTTTTGTTAGCCTCCGTAGAATATGTAAATGTGGGGAAGAATAATGACCATGTGGTCAAAAAAAATATAATAAATGTTAGGAAGAAAAGTTAGAATGGTAAGTGAAAGGATGGCCTATAAAAGGGGAACCCTAGTAGACGAATTTTTCACATTTTTTCATCTTTTAAAACTTCTTCTACTAGTATATTGTGAGTATAATATTGTGAGTATTCTTTTTAGTGGAGTAAGGATACTCTAAGCGTTAGTAATGCCAATTGGAGTGCAGAATTTGCTCAGGTGAATCCTTCCTCTAAAGTAATAGTTGTACAAATACCCATATATATTACACTGTATTTACAACTCTTCTTTTAGAAGACTCTTCCTTTAGAAGTTTCTTCCTTTAAAAGTTTCATTTTGAAAAACTTCATTTGGAAGATTGTTTTAAAAGGTTGTTTTATTTTTTTAAAATTATTTTAAAAGTTTATTCCACTTCATTTTATACACTACACCAATTTATTTTACAAATACAATTAAGTCAAATTTTGACAATTTTATAAGATACAAATTAGTGTACACTATAAAACTTATATGTGATAGTTATTGATTTAATTGTAAATACACATATAGGTTGATCAACTGTATAAAAAGTAGAATTTAGTCATGTGCTAAAGTAAGGGATATCATTCTTCCTTTATCTCTTAATATTTAGACTTATTACGGTAAGAAAATATCATGTTTGTACCACTCATAATATTAAATAGTGAAAATTCCTGAAATAACATTTCATTAAAAAAAAGTAATAGTTTGTGCTTCATCTAATATTTTGACCTGAACTTTCCTATTGAACTCTTATTGTCATATTCGAGCTGTGAACTTTTAAACTGTGAATACTTTGGACTTTGGACTTTGAACTTTCTCTTTAAACTATGAACATTTTAGACTGTTAAATATTTCTTATATCGTGAACCTTGCCGTTGAATTTCATACCTATGAACCTTGGATATTATCCTTGAACTTGTGTTGATAATTTGGACATTATTAGACAATGGACCAATTTAAATTATTCAATAAACATAAATAAATTACAAATATCTAATGTTTATTCTTTATTTTGTTATTCTTATTATTTTTGTTCATTCATTATATTTTTATTGTTTGTACTAATCATCAGGACTCAAGTTGTTGTGAATGCATTTAGCCTGGGTACGAAGACAATATAACTATTGGGTGTCTTTAGACTGTGTGGCAATGACACGAGGTGAAAGTTCTTTTTGGCCTGAGTGCAAAGAGGAATTGTTGTTTGACATGATCATTAAGGTTGTAAACGAGCCAAACAGTTTGAGATCGATTCGGGCTCGACTCGAAAAAATACGAGCGAGACTCAGATTCGTTAATAATATGATCCAAATCTGAGCATAAAAAATAGTTCGAATAAAAATATGAGTAGAATCTGAACAAGATTATATTCGACTCATTTAAGATTTAAACTACTCGAATTCTAGATTGTGATTCAATATATACTCGATTGATACAGATTTGATTAGATACTCGATACATTCTCTTATAATATATATTCAAAATTAAATCAAATTAGGATAATTAATTATTGTTATTTTATTTTGTTTTTAATTTTAATTATAATTTTATATTTGTAAAGTGTAATAGTAAATATATTTTCTCATTTCTAAGTAAAATAACAAATTCAATTTATAATTATATTTATTATAAAGTTAGTTATTATGTGGAGACTCGAATTCGAGCTTGAATTTGAAGCTCGCGAGTAGTTTGAATATAATTCGATCTGAGTCGGATCGAATTCGAGTAATAAATATTCGAGTCGAGTCGAATCTGAGTAGAATTTTTCAAATACAATTCGAATTTGAGTCGAATTCGAGTATGAATTTAATGTTTCGAGTTAAATTCGAGCAGCTCTCTGTTCGCTTTAGTTCGACTCATTTACACCCTTAATGATCATGACAATTGGTGTTACCAATGATGGAGTCCAAATGACGAATTTTAATTTGAAGACAATATTAGACATTATTGTCTATTTGACTCTTCTAATGAATTGCTTAGTCCGCTATAAATTATTTATTAAGATTTATGATGTCTAGCATTTTTTAAATCTCTAATTTAATCATTGTTGAAGGCTAAAGATAATTTTATTTTTCGTTATCATAGTTATGATATCCTTTACGGGGCTATTCGAGCTCACTCTTTTGTTTCCTAATTCCTTTTAGGAAATGAGAATGTAGCCGGGGCTAGCGGGGAGAATAGGGAAATGGAATAAAGGTCTGAGTTAGTAGCTTCGTTAATTCTTACCAAATTATAAAATAGTGTGCTAATAATTATAATGAGGACTTAATGCATGTGTACTACCATGTGATACACGGTATTGTAATTATTATAATTATGTGAGTTATTGTAAATATTTTTTATTTTGACGACTCAAATTGAGTTATGTGAGCTCGAATTTGAGGGCGTCACAATTTACACACACATACACACACACACACACACACACACACACACACACACATATATATATATATATATATATGTATATATAGAAAACAATGTAATCTGCATGTACGTATATACTCATGCCTTGTACAGATTCTCTTCATACATCACGTCGTATACATTATCTCTCAAAGCAAATCAATTCATTTACAAAATCAAAATCATGAATCTATATATATAATAAGTAAGACAAAAGCGTCGTTCAAGCCTACTTTTTAAGAGTGACCCCCTAAAATTTAATGATAATAAATCTTAAAATTTAGCAATAAATTCTAACTATAAATAAAATCTATATATGAAATATATAGCACAAAATAGTCTCTCAACCTTAAAACTTGGGAATGGTCCTACCACTCTAAATTGTTGGAATAGAAACCTAAACTTCAGTAAAAGAAACTATTTTTTTCATTTGTTATTTAATTACAAAATCTTTTTGTTATTTCCCAAAGGCATTTGAAGATCTAGAAGGGGGGTTGAATAGATCATTTAAAAACTTTTCTTTTAAAGTAGTAATTACCAACTTATAAATTAAGCAGGTTAATTTAATTATGCACAACGGAATAATAATTTGAAAATCCCTTTCAAAGATTTAAGAGATTCACAGTTCTAACTTTAGCACACAGATGAAAATAAGTCACAAATAAATATAAATAACTTTGCAGAAATGTAAGTGTTGAAAGTAAAGAGACACAGGAAATTTTAAGTGGTTCGAAGAATAAATATCTCATAGTCTACTCTTCTACACTTCGAGTAAGAATAATCAACTAACAATGAGTGATCACTAAGATCTGTTTACTAAGAACAATTACAACAACGGAATCACTGAGATTCCTTCAAGTAACAAAGACTTATAACTAGTCACTAAGACTTGATTATAAAGGTCACTAAGACCTAAACAATCACTAAGATATAGATTGAGTTGGAGGTGCTGCTAAGTGGCTTTAAGTCTAACAATGAAAGACTTAGCAGCAGAACAAATAGTTCTAGATTCGTAGAGTAATGTTCTTGAGAGTTTGACAACAATTCAACTTGTATATTTTGTGATTATTACTGTTGAATTGAATCTCTATGCTTCTTATAGATTTTCTCGATATTGTCTTGTTTGAAAGTTGTCGTTGCTCATTTAATGCTCCGATCCTAGAAGATCTCTGATTATTGACTTTTGGGAGAATATATGTCAGCTTGCTTTCGACTGTGATATGTCACATTAAAATGCTGCAGTGACCTGCACGTGGGTCGTTGTCACTTCACCGAACTAGCTGTTAGACACACTTCGATTTGATCTTCTTTTTAATTTTAAGATGTTTAGTAACTATCTTGGGATCTTCACTCTACGAGTCTTGACAATGTCAGTCCATTGTCAGAGCTGATATACTCTGCGATTTTTCTAATCGTAGAGTTTCATGGTGGTCGTAGAGTATCTGGCTAGATGACTTTACGATTGACAAGCTCTATGTTTTATAGACTTTACGATCTCTTTCAGACTCTATGGTCTTCAATGGGCTCTACGATCTCTTTTAGACTCTACGGTCTTCAATGAGCTCTACGATCTTTTTCAGAATCTATGATCTTTAACTTGTTTTATGATCTTAGAGTAGACAACTCTACGATCTTTGGCAAACTCTGTGATCTTCAATATGCTTTATGATTTCAGAATAAACTATGCGAACTTGACCAGTATGCTCTACGATCATTCAGTAAGCTTTACGATCATCTAAATAGCTTTACAATCATTTAATTTCCTATAGTCTATACATTCAATTTTACTCAATGAAATAGATCAACCTAACAAGTTTGATCTTCTAATCTAAGTACTTGTACATCAATTTCATTTTAAGGACTTCACAAAATCTACTGGTAACAAATATACATTATATTATCATCAAATCAAATATGCATTTGTCCTAACAATCTCCCCTTTTTTGATGATGACAAAACCAGTAGTTTTAAACAATCATCAATTCTAAGATGTAGATAAAATAACACTTTAAATTTAAATATGACTTATATATAGTAAGCAACTGTATTTCTAGAAAGAATGAATGAATTTATTAATGAATAAAAGAATTTTATAGAGTATAAAAATTTTTAATTTTTTTTACAACATAGATATCTGTCTATTTATTTACATTCTCCCCCTGTAACTCCTTGACGGATCTCTTTGCTCAGCTTCTCGCCTTTTCATGTAGCTTTCTGTCCCTTCAGCTTCTTTTCTCTGGATTTCTTCTATTGAGTTTTTGGGACCAAGATCAGGCATATTAAATCGTTCTTCCCCTTCAATGTGAACCCCTTAAAGATTTCTATTCATGAAAGCTGGTTACTGGATGGGAGTTGTGAGCCAGGAGGTGTTACTGCACTCAACGTTCCTCCCATTGAAGAGGAAGCCGACTGTCAACTGTCCATGAGATTGACCATGGCCTAGAGGAATGGCTTGAGGTGCAGATGAATCTCTAGTGGGAGGATGAGGAGGAACAATTGATGTTTGTTGAGGACATCTCCTCTTCCTCTTTTTGTCAGCATCTCTGTCACTTCATAGAGCCTGAACTTCCTTAGAGAGTTGCTTGACAATATTGACAAGTTCTTCCATTTGGCTCCTAGAAAGGGTAATATTGTCTCTCGATTCTTGATATCTGGCTTTAGCTTGTTCTCTTTGATGATGAACAAGTGTCATCGCATTATCAGTGTGTTCCAATGGTTGCATCACCAAACTTTTAAATTCTAGCAACTAAAAGCTCAACGAGAAAACCTTGTTTGAGAGAAACTTGATAGATTCAACATTTGTAGATTGGAGAGAGAAAGAGCAATCTGCTTGAAGTAGATCTCATCTCGCTTTTGGAGATTCTCAAGGATAGTCTTTATTAAATTATTTATTCTTTTTCCAAATTCCTTGGACATCTCCAGAGACTTTGGATACTGTCTTAACTATATGGGCTAGGCCTTTTTGAATTCCAGTAACTGTATCCTGGATCCCTTCGTTGCATTTATTAATAATAATGTCTAGCATTCTTTCGAGCTAGATCTTATACGGTACTACTAAAACTCATTCTAAGATCTGTTCCATCAAAGCTTTAACTCCTTCCTTATTTTTCCGGTTTAGTGAGAGAGAACTAATTCTAGGCTTAGAGTATTGGAAGAAGAGGGCATATCTGTATAAGTACAAGATATTGAAGGTATATCTGTATGAGTGTGAGAAGTCGATGGCATATCTGTATAGTTAGTGGTTTGAGTATTTACAGGAAGGTTAGTTTGGGTTTAGGTATCTATACTTGGAGAGTTATGAGACTCAACAATTAGAGAGGTAGGCAACTCTGCGATCGGAAAAGATAGAGGAGATGGTGAGGATGAATGTATATGTACATGAGAGATGTTAGGCGAAGAAAATATGTGTATAGGAAAGGGAGTATTTTGTGGTTCGATTGTAGGGTTTTGGGACTCTACGATCAGGAACTTAGGAATTTTATACATCGATCATAGGATTTTGGGACTCTACGATCGAGGAGTTAGTGTGTTAGCTCAACGATTGCTCAACGCTCATAGTTTTGGACTCTACGATTGCTTCATTGCGAAAAGGGAGTTGGGTTTGAAAGAATAAAGAATGAGAAATTAATGTAAATTTATTGTATATACCTAAAGAAGAATATTCATCATTAGAAATTGTTCTTGAGGCGAAGTTGATGACCCTCAGAAAATTTTGAGACAACACTTTGACATTAGGATATGATGTGAATGTCTAAGTGATATAGCTCAGATCTCTTTGTAGGAGAGCCTTCAGCCATGACATGACAGGAAGAAAATAGGACAGTAAGTCACTACGACTATTATAGATAGTAGTGCTTATGTCTATGTTTTCTCCTATAATATCATATAGCCCTTCACTTAAGAATTCCAAGTTTATTTGGTATGCTCATGTCTCTTCAGAGATTTGGGGGCTTCAAAAGTATCATCTGGTTGCTCCCCCTCAGATTGAGCATCTACGGGCTCAGAAGCAGATTTACTTGGCTCTCTTTTGATGTCCTCTATAACTGATTCAATGAATCTTATAAGCTACACGGAATCATTGAAAGAGCTTGGAATTGGCCTCTCTCCCTCAGAAGTAGCTTCAACTGATTTGGCTAGTCTTGGGGTTCTCTTTTTCTTCTTCTTCTTCTTCTTCTTCTCCGAGTTTAAGCTTTTCTTCAGCTTCTTCTCAGACTTCTTTATTAATTTTTTTTCTTTGGCTTAGGTTCAGAAATCTTCACAGCCGTCACTTCTTTTTCTTTTTGTGGCTCCAACATATCAGTCATCCCAACCTTTTTACCATCTGTTGCTACTACTTTTGGCTCTACGATTGGAGAGCAGAAAGGCTCTACCATCGGCTCAACAGATACATAATCTTTTACTAAAATAATTCTGTTGGATTTTGCCATTTTAGCAGATCTTCCCTTCTTTATCTGCTTCCTATACCCTTCAACAAGTGATAGACTTTCTTTGGCAGCAGCCTCAACATCATGTCTATCAATCCCTTCACATAACTCTTCAGCCTATTCTCGAGTGGACTTAGGAAAAGGCTTAATAGTGGTCTTTCTTAATCTTTTTCCCTTCCAACCCTTTTGTTTGACCAGTTGAGAGAGAGACAGAATCATCCCTCATCTCAAGAACATTTGATTCATCCTAAGAGTCCTTAGAAATTTCTTTTCTTCCTTTTTTTTTTCTTTTTCATTTTTTTTTCTGAGGTGGCTTCTCAACAGTTGAAGCCAATGCCTCAAGAATTTCAGGAGTTGCTGAGCCCCTAGAGGTTTCTTCCTCAATCTTGGCATTTTTCCTTTACGCCTTAGTCTTATTAAGCTTTTGGACTTCACTGAGCGTCCTTTCACTCCCCTCAGACTCCCTTGACCATAAGATTTCAACTAGGTTTTTCTTCCAGTTGTCGAAGAGCTTCTTCGTTATCGTCTTATTCACATTCAAAACATCTCCCTCCTGATCTTCAAGGCAATTCTTCAGCCTCTTTTTCAGGAAGATGCTGATAAGCCTTCCATAAAATATTTTTGGAATAGGCTTATTTGTTGTCTTCTTCTTCTCAGCATCACTGAACCATTTAGAGATCCAGTCCATCAAAATTGCTCCAAAATTGATTTGCTTCCCCATAATAATAGCCGACATTTTTTGACGATGTCGACAAGGAACTCGTAATTCTGGGGGAACTCCTTCTTCATCATCCCCTTGAGCTCTGGGTTCTTCTTGTACCCTATGAACTCTAACCCAGCCTTCACATCTACCTCTTCAAAGGTAGTAACTCCTTCATTGATGAACCTAAGGACGGTTCATCTCCATCACTTTATAGGTGAGCTTGACATCCTTCACCCTTGTGATAATGACCCCATCAACACATGAGCTATTAAGATAAAACTCTTCTACCCTTTTGTTGAAGATCCGTGTGTTTGTTCTCAGTGCTTCATAAAATCCCGCCTTTGAACTAGAGTCAGCACCCCTTGAAATTGAGCATCTACTCCTTCAAATTCCTCAAAGCAAAGTTGATTTCCAGAGATGACATGGTAAGTCTGCATCTTCTGCGATGATGATTTGATCTAGAAAAGAACAATGTTTGTATAAGTTTATAGATTTTAGAAATCTAGGGCTTGAGAGAGAGAGGGATAAATTGAAAGTTAGAGAGTTTATATCAGATGAATAGGAAAGGTCAAATTAAAAATTAAAAATATATAAATGTGTTTCCCTCTATTTCGGCTGAGTGGGACATGTTTTGAGTGGTTATTGGGCGTACATTATGTCTTAACTGCCATTTACAACTATTATGCAATTATTTCTTCGTCTCACTCGCTTGATCTGGATTTGACATGCACGCGCCGTAACTTTCCCTTATCTACTAAACGATATGACATATATCGTAGAGTTTCCTTTTGTAAGGCATTTTTACTCTACACACCTCTCCACTTTACGAAGCACTCTACAAACTTCTTCACTCTGCAAAACACTCTACGAACTCTGCTTTACTTGTCTGTTCTACGATTTCTTCCTGCAAAGTTAGTTTTCTCCATAGCATAATAGTAAGGATGTAAATTTAACATTTCTAATTCGCTTATTAACTTATTAAATCTGGATTCATCTAATGGTTTGGTAAAAACATCAACTAATTAATTTTTAATAGAGATGAAATGCAAAGATATATTTTTATTTTGAATATGATCTCTAATAAAATAGTATCTGATGTATATATGTTTAGTCCTAGAATACATGACAGGATTATGAGTGATAGCAATAACATTAGTATTATCACAGTATATAGGGATTGACTTAAACTTAAACCCATAGTTAGCTTGTTGATTCTTCATCTAAAGAATTTGAGCACATTAGCTACTAGCAACAATATATTCAGCTTCTGTAGTTAAAGTTGATACTGAGTTTTACTTCTTACTGAACCATCAGACTAGTTTGTTCCCAAGCAATTGGCATGTACCACTAGTGTTTTTCCTGTCTATTTTGCACCTTACAAAATCAGCATCTGAATACCTATTAGATCAAAAGGTGACTCTTTGGGATACCACAGTCCTTAATGTGGAGTGCCCTTAAGATATTTGAAAATCCTTTTAACAACTATTAAATGTGATTCCTTAGGATTAGCTTGAAATCAAGCACAAATATAAGTAACAAACATGATATTTGATCTACTAGCAGTTAAATAAAGGAGAGATCTGATCATACCTCTGTATTGAGTAATATCAATACTTTTACCTTGCTCATCTTTATCAAGCTTGGTTTCATATGCCATTGGAGTCTTCATAGGAGTGGATGATTCCATGTCATACTTCTTGAGTAAGTTTTTAATATACTTGGTTTGGTTAATGAATATACCTTCATTAATTTGCTTCAATTGTAGTCCAAGGAAGAAGTTCAGCTCACCCATCATGCTCATCTCAAACTTGATCTGCATAATCTTGGTAAATCTATCTCGCAACTTTTCATCAGCAAAACTAAATATAATATCATCTACATAGATTTGTACTAACAATGTTTTATCCTTATACTTCCTAAGAAATAAAGTTGTATCTACCCTACCTCTAGTGAATCCTTTTTCAATAAGAAAATTAGTTAGAGTTTCATACCATGCCCTAGATGCTTGTTTTAATCCATATAAGGCCTCATCTAATCTATAAACATAATTAGGATGAGTTAGATTAACAAAACCTGAGGATTGTTCGACATATACTTCTTCCTGAAGTTCTCCATTTAGAAAAGCACTCTTGATATCCATCTGAAACACCTTGAACTTCATATGGGCAGCATATGCAAGGAACATTATAATGGCTTCCAGTCTTACAACAGGTGCAAATGTCTCATCATAATCGATTCTTTTTTCTTAGGAATATCTTTTGGCCACCAATCTTGCCTTATTCCTTGTGATCACCCCTATCTCCATCCATCTTATTTCTGAGTACCCATTTGGTGTCGACGATTGGATAATCTTTAGGTCTTGGAACTAATCTCCAAACTCTGCTTCTTTCAAACTGGTTCAATCTTCTTGCATAGCTTCAGTCCAGCTTGAATCTTCTCAAGCTACTTCGATCTTTTTAGGCTCCATCTGAGAGAGAAAGCTTAGAAAGAAGCATTCGTTCCGAGTTGCAGACCTTGTCCTGATTCTTGCATTGGGATCCCCAATAATTAGGTCTTAGGTGTGATCTCTTGCCCATTTGCTTCCAGTTGGAACATCAGTCCTTGTGCCTTCCTGTCTAAGTTCTTCAAGCTCTAACACTTGCTCAGTAGAATCTTCAATTCGTAAAGTCTCCATCTCAGGAACTATGGACTCTACGATCTCTTGCTCTGGCACTACAATCGTTAGGTCTGGCTCTAGACTTTTAAGACTTTGATCGTAGGGTTCTCCTGCTCTACGATCTCATCGAAAAATACTGCTTTTCTTGGATTCCCTAAGTCAGATTCATCGAAGGTAACATGGATTAATACTTCAACACTCAACGATTTCTTGTTGAACACTTTGTAGGCTTTGTTATCTACAGAATATCCAAAAAAAAAATCCTTCGTCTGACTTGGGTTGAAACTTGGTCAGATATCTCTTGCCGTTGTTGAGGATGTAGCACGCACAACCAAATACATGAAAATAGCTTTGGTAGTTGTCGTTAACACTCCAAAATTAAAAACCTTACTTTCCACCCGATGAAAACTAAATCAGTATAGCAGCAGCAAAGGTCGATCCCACAGAAAATAATATTGTTTCAGATTTATCCTAATGTCTCTAACTGTAAGTAAAAGATGGGGGTTTGTATTTGTTTAACTAATTAACAGAAATCGAATTTAAGTAATAAAAATAACCAATGAATTAACAACTTCAGTTCTTAAGTTCAGTATCACCTTTTTACAGCAATAGAGTAATCAAATATAACAAGATTTATCCTTCAATGAAACCAATAACCTTAGATAATAACTATCAGTATTACCCAAAATTCCCCTTAGATTTTAAATCTAATGTAACAATCGCCCCATTAGACCCTAACTATCATACAACATAGAACTATTAGTCTAGATTTAATATAACAACAACATTAAGAATCAGCAAATTAGATTATTTCAAGCAACAATCACACAATCAGAGATTATTTAACTTGTCTTCTGATAATCATAGCAATACTCAAAAGTTTGACCACAAACATATATTACTAACTGCTACCTGTGATCAAATATAATATCGTTAGCTTAATACCATACCTTAATCTAGCAGATGATATTAATCAGATTAATCTAATTGGCCACATTAAATCAATCAGATCAAATAGTATGCAATCGGCTAAAACGGATTATTAAGAATAAGTTTCATGTATGAAGGAATAAATAATGTATATTTAATTAAACCATTAAATACTAATAAGAATCAACATCCCTTAGAACTGAATAAGAAAAACCTAGTCTGACATACTTCTAATGAAAACTCTATATAAGAATAATAGTATGATCCTAGATATATGATCTGATTACAAGTGAAGTTATTTATAAGTACAATCCTCTGAAACCCTAGAAAAATTCTATTTCAACTCTACAACGGAAGTCCTTCAGCAGATAGATTCAGTTTCCTTTTCAAGTTCGAACTCAATTTCCATATCAAATTCTGATTTGGTTTCCATAGCAGACTTTACTTCCATAATCAGTTGTAGCTTTCTTCTCTGATTGTAATTCCATCTCCAAATCCTAATACAAATCGAACTCCTATGCTCCAGTACTTTAGATTCAACCCATAATCCAAACCCATAAATCGATCATAATCGTAGGGTAAACTTTGAACAGAAACGTAGAATGACAAATCATAGAGTACAACTCCTTCAATAACCGTAAAGTGAACCAGTTAGTCGTAAAGTGCATCTTCTATCGACAACCTGCCTAGAGCCACAAATTTGAAGATAAAAACGACCTCAACCGAGGAACCCAGGTTGGGATGATATAGAGCATGGAAATCCCTTTCCGAAAACATATTATAATAGGCAAACGGACAACCGAGCTAAAAGTCATGCATGTTTCTTCAAACCAGCTATTTCACCCAATTTTCTATCCATCTCTTCTTCAAACTCCAACCCAATTGTCCTACATCAGTCTCTCAATCAGGACATTTATAGAGTACTAGATCATAGAGTAGCAGATCGTTGCACAACAATTGAACGTAGAGTCCTCAACCAACCAATCGAAAAGTGGCTTCACTACGATCGTAGAATAACTTTTATGCCTACACTATCACACTACGAACGTAGAGCCATCTGCACCCATCGTAGAGTGTCATCCAACAATCGTAGAGTACTCCTATAGAACAACAGAAAACTAAGCATTATAATCCATATATGCTAAATTATCTCCAATTCTTTACATATAAAACATGTAATAAAACTAAACATAAAGGAATCAAAATCATAGAATATTCTGTACTTATCAAGCTTATATTGGGCTTCCTTCCTTTTCACAACTCGTAGAGCGTCTTCTTGAATACAGAGTGAATGAGAGATCGATTCTGAGTGTAGCAGGCAGTATTGACAACTTCAGCCCAGAAATATTTAGGTAGACGAGCTGTGGCTAGAAGAGTCCTTCATGTCTTTATAAGAGTTTTGTTCTTTCTTTCAGCTACCCCATTTTGCTGTGGAGTTCTTAAAGTTGAGAAGTTATGATCATTGTCTTCACAAAACTTGTCCACCTCAGAAAAGTCAAATTCTCTTCCATGATCACTTCTAATAGCTTTGATCTTCTTATCCTTCTCATTCTCAACTAGTTTGAAGAATCTGATCAATTGGGAGCTAGTTTCATCCTTAGAGCTCAAGAAGAATACCCATATGAATCTAATATAGTCATCCACTATGACCACTCAGTATCTTTCTCCTTTAAGGCTGACAGTTGGGATAGGCTCAAAGAGATCTATATGAAGTAGTTGCATAGGCCTATCATTGGAGTTGACTGTCTTACTTTTAAATGAGACTCTTGCTTGTTTTCCTAGCTGACAGGCTTTGGAAGGCTTTTCCTTGACAAAGTTGAGCTTTGGCAAGCCTAAAACTAGATCCTTGGAGGCAAGTTTTGACATGTTTCTGATGTTCAAGTGAGATAACCTTTGATGATACAACCAATTAATGTCTTCTGATGCTTTAGCAAAGAAGTAGGTAGTTTCAGTTGAACTCAATTCTGAAAGATTCCACGTATACATTGTTTTCTCTAGTTCAGTCAGCTTCAACGAGTTTAATTCCAGGTCTCTGACTTGAGACTGGTTGTTGAAGAAGATCACTTGATGCCCTTTATCATATAGTTAGCTGATGCTTAGGAGATTATAATTTAAGCCTTCAATGAATGCCACTTTGTTGAAGGATATTGCACCATTTCCAATAGAGTCATATTCTCGAGTCTTTCTAGAGTTGTTGTCTCCAAAGACAATTGTAAAACCATCCTTTTCTTTGAAGTTTGACACGATAACTTTATTGTTAGTCATATGCCTTGAGCATCCACTATCAAGATACCAAATTGAGCTAGTAGAACTCCTTTCCTGCAATAAGAGTTAACTTTTACTTTGGTACCCAGATTTGCTTAGGTCCTGATTTGTTAGTTCCTTTTGGGACCCAGACTATCTTGATTCTAAGTCTATAATGAATAGGATAATAATCATAATAACATACAATAGCAACATGTCCAAATTCATGACAATTATAACATTTTATATGATGCATGCTTGTGTGTGTATATAGATTCCTTCTTTTCAAGGACAAGTGTGGACTATAGACACTTATAGCCTTTGGGCTCATACTCTTTCTATTTCCACACTGCTCTACGATTTTAAGATTTCGTAAGGTGAAAGTCAACTCTAAAGGTAGTTTTCGACTTACCCTGCTGTTTCTTGAACCTTAGATCAGTGTGTGATCTATTGTTCTTAGGGATCACAAGTTGATCAATAGAGATCGTACAACTTGGAATAATCGGCTCTATAATATCTGTGGATTTCACAAACACAATGCTTCTATGGGAGGTAGTACCACTGTTATTGTTAATTTTCAGCGTTGTGTCCACATTACAATATGAGGATGACTCCCCAAATTCAAAACATGATCTGTCTGAGACTACTCTCTGACTTGTGATCAGGGAGTCCATGAAAAACGAAGACCTGTTCCACATAGAGATGGTCTTTTCTAGTTCATCAATTTTAGAAAATAGAGTTAATTTCTCTCTGTCATGATCGTTCAGTTATCTTTGTGACAATCCGAGTTTTCAGAAATTTTATAGTAAGAATTCATATATATATAAATTTCTTATTATGCGATGTATTGATTTCATAAGTAAATTACTTGTTGTGTAATGGGACTTGTTGTGTAATGGGATAACTTGAAAACAAAAAATATGTTGTTATTAAGTGGTTATTATAAATTGTTGGAAACAATTTATTACTGAAAGGAGATAATTAAATATATGTATACCGAATAGGTGTATACATTAAATATGGTGTATTAGAATAATTTATAACAGTAAATTATTTTATTATAATGAAATTATTAAATCAAATTGAGTGTGTTTTATAAAGAAGATTTATGAATATTGTACCATGATATTTGGTGCAATATGCACGGAAATATAAAATGTGGAGTTGTATGTAATAAATGGTTATACGAATTACATTTGTGCATATGATATAAAAGATTAGACCTGAAAATTGGGCTACGGGCTTAAGATTTTTAGCCCACGAAAAGCTGGGTCGTTTTGGCCCGACCCAGTTTTAGCCCGACCCGTGGTGGCACGGCCCGCGGATGGCCCGACCCGCCCGTGTGTTATTTGTTAAAAAATCCAATATCAGTGCTTCCATAAAGTTGAACCCAAGACCTCTCCAACTTACTAAATAAGTGTTTCGACCAACTGAGCTACAACAATTTTATATCTTAACTATAATCTTATTAATATATACACGTTATTGTTATATATATATATATATATATATATGTGTGTGTGTGTGTGTGTGTGTGTGTATTAGTAACGTGTATATATATATGTTATATATATATATATATTTATATATTAGTAACGTGTTTGTGTGTATATATATATAACAATATACATTATTAACGTGTATATATATAACAATATTTGTTATTATTTATTTTCTTCTCTCTAAGTTATCTTTTCCTTTCCTAAGATTTCCAAAGTTTTACAAAAATTATTATATATATACACACACACACACGTTATATATATATATATATATATATATATATATATATATATATATATATATTTATATTAGTAACGTGTGTATACATATAATTATATATTATTAACGTTATATATATTAATATATTATTAATGTATATATATATATATATATTAGTAACGTATATAATGCAACAAAGTTCTTCTAGCTCAGTTGGTATGAATTTTTGTTTAGTAATAAGAGGTCATGAGTTCAAATCTTAGCAAATGCATTATTTTAAAAAAAAAAATAGAAAGCCCGCGGGCTGGCCCGGCCCAGCCCAACCCGGGCCACGGGCCTATAAATTTCAGCCCATAAATAACTGGGCCTTTTTGGCCCGGTCCGTCTTTGGCCCAGACTGTTTGGGCTGGCCCGACCCGTTTGTCAGGTCTATAAAAGATGGTACATTTGTATCTGTAGACACCTAAATTTTGCGCTTCGTATACTAACTGTGACAGGAGGGCAAAATCGTCAATGAACCGGCCTGTGAGAGCGAGGGATGCACAAGTGCGAACACTCGACGCCCCCGCAACGATTTGCAAATCAAAACCGACGTGACAGCAGGGCCGTCCGAAATGAGCATGCCCGAATGATGTGGCACGTCTCCCAGTGATTCCCGAACTGTAAAATACAAACCTGTCGGCGAAAACCGATGTCACGACACGCGAATCGAGGTGCGACACGGAAATCGAGAAAATCAGCCCACCCAGCCGCGGATTGATCTGCGGCCAAACGATTAAAATAATGGTGGTGCGCACGGGACTCGAAACCAGGAAACCAGCTGAGTGCGATGGGGGGTGGGCCAGCCAGCCGCAGATCAATCTGCAGCCAGGCCGCAGATCAATCTGCGGCTGCCCTAAACCAGCTTATTTCAGCTCAGTTTCTTCATTTCATCCAAGGGGTTCAGCAGCAGCAGCGGCGAAAAAAGAAAGAAAAAGAAGGAGAAAACAGCAAGCAAATAAGAGAAATCAAGAGAGAAAAGAGTGAGAAATAGTGAGCAATTGTACCCATTTTGTGAGATTACATCTCATATTTTCTACTCTATTCAATACACAAATTCATACATATTGTGGGGATTATTTGCAAGGTGAAAAATCCTTTGTTTTAGCATCTTGTTTTACCATTTTTTGTTAAGCTTTTTGTCATCCAAATTATATTAAATGTAGTTGTTCTTGTATATTGTTGTGAATCCATGGATTGAGGGCTATTAGTGAGGGTTCCCAAATGGAACGAAATTCCTCCTAATGGCCCGATGATATCCATTTGATAAATTTTTAGCTCGTTATATTAATGTAGCGATTTTGGTTGTGAGCCTAGGATGCGACCCCTTGGTCCAAATCCGATGATGGACAATTTTGATGCATGTAATAGGATCGATTATCCTTGATTGTAAATATGTAATCGTCGGGCCTTAAAACGATACTAAGTCAAAAATCGGGTTTAAGGCCCCGAAATAGTGAAATCTATGCTTGTGGCGTTTGGGGTTCTTTTGATGGCTTACATGCCCATGAATAACCCCAACGCATTTTAATGCTTGATTTGATTTATGAGACAAAGGATCTTCAAAGCCAAAACAATAAAGATTTTTCTAAAATTAATCAAAGTAGGATATTAGCATCACGAGGCTAAAAATTGGAAATGCTAATGAAAGTCGATTCCTATTCTACGAGAAAGCTAAAGAGAAGTTGTTTTCAAATGCCACAAAAATGGTTTTTATAAAAAGAATTAAACGTTTTACTAAACCTTGATACATAGGGCGAAAGAGATCCTAGAAATTGCCCATCATTTATGAAGGCAACGTATAAATCTCGATTCCTATTTTGGTTAAGGTTTAATAAATTCATGTTTTTCCAAAGCAACGTTTAATGAAAATCTCATAACTTTGACAATTAAAATCAAATCTTTTCTCATAAAGAAATAAAGCTTTCTCGTGTATGCCGAAAAGACATTCCGAAGCGTTCTCCAATCAAAGCACGACTTTCCCAAAAAATCCAAATGATTCTTTCATACAAACTCACCACAACATTCACATAGGCACACATACACACACGCGCATATACACACACACATTCGAGAATTAAAGGATAGGAAAGCATCAAGATTGCGGTAACCGTGGTTCACGGAAGTCGGGGGGTGCCTAACACCTTCCCCTCGCTTAAGCAAGCCCCCGAACTCTATGAATCTCGGTTCGCAGACCAATTAATTCGGAGTCACATATGAGCCAGCGATTTATAAAAAAACGAAAACTTGGATGAGTTGGTACATCCATTTCAAATATACCAACTGGCGACTCTGATTAATTGGCTCATCATAAAAAATGATCTTTCAAAACCCCGTCGACATCAATGCCGACCTTTTCCCCAAACTCATCTAATACAAAGGCTAAAATCGGAAAAGGACAAATATCGCGAAAGAGACGAAAAACCCGGCGTCGACAGCTGGCGACTCTGCTGGGGACATTAGAGGGCTTAAGCCGCGTTCAAATCTTGATGCTATCATATCCTTTAAAAATTCATGAATGTGTATTTGCATGCGATATTGTGACCTGTGTTGGTTGTTGTCGTGTGAATGTGTGTTTTGTCTAGTGAATGAATGATTAAATGGAATTGCTTTACTCTAAAATAATCATTTGCATACGGTGAGGGCGATGAATGTGTATGTATGTTGAGAGTGTACCTCCTCCTGAGGCAAACCTGTCGGTTGCTTATTACTGGACTCGAAGGGGCTGCTCCCCGGAGATGGCTCAGGAAACGCACCACCCAAATCCGCTCCAATCGAAAGGATTCAGACGAGTAGATTGCGAAGATTTGGGGACCTTCATGCCTAAAAGCCCGCGAGAGTAACCCTAGGGTAGGTCAGCCTCTGATAAACCTAACGAAAGGGAAGCTTCTTCATGCCCTTTTATCATTCAGTCAAATAAATAAATGTCATGTAAATGGCATACAACTGTCATACCGGCATCATCGTAATAAATATGTTCTATATCATGTGATTACATCACCTACACATATAAAGAGAATACTGACATGGTTTTGCAGGAAGGCAATCCGTGCCACGTACCAGGGTTTTCTAAAACTTCTAAATACTATCCTGTCATCAAACAGTAACCTTGTTTTGCAGGATAAGATTAGAGAACCGTGAAAGCGTGGCATAACGATTACAAAGAACCCGGAGTAGGGGCATATTCGACCAACAAAAAAAAAAAAAAGAAGAAAAAGAAAAAGAAATAATAATAATCATGCATCAGTGTTGACATGCCTCTGCCAACTTGTAACTAGCACAGTACTAAACTGCGGCCCTTGTTTGTTTTGCGAGATTGCCCCTACGACCCAACTAAGAGGCCGTAAAGTCCATACTCCGTCCATCTAAATGACAGAGGCCGATAGCCATGAAATTACAGTTCTGCCACTCCAACAAAACGGCCGAATACGAGGGATGCATCCTAGGACTGAGATTAGCCCTAGGAATTGTGGCACATGCTTGTCCGGCCTATGAGGATCAGATCGGAGAGATCTCCCATAGTGACGCCCTCCCTGAATGGGCTTGATATCAAAACATTAAAGAGTTCCTTCGAAACAGCTCCTCTCCCGAAAATGCAGATCTGACCGAGGAAAGAGAATCCAAAGATGGGCAGTGAAATTCTTCCTAAGCTACGGGACTGCTGAGATATCTGGAAAGCCGAAGAAGCCCATAGATTAATAAACGAAGTACATGGCGATGTGTGCGGAGCCATATGAGCAGAACATTTTTGGCAAAGAAAATCATGTGAATGGATCACTATTGGCTAACCATGAAAACTGACTGCGATGCTCATGTCAGGAAATGCCATCAATGCCAGATCCATGCCAATGCGATCCATGCACCTCCTAATGAGCTCCATTGCTTGACCTCACCGTGGCCAGTTGGACCGTGCAGCAGGTGATATCCAGGAAGGGGGTAAATCCAGGAGTGTGGCAGTGAATCCCGGCCAATAGAAGATCAATGGGTTTTAAAATTCTGAATTTTATTTCAAATCCCTGCACGCTCATATCATTTTGTCATATTATCCAAAAAAAAAAAGAGATCATGTGCTGAAATGTTTTATATATATGACAAGCATTTTTGTTTTATGTCAGGTACCCCGATTTGAGGCATTCTAGCCTGACAAGCGATAGGCCAAATTTGAAGGAGGATCACGATTTTGGTATAGAGCTAGATTTCGATCTGATGGGGATTGAGCAGGACGAGACAGATATCGACAATACGCCTGACGAGATCAAAGGACGGGTCGAAGATAAACCCAAACCCGACTTAGACCAAACCATCGCCATCAAACATCAGAATCCCTAACGATCACAAAGAACCCAGAGTAGGGGAAAATTCGACATTAAAAAAAAATAAAAAAAATAGCCAAGTTGTTGAGCCTGTATGGAGATATGTTCGCTTGGTCCCGTGGCGACGTGATTGGATTGTCCACAGACGTTATAGGACATCGACTGCCCATCAAGGAGGGTTCCGACCAATTAAGCAAAAGTTGAGAACGTGGAAACCTGATTGGAGGTTGAAAATAAAGGACGAGATTGTCAAGCGGTTTAAAGCAGGAATCATCACGGTGTCTATTTACCCTGAATGGCTTTCCGACGGAATCCCAGTACCACAGCCTGGAGGAGAGGTAGGGGGCCGCATCGACTATAGAAATCTGAACGATGCCCTCAAGGAGGAGATATGCGACAAATTCAAGATCAAACATTTTGATTCAGTCATTTACCAGCTCAAAATGAATGGGGCAGTGGGGGCTGCAAATAAAACACAAAGATGATCATGGGAAGAATGTCCGCCAATCATCGGGGATGGCCGGATTTACTGTCGCTCACCCTGTCTGCCTATCGAACCTCAGTTCGCACATTTGCAGGGGCAGCCCCTTACGCATCTCCCAGGCATATGACAAGAGGGTACGATCCCGGAAATTCGAAATAAACGATTTAGTCCTCAAAAGGATCGCGCCCTACCAAGACAAAGCTATGGGGAATTTCGCTCTAAATTAAAAGGAGCCGTCACGAAAAAAAATCAAAAAAAAAAAAAAATCAAAAAAATCAAAAAAATCAAAAAAAAAATCAAAAAATCAAAGATCCCCCAAACTTTTCAACAAGTCAAAGGACCGGATCTTTTGTCAGCCCAGCGAGATACCGATGCAACCAGTACGAGGGAGATCACAAGAAAGGCAACTTAACACTGGGGCATTTGTCAACTACCCAGGAAATGATGACGTGCAAATTGGCACTCATGCAACAATCCCATCAACATGCACCATCATCAAATGCTACCTCATGTCAATTCAATCTCCAACGGTACGATCATCTGGCATTTGTCAAGCATAGTTTTCCCGGGATACGATGACCCGCGTGAAAGGGGGATTTTATTTAACTTGATAGGAATCGGATTAACTCTGACAAGCAACTGTGGAGCACGATCGTGAGTATGATTAGATGAAGAAGGCTATTCAACCTTTTGATCGGGTACAAAGCCTTAATTCAAAGCAATGTTTGCGACAGAATCGACCTCATGTGACAGCCTTCACATTGCATTTGCACAAACTTTCAGTTGTGGGGTATAAAACTATGACGACGTTGATGGCAATTAAACACGTAGTCAGATAGTCGATAATTATCAAGCTAATATCAGGAGGTCAGACGATAAATGATTATCAAGCTAATGTCTCGAATCGTGGCCTGGGTTATTCGAGTAATTAAGCCCGAGGGGTGTCTCTACACCTGGTGCCCTAAAGCCATCTGGTTTGGGAGTCGCTGGCCCAACACTCGTTACATGGGTAACTCAGAGCCTAAGAAAACGAGCATTAGAGTAGAGGAGGCCCGAGCAGATTCGAATCGTGGCATGGGCTACTCGAGTAATAAAGCCTAGGGGGTGTCTCTACATCTGGTGCCCTAAAGCCGTCTGGTTTGGGAGTCACCGGCCTAACACTCGCTACATGGGTAACTCAAGCCTAAGAAAACGAATCTTGCGCAAGGTCAAGCAAAGAATGAATGGTGTAGACCACCAGCTTGTCTCGAACCGTGGCCTTTGTTACTCGAGTAAATAAACCCGAAGGGGTGTCTGTACACCTAATGCCCCAAAACCATCTGGTTGGGAGTCATTGGTCCAAAACTCGTTAAATGGGTAACTTTGAATAGCCTAAGAAAACGAGACAAGTGAAGTGGACTAATAAAGAGAAAAGATAATACGAGAAAAAAATCTCGGCCTTAAACAAGAAGTCATGAAGGAGAAACCCCTACTGAATGCTGCATCGCATAGTGCATTTGTCATATGACGTCAATCCTGCTGAGAACGTTGTCGAGAATGGAGACAGAGTGCCTTTGATGAGGGAAGGTAGTTCTTTTGGATTCGACCTCACTCACGTACAGTGACCATGAATGCTTGAAGGTGTTCTTACGATTTCATAACTCGTCAAATAGAAAATCATCAACTCACGAGGGATCGAAAAAAAAAAAAAAAAAAAAAACTTCCAATCTAGTAGATTCACGGTTCACAACTTGCTAGATTGTGCGATCAATAGATATTCAATTTCATGTGCTTTAATTACATTTTTGTCGAGATTATAATATCTTTGTGTTGAACTAACACTAACGGCCCGAGCCTTCAAGTTTTGGCAATTGTTAGTCATCTGATATGCAGGATCTTGCAGAGCTGTGGATAACTCAGCACGGTCAACATCGCGAGTTTTCGATAGAAATTCTTGGTAGTGACACGCGCCAAGGCAGGGGCAGTTAAGAATCGTGAAATGGAAGGAAGCTGAGGCTGCACAGAACTCCTCGTCATTGGGCCTCTCCCCAATCCCGACTATCACTGCCTCGACATCAAGTTGATCCACGTGCATGAGCATATACAAGGATGATATAATGCTGGACAGCAGCATATCGACCGTCAAGAATGATCAAAAGGCCAAGGAGCTAACATAGCTGTCGATCATCACAGAAAGCGAAACAGACTGCCTCAACTCGATGAAATGAAGACGTCCAAGAACAGGCAGAGTACCAAACCAATGTTGAAGTTTAGAAACTACACTTCACGACGAGGCGTGATCCGATCAAATATTGGCAAACAATGGCGACAGTCGAATCGTATCATTTGACTGAACAGGGGTCATTTCTATCTAGAACATATGTTGTGCACATGCATCTGCCCATAACATATCTGCCAGATCATGCATAACACCTTTTTCATGCATGTAGGTTCGATCAAAATGAAAATCTGTAGGAAAGTACAAGCACGTCGCTTTCAACCTCACAAATGTTCAGAGTGATGGCTTTTGCGGCATGGTACGTGGATGATATTGGTGGGAGATCCAGGACAAAAGCCGATCAACAATCCCATCCAAAAAAAAAAAAGAAAAAAAAGAAAAAAGACTAAAAACAACAAACCCTGGGAATGGCTGAGATCCACGCGAACCACAACAAGATGGTGAGCACCCCTGGGAAGGGCTGATATCCACAAAAAGAAAAAAGACAAAAAACAACAAACCCTGGGAAAGGCTGAGATCCACGCGAACCACAACAAAGATGGTGAGCACCCCTGGGAAGTGCTGATATCCACAAAAAGAAAAAAGACAAAAAACAACAAACCCTGTGAAGGGCTGAGATCCACGTGAACCACGACAAAGATGGTGAGCACCCATGGGAAGGGCTGATATCCACAAAAAGAAAAAAGACAAAAAACAACAAACCCTGGGAAGGGCTGAGATCCACGCGAACCACAACAAAGATGGTGAGCAACCCTGGGAAGGGCTGATATCCACAAAAAGAAAAAAGACAAAAAACAACAAACCCTGGGAAGGGCTGAGATCCACGCGAACCACAACAAGATGGTGAGCACCCCTGGGAAGGGCTGATATCCACAAAAAGAAAAAAGACAAAAACAACAAACCCTGGGAAGGGCTGAGATCCACGCTAACCACAACAAGATGGTGAGCAACCCTGGGAAGGGCTGATATCCACAAAAAGAAAAAAAAGACAAAAAACAACAAACCCTGGGAAGGGCTGAGATCCAAATAATCGACCGGCGACGATAACTGGCGATTACGAGATGGATGTCCGGCGACGAAAACCGGCTCCGACAAAATAACCAACCGACGACGATACCCGGGGGTTACGAGATGGGTGACCGGCGACGATACCCGGCCCCGACGAAACAATAGACCGGCGACGATAACCGGCGATTACGAGATGGATGTCCGGCGACGAAAACCGGCTCCTACAGGATAACCAACCGGCGACGATAACCGGGGGTTACGAGATGGGTGACCGGCGACGATACCCGGCCCCGACGAGACAATCGACCGGCGACGATAACCAGCGATTACGAGATGGATGTCCGGCGATGAAAACCGGCTCCTACAGGATAACCAACCGGCGACGATAACCGGGGGTTACGAGATGGGTGACCGACGACGATACCCGGCCCCGACGAGACAATCGACCGGCGACGATAAACCGGCGATTACGAGATGGATGTCCGGCAACGAAAACCGGCTCCTACAGGATAACCAACCGGCGACGATAACCGGGGGTTACGAGATGGGTGACCGGCGACGATACCCGGCCCCGACGAGACAATCTGTAATGCCCGTGAATTTTGAACGTCCTTATTAATTAAATCTAATTTAATTCAATGAGTTAACGTTGTGTTCTATTTAAATCAGCTTGGGTTAATTGGTGGGAGATGTATAAGATGTGTCTATACTCGTGTTGGCAGGTATGATATAACTATGGTTAAGAGATAACTATAGGTGAGTCAAGTGTAGGAATTGGTGGGTAATGACTAAAATGGCCAAGAGTGGTTAATAACCAAGGTAATTATGTAAGGGCAATAACCATTGTATATCCAAGTGGTTAATAACCAATGAAATGATGGCGGGATAATAACCATTGTGTTTAACTAATGTAATGATGGCAAGATAATAACCAATGTCTAATAACCAATGAAGAATGGGTAATAACTAATGGATAATTAAGATTTTGCGAAAAGACTATTTTAACCTTGAAAAAGGTTGGGAAAGGACTAAAATACCCTTGAGGAAGTTGCTAGGAAACTTCCTACTATTGATGAATTGACCAAATTGCCCTTGCCTAGTCATGATTAATGACTATTTTGCCCATGGTCTCTACTTTCCTATAAATAGGACCCCTCACCAAAGTTAACAAGGGTTGGCTCACTTATTATTCACCAAGTAGAGAGTTTGTGAGCTTGAGAGAGTTTTGAAGAGAGAAGCAAGAGCAAGTCTTGTGAGAGGAAGAAGAAGACCTTGAAGTGTTTACGCCATCTCCATCCGCATAGCCATTAAAGCTAGGTATAAACTCCATTCCTTCAAACCCCTAGTTTCTTGTTGCTAGTATTATATTATGATTTCTACACACTATTTTGTTGGAAACTTTTATGTGTGTTGATTGGGGTTGGTGGTATAAAGGGAGTATTCATGGATCTAAGTTTTTATTTTTGTTAGATCTACATTTTTCTAAAAGATTGTTTAACTCATGATTTTAAAACCAAGGTATGGATCTTCATTTCTTTTAAAACCCTAGTTGTGTGTGGGATTAATTTTTGGTTGTTGTTTGATGCTTATGGAAGAAATGAAGCATGTATAGGTCTAAGTTTTATTTTGCTAGATCTAAGATTTATCTTGCTAGATCTATATTATTGCAAAAATATGTTTATCAAATATGGTTTAAAGAAGAGATCTTGGTCTTGTATGCTTTATGGATAGCATATATAGGTTTTAAAATTTTTATAACATGTTTTGGTGGGTTTGTATGCTAAAACATGGGAGTAATATTATTTATTGGAGTATAAATTTATTGAGGAAAAATATTGATTTAAGTCATAAATATTTTATTGTAATATTAGAAATATTTTCTTGGTCATGGGAAAATTTTTTGGAATTTATTTTGGAGATTTAAAACTTGTTTAATGGTGATTAGAACTCATTTGGTGTGAAAAGAAAAAAAAAAGGGAAAGGAACCGCCTGGAAGCCAAAGCCGGAGTCAGCCTGGTCGCGCATGGCGCGCCAGGGGTGCAACCCTGGCCGCACATGGCGCGACAGGCTTAAGATGGTTAACAGGCGAGCACCAAACGACGCCGTTTTGGGCCAAGTCTTACCGGTCGCCTAGGCGACGACGCCGTTTCGGGTCCTGTTTGGGGTCAGGCGCGCAAGGCGCGAGGGTTGGTTTTCCGGGGCGAAATTTCGGTTTTACCCCTCGCCCGGATTTCCAATTATTACAACCTTGCCATTCCGTTTTAATTTAATTTAATTTAAATGTTTTAAATTGTTTAGTAAATGTTATAAAATTATTAATTAAACGAAAATTAATATTTAGGCCCTTAATATTATATTTTCTAAAAAAATATTATTTATTAATTATTGTTTAATTATTATTAAATAATGATTAAGGATAATTAAGAATTGTAAATTAATTATTTATTATTTGATTAACTTTAAATAATAAATAAACTTAATTAGTTATTATTTATTATTAAATAATAACTAAAGATAATTATTACTTACTAATTAATTATTTATTATTTGATTAACTTTAAATAATAAATAAACTTAATTAGTTATTATTTATTATTAAAATAATAACTAAAGATAATTATTACTTACTAATTAATTATTTATTATTTGATTAACTTTAAATAATAAAATAAACTTAATTAGTTATTACTTATTATTAAATAATAACTAAAGATAATTATTACTTACTAATTAATTATTTATTATTTGATTAACTTTAAATAATAAATAAACTTAATTAGTTATTATTTATTATTAAATAATAACTAAAGATAATTATTACTTACTAATTAATTATTTATTATTTGATTAACTTTAAATAATAAATAAACTTAATTAGTTATTATTTATTATTAAATAATAACTAAAGATAATTATTACTTACTAATTAATTATTTATTATTTGATTAACATTAAATAATAAATAAACCTAATTAGTTATTTATTATTAAATAATAACTAAAGATAATTCATATTTTACTAACTAATTATTTATTATTTAATTAACTTTAAATAATAAATAAATCTAATTAGCTATTATTTATTATTAAATAATAACTAAAGATAATTATTACTTACTAATTAATTATTTATTATTTGATTAACTTTAAATAATAAATAAACTTAATTAGTTATTATTTATTATTAAATAATAACTAAAGGTAATTCATATTTACTAATTAATTATTTTTTTTTAATAACTAAAGATAATTGTTACTCACTAATTAATTATTATTTGATTAAACTTTAAATAATAAACAAACCTAATTAATTATTATTTAATCGTAAATAATAATTAAAGACAATTAAAAATTTATAATTCGATTATTATTTAATTAATAATTAAATAATAAGTGAATATAATTAGTTATTAATTACTATTAATAATAAGTAAAGATAATTAATCAATTACTATTTAATAGTAATTAAATGAAGATAGAGTTAATAAAATAGAGAGAGTTTAATAACCCATTAATTAAACAATCATAACAAATTGTTTAAGGGTTTAATAAATGAATATTACTTAAGAAAAAGTAATGTTAATTAATTGAACAATTATTACTAATTGTTTAAGGGTTTAATAAGTGTTTATCACTTAAGGGAAACATTGTTAATTAATTAAACCATCAACCTAGAGATCCATTAAAGTGTCTTATAGGATTTATGATAGTTTATTAACTTATGTGTGCTATGTGAATTGCTTAATTGTTAAATAAATAGCATAAGTAAGCGTATCGATATACAACTACGCAGTACTAATTGATAGCTCAACATTATCAATGTTAGGTTCTTCAAGGCCAATTAGTTAAAGCTAGAATTATTTGTAGCTGAGCAAACAGGCAAGTTCCTAACCCTAAACTTCTTACATTATTGCAAGTTCCCTAACTCAATCTTGAGTTATTATTTTCGAAGCATGTTAGTGAATAATTATTGTCGATTATTCACATCCATACTGATTATTGAGATTCGCACATTGTGCAATTGAATTCCTATCCTATTATGATTGAACTGTAAATTTAATTAAAGTTCTTTCAAGTATGAATTGTTTATGAGATCGATCTATGCTATTTGTATCAGCTAGATCCAGCATGTCTAAATTGGTTAAGACAATGGTATTTTAAAAGCTGTTCTTATTAAATTGTTGTGGTAAGAACTCTTGGCTGAGAAAAGGATAAACTTGTTTAAGGCATGATATCAATGCTGGTTATTAAGTGTTTATGCATAAATCACGGGGTATGAGAGGTTGATCCCCTCGATTACCAAAACTTTTTAAGAGGTCCAGCTTACATGCTGAGAACCTTGGAAAACGTCCTTGGCTATTTCAAACCACTCAGTAATTGTCATTCAATTATTCGGATATTCAACTGTTGTTTACTAATTCATGTTCCTTCACACCCTTATACTGTTGTTGAACATTGAAAGCAAAATTTCCTTCCATCATGATATATCTCTTGTGTATATACTTGCTAAGCAAATTAGTTGCTTACCCTTGCTATATCATGATCTTTATTTCAGCTAAGGCAGAAACGTCTAGAGGAGACAAAGGAAAAGGGAAGGTGCAGGAATAGATGCCCGATAGTGCCTATGTACTAGTTATTATTGAATGTTGTTTGATTAGGTGAACCTTTTGTTGTATTAAGGGTACGTTTTATGTTAAGGTTAAAGAACCTTGGGACCAGGAATTGTAAGACTTTATTTCCATTCGATAAACAATGTATGTTTATTATTCCGCATTTAGTTAGATAGTATGTTTGTCGTCGATTATCGTGAGCACCGAATTCGAGGTTTGGAAACTTGGATTTGGGGGTGTCACAGGTTGGTATCAGAGCTGTAGGTTATAAACGTTAGGAACAAGAAACCTAGGATATAACCTTAGTAGAAAACTCACATAGAGTATGTAGGTGATGGATCGGGGAGATTCATAGAGTTCTAGTCGTACCGAATAAAATATCATTTCATTTCATCAATGAATATATTTTATTGTGGTACTGATGTTGATTTATTTGTGTGGTGTTTGTAGGATGTCGGACGAGAGTCAAGATAGCTGTCCAGTGAACCAGGAGCCCATAGAGCCTGATGTGATAGGAGGTTTGCTGGCGAGGAACGCCGAGCTAGAGGTTATGGCTAAACAATTAGAGGCGCAGAACCACATCCACCAGATTTCTGAATAGCAGTACCAGGACGCTGCTTACCAGGCCCAGGTTGAGTTAGCCGAGTTGCGAGGGAGGCTGTTGCTAAGTTAGCTGCAGTTAGGACAATTGAAGGATGAGGTAAAGGCTAAGGATGCGAAGATAGTTGATTTGGAGCGAGCCTTAGACATCGTCTGGATGCAGTTCGACGCCAGATGGATGGATCTGCCCTCCAGTAGCGAGAGCAAGCGTTGAGTTGCATTCACCTTGTGTCCCTTAGAGGATAGTTAGAAGTGGGTGGTTATGCCTTGAGCAGTGTTATTAGTACTATCATTTGATTTACTAGAGTTTGTATTAACCTCAGCAAGGTGCGAGGTAGTTCGTATGTAGGATGTACTTCCCAATTATGTAGGTAGGAAAGAATGGTTTAAGTGAATCCCACCTTTTGTTATATTAAATAGGATGGTAGCAATTATAACAATATGCCTGTGATAAACGTGTAAGACGCTTAAGTCGGTATATGAATATAGATGCATTATTATGGTATGTGCTTGAGAATTTTACTTGATATACCATTTATGCAACGATTATGTTAATTAAGTGAGACTGAATCGGTATCTTAGTAACTTAAATCACTAATCGGGAAAGCAGAATTTTCGAGGTTGGGTAATCTAAAACTCCCACACAAGAGTCATGTTCTTATTATATACATGCTGAATACTTATGTTTTAAGGAAGCCCGAGTAACGTGTTAGGGTTTGCTTAAACAGATAATGCCCGGATGATGTGGCACGTCTCCCAGTGATTCCCGGACTGCAAAATACAAACCTGTCGGTGAAAACCGATGTCACGACACGCGAATCGAGGTGCGACACGGAAATCGAGAAAATCAGCCCACCTAGCCGCGGATTGATCTGTGGCCAAACGATTAAAATAATGGTGGTGCGCACGGGACTCGAAACCAGGAAACCAACTGAGTGCGATGGGGGGTGGGCCAGCCAGCCGCAGATCAATCTGTGGCCAGGCCGCAGATCAATCTGCGGCTGCCCTAAACCAGCTTATTTCAGCTCAGTTTCTTCATTTCATCCAAGGGGTTCAGCAGCAGCAGCGGCGAAAAAAGAAAGAAAAAGAAGGAGAAAACAGCAAGCAAATAAGAGAAATCAAGAGAGAAAAGAGTGAGAAATAGTGAGCAATTGTACCCATTTTGTGAGATTACATCTCATATTTTCTACTCTATTCAATACACAAATTCATACATATTGTGGGGATTATTTGCAAGGTGAAAAATCCTTTGTTTTAGCATCTTGTTTTACCATTTTTTGTTAAGCTTTTTGTCATCCAAATTATATTAAATGTAGTTGTTCTTGTATATTGTTGTGAATCCATGGATTGAGGGCTATTAGTGAGGGTTCCCAAATGGAACGAAATTCCTCCTAATGGCCCGATGATATCCATTTGATAAATTTTTAGCTCGTTATATTAATGTAGCGATTTTGGTTGTGAGCCTAGGATGCGACCCCTTGGTCCAAATCCGATGATAGATAATTTTGATGCATGTAATAGGATCGATTATCCTTGATTGTAAATATGTAATCGTCGGGCCTTAAAACGATACCAAGTCAAAAATCGGGTTTAAGGCCCCGAAATAGTGAAATCTATGCTTGTGGCGTTTGGGGTTCTTTTGATGGCTTACATGCCCATGAATAACCCCAACGCATTTTAATGCTTGATTTGATTTATGAGACAAAGGATCTTCAAAGCCAAAACAATAAAGATTTTTCTAAAATTAATCAAAGTAGGATATTAGCATCACGAGGCTAAAAATTGGAAATGCTAATGAAAGTCGATTCCTATTCTACGAGAAAGCTAAAGAGAAGTTGTTTTCAAATGCCACAAAAATGGTTTTTATAAAAAGAATTAAACGTTTTACTAAACCTTGATACATAGGGCGAAAGAGATCCTAGAAATTGCCCATCATTTATGAAGGCAACGTATAAATCTCGATTCCTATTTTGGTTAAGGTTTAATAAATTCATGTTTTGCCAAAGCAACGTTTAATGAAAATCTCATAGCTTTGACAATTAAAATCAAATCTTTTCTCATAAAGAAATAAAGCTTTCTCGTGTATGCCGAAAAGACATTCCGAAGCGTTCTCCAATCAAAGCACGACTTTCCCAAAAAATCTAAATGATTCTTTCATACAAACTCACCACAACATTCACATAGGCACACATACACACACGCGCATATACACACACACATTCGAGAATTAAAGGATAGGAAAGCATCAAGATTGCGGTAACCGTGGTTCACGGAAGTCGGGGGGTGCCTAACACCTTCCCCTCGCTTAAGCAAGCCCCCGAACTCTATGAATCTCGGTTCGCAGACCAATTAATTCGAAGTCACATATGAGCCAGCGATTTATAAAAAAACGAAAACTTGGATGAGTTGGTACATCCATTTCAAATATACCAACTGGCGACTCTGATTAATTGGCTCATCATAAAAAACGATCTTTCAAAACCCCGTCGACATCAATGCCGACCTTGTCCCCAAACTCATCTAATACAAAGGCTAAAATCGGAAAAGGACAAATATCGCGAAAGAGACGAAAAACCCAGCGTCGACAGCTGGCGACTCTGCTGGGGACATTAGAGGGCTTAAGCCGCGTTCAAATCTTGATGCTATCATATCCTTTAAAAATTCATGAATGTGTATTTGCGTGCGATATTGTGACCTGTGTTGCTTGTTGTCGTGTGAATGTGTGTTTTGTCTAGTGAATGAATGATTAAATGGAATTGCTTTACTTTAAAATAATCATTTGCATACGGTGAGGGCGATGAATGTGTATGTATGTTGAGAGTGTACCTCCTCCTGAGGAAAACCTGTCGGTTGCTTATTACTGGACTCGAAGGGGCTGCTCCCCGGAGATGGCTCAGGAAACGCACCACCCAAATCCGCTCCAATCGAAAGGATTCAGACGAGTAGATTGCGAAGATTTGGGGACCTTCATGCCGAAAAGCCCGCGAGAGTAACCCTAGGGTAGGTCAGCCTCTGATAAACCTAACGAAAGGGAAGCTTCTTCATGCCCTTTTATCATTCAGTCAAATAAATAAATGTCATGTAAATGGCATACAACTGTCATACCGGCATCATCGTAATAAATATGTCCTATATTATGTGATTACATCACCTACACATATAAAGAGAATACTGACATGGTTTTGCAGGAAGGCAATCCGTGCCACGTACCAGGGTTTTCTAAAACTTCTAAATACTATCCTGTCATCAAACAGTAACCTTGTTTTGCAGGATAAGATTAGAGAACCGTGAAAGCGTGGCATAACGATTACAAAGAACCCGGAGTAGGGGCATATTCGACCACCAAAAAAAAAAAAAAAAGAAGAAAAAGAAAAAGAAATAATAATAATCATACATCAGTGTTGACATGCCTCTGCCAACTTGTAACTAGCACAGTACTAAACTGCGGCCCTTGTTTGTTTTGCGAGATTGCCCCTACGACCCAACTAAGAGGCCGTAAAGTCCATACTCCGTCCATCTAAATGGCAGAGGCCGATAGCCATGAAATTACAGTTCTGCCACTCCAACAAAACGGCCGAATACGAGGGATGCATCCTAGGACTGAGATTAGCCCTAGGAATTGTGGCACATGCTTGTCCGGCCTATGAGGATCAGATCGGAGAGATCTCCCATAGTGACGCCCTCCCTGAATGGGCTTGATATCAAAACATTAAAGAGTTCCTTCGAAACAGCTCCTCTCCCGAAAATGCAGATCTGACCGAGGAAAGAGAATCCAAAGATGGGCAGTGAAATTCTTCCTAAGCTACGGGACTGCTGAGATATCTGGAAAGCCGAAGAAGCCCATAGATTAATACACGAAGTACATGGCGATGTGTGCGGAGCCATATGAGCAGAACATTTTTGGCAAAGAAAATCATGTGAACGGATCACTATTGGCTAACCATGAAAACTGACTGCGATGCTCATGTCAGGAAATGCCATCAATGCCAGATCCATGCCAATGCGATCCATGCACCTCCTAATGAGCTCCATTGCTTGACCTCACCGTGGCCAGTTGGACCGTGCAGCAGGTGATATCCAGGAAGGGGGTAAATCCAGGAGTGTGGCAGTGAATCCCGGCCAATAGAAGATCAATGGGTTTTAAAATTCTGAATTTTATTTCAAATCCCTGCACGCTCATATCATTTTGTCATATTATCCAAAAAAAAAAAAAAGATCATGTGCTGAAATGTTTTATATATATGACAAGCATTTTTGTTTTATGTCAGGTACCCCGATTTGAGGCATTCTAGCCTGACAAGCGATAGGCCAAATTTGAAGGAGGATCACGATTTTGGTATAGAGCTAGATTTTGATCTGATGGGGATTGAGCAGGACGAGACAGATATCGACAATACGCCTGACGAGATCAAAGGACGGGTCGAAGATAAACCCAAACCCGACTTAGACCAAACCATCGCCATCAAACATCAGAATCCCTAACGATCACAAAGAACCCAGAGTAGGGGAAAATTCGACATTAAAAAAAAAATAAAAAAAAATAGCCAAGTTGTTGAGCCTGTATGGAGATATGTTCGCTTGGTCCCGTGGCGACGTGATTGGATTGTCCACAGACGTTATAGGACATCGACTGCCCATCAAGGAGGGTTCCGACCAATTAAGCAAAAGTTGAGAACGTGGAAACCTGATTGGAGGTTGAAAATAAAGGACGAGATTGTCAAGCGGTTTAAAGCAGGAATCATCACGGTGTCTATTTACCCTAAATGGCTTTCCGACGGAATCCCAGTACCACAGCCTGGAGGAGAGGTAGGGGGCCGCATCGACTATAGAAATCTGAACGATGCCCTCAAGGAGGAGATATGCGACAAATTCAAGATCAAACATTTTGATTCAGTCATTTACCGGCTCAAAATGAATGGGGCAGTGGGGGCTGCAAATAAAACACAAAGATGATCATGGGAAGAATGTCCGCCAATCATCGGGGATGGCCGGATTTACTGTCGCTCACCCTGTCTGCCTATCGAACCTCAGTTCGCACATTTGCAGGGGCAGCCCCTTACGCATCTCCCAGGCATATGACAAGAGGGTACGATCCCGGAAATTCGAAATAAACGATTTAGTCCTCAAAAGGATCGCGCCCTACCAAGACAAAGCTATGGGGAATTTCGCTCTAAATTAAAAGGAGCCGTCACGAAAAAAAATCAAAAAAAAAAAAAATCAAAAAAATCAAAAAAAAAATCAAAAAATCAAAGATCCCCCAAACTTTTCAACAAGTCAAAGGACCGGATCTTTTGTCAGCCCAGCGAGATACCGATGCAACCAGTACGAGGGAGATCACAAGAAAGGCAACTTAACACTGGGGCATTTGTCAACTACCCAGGAAATGATGACGTGCAAATTGGCACTCATGCAACAATCCCATCAACATGCACCATCATCAAATGCTACCTCATGTCAATTCAATCTCCAACGGTACGATCATCTGGCATTTGTCAAGCATAGTTTTCCCGGGATACGATGACCCGCGTGAAAGGGGGATTTTATTTAACTTGATAGGAATCGGATTAACTCTGACAAGCAACTGTGGAGCACGATCGTGAGTATGATTAGATGAAGAAGGCTATTCAACCTTTTGATCGGGTACAAAGCCTTAATTCAAAGCAACGTTTGCGACAGAATCGACCTCATGTGACAGCCTTCACATTGCATTTGCACAAACTTTCAGTTGTGGGGTATAAAACTATGACGACGTTGATGGCAATTAAACACGTAGTCAGATAGTCGATAATTATCAAGCTAATATCAGGAGGTCAGACGATAAATGATTATCAAGCTAATGTCTCGAATCGTGGCCTGGATTATTCGAGTAATTAAGCCCGAGGGGTGTCTCTACACCTGGTGCCCTAAAGCCATCTGGTTTGGGAGTCGCTGGCCCAACACTCGTTACATGGGTAACTCAGAGCCTAAGAAAACGAGCATTACAGTAGAGGAGGCCCGAGCAGATTCGAATCGTGGCATGGGCTACTCGAGTAATAAAACCTAGGGGGTGTCTCTACATCTGGTGCCCTAAAGCCGTCTGGTTTGGGAGTCACCAGCCTAACACTCGCTACATGGGTAACTCAAGCCTAAGAAAACGAATCTTGCGCAAGGTCAAGCAAAGAATGAATGGTGTAGACCACCAGCTTGTCTCGAACCGTGGCCTTTGTTACTCGAGTAAATAAACCCGAAGGGGTGTCTGTACACCTAATGGCCCAAAACCATCTGGTTGGGAGTCATTGGTCCAAAACTCGTTAAATGGGTAACTTTGAATAGCCTAAGAAAACGAGACAAGTGAAGTGGGCTAATAAAGAGAAAAGATAATACGAGAAAAAAATCTCGGCCTTAAACAAGAAGTCATGAAGGAGAAACCCCTACTGAATGCTGCATCGCATAGTGCATTTGTCATATGACGTCAATCCTGCTGAGAACATTGTCGAGAATGGAGACAGAGTGCCTTTGATGAGGGAAGGTAGTTCTTTTGGATTCGACCTCACTCACGTACAGTGACCATGAATGCTTGAAGGTGTTCTTACGATTTCATAACTCATCAAATAGAAAATCATCAACTCACGAGGGATCGAAAAAAAAAAAAACTTCCAATCTAGTACATTCACGGTTCACAACTTGCTAGATTGTGCGATCAATAGATATTCAATTTCATGTGCTTTAATTGCATTTTTGTCGAGATTATAATATCTTTGTGTTGAACTAACACTAACGGCCCGAGCCTTCAAGTTTTGGCAATTGTTAGTCATCTGATATGCAGGATCTTGCAGAGCTGTGGATAACTCAGCACGGTCAACATCGCGAGTTTTCGATAGAAATTCTTGGTAGTGACACGCGCCAAGGCAGGGGCAGTTAAGAATCGTGAAATGGAAGGAAGTTGAGGCTGCACAGAACTCCTCGTCATTGGGCCTCTCCCCAATCCCGACTATCACTGCCTCGACATCAAGTTGATCCACGTGCATGAGCATATACAAGGATGATATAATGCTGGACAACAGCATATCGACCGTCAAGAATGATCAAAAGGCCAAGGAGCTAACATAGCTGTCGATCATCACAGAAAGCGAAACAGACTGCCTCAACTCGATGAAATGAAGACGTCCAAGAACAGGCAGAGTACCAAACCAATGTTGAAGTCTAGAAACTACACTTCACGACGAGGCGTGATCCGATCAAATATTGGCAAACAATGGCGACAGTCGAATCGTATCATTTGACTGAACAGGGGTCATTTCTATCTAGAACATATGTTGTGCACATGCATCTGTCCATAACATATCTGCCAGATCATGCATAACACCTTTTTCATGCATGCAGGTTCGATCAAAATGAAAATCTGCAGGAAAGTACAAGCACGTCGCTTTCAACCTCACAAATGATCAGAGTGATGGCTTTTGCGGCATGGTACGTGGACGATATTGGTGGGAGATCCAGGACAAAAGCCGATCAACAATCCCATCCAAAAAAAAAAAAGAAAAAAAGAAAAAAGACTAAAAACAACAAACCCTGGGAAGGGCTGAGATCCACGCGAACCACAACAAGATGGTGAGCACCCCTGGGAAGGGCTGATATCCACAAAAAGAAAAAAGACAAAAAACAACAAACCCTGGGAAGGGCTGAGATCCACGCGAACCACAACAAAGATGGTGAGCACCCCTGGGAAGGGCTGATATCCACAAAAAGAAAAAAGATAAAAAACAACAAACCCTGTGAAGGGCTGAGATCCACGCGAACCACGACAAAGATGGTGAGCACCCCTGGGAAGGGCTGATATCCACAAAAAGAAAAAAGACAAAAAACAACAAACCCTGGGAAGGGGTGAGATCCACGCGAACCACAACAAAGATGGTGAGCAACCCTGGGAAGGGCTGATATCCACAAAAAGAAAAAAGACAAAAAACAACAAACCTTGGGAAGGTCTGAGATCCACGCGAACCACAACAAGATGGTGAGCACCCCTAGGAAGGGCTGATATCCACAAAAAGAAAAAAGACAAAAACAACAAACCCTGGGAAGGGCTGAGATCCACGCTAACCACAACAAGATGGTGAGCAACCCTGGGAAGGGCTGATATCCACAAAAAGAAAAAAAAGACAAAAAACAACAAACCCTTGGAAGGGCTGAGATCCAAATAATCGACCGGCGACGATAACCGGCGATTACGAGATGGATGTCCGGCGACGAAAACCGGCTCCGACAAAATAACCAACCGGCGACGATACCCGGGGGTTACGAGATGGGTGACCGGCGACGATAACCGGCCCCGACAAGACAATCGACCGGCGACGATAACCGGCGATTACGAGATGGATGTCCGGCGACGAAAACCGGCTCCGACAAAATAACCAACCGGCGACGATACCCGGGGGTTACGAGATGGGTGACCGGCGACGATACCCGGCCCCGACGAAACAATCGACTAGCGACGATAACCGGCGATTACGAGATGGATGTCCGGCGACGAAAACCGGCTCCGACAAAATAACCAACCGGCGACGATAACCGGGGGTTACGAGATGGGTGACCGGTGACGATACCCGGCCCCGACGAGACAATCGACCGGCGACGATAACCAGCGATTACGAGATGGATGTCCGGCGACGAAAACCGGCTCCTACAGGATAACCAACCGGCGACGATAACCGGGGGTTACGAGATGGGTGACCGGCGACGATACCCGGCCCCGACGAGACAATCGACCGGCGACGATAACCAGCGATTACGAGATGGATGTCCGGCGACGAAAATCGGCTCCTACAGGATAACCAACCGGCGACGATAACCGGGGGTTACGAGATGGGTGACCGGCGACGATACCCGGCCCCGACGAGACAATCGACCGGCGACGATAAACCGGCGATTAGGAGATGGATGTCCGGCAACGAAAACCGGCTCCTACAGGATAACCAACCGGCGACGATAACCGTGGGTTACGAGATGGGTGACCGGCGACGATACCCGGCCCCGACGAGACAATCGGCCGACGACGATAAACCGGCGATTACGAGATGGATGTCCGGCGACGAAAACCGGCTCCGACAAGATAACCAACCGGCGACGATAACCGGGGGTTACGAGATGGGTGACCGGCGACGATACCCGGCCCCGACGAGACAATTGACCGGCGACGATAACCGGCGATTACGAGATGGATGTCCGGCGACGAAAACCGGCTCCGACAAACGGTGACACCTGTAGAATCGTATCAAAAGACTGTACAGGGGTCATTTTTCATTTTAAATGTTGTGTCACATGCATTGAATAAGTGATAATTCTGTACGTGATCCATGCAGGTTAGGTGTCAAGGTCCTAGCCTATCAGAGTCAAAAGCAATGGTTGCCAAGAACGATGTGCGAGGACGAACTCCAAGGATGCCCTTCAAAGCTAGTCAGGAGAATAACTTCCTTTGATGACAATAGGATGGAATAAGGTGATTACGAGAGGGGTGACCGGATATGAGACCCAGCATTCACAGGACAATCGACCGGATACGAGACCCGACGATTACGAGACGAGCGACAGGTTAGGGATTGATGCATTGACACCTTTACGAATGTGTTGCATGCCTTACATCTTGCGTTGCATCATAAGTTGTATGTGTTGCATCATGTATGCACTGTCATTCTTATGCACTGTCATTCATGCATCGTGTGTCTACTTCTTTATCATGTTCATTTCATTTAACATTTCATAAACATGATAAAGAGGGGCAGCTGTAGACACCCAAATTTTGCGCTTCGTATACTAACTGTGACAGGAGGGCAAAATCGTCAATGAACCGGCCTGTGAGAGCGAGGGATGCACAAGTGCGAACACTCGACGCCACCGCAACGATTTACAAATCAAAACCGACGTGACAGCAGGGCCGTCCGAAATGAGCATGCCCGAATGATGTGGCACGTCTCCCAGTGATTCCCGGACTGCAAAATATAAACCTGTCGGCGAAAATCGATGTCACGACACGCGAATCGAGGTGCAACACGGAAATCGAGAAAATCATCCCACCCAGCCGCGGATTGATCTGCGGCCAAACGATTAAAATAATGGTGGTGCGCACGGGACTCGAAACCAGGAAACCAGCTGAGTGCGATGGGGGGTGGGCCAGCCAGCCGCAGATTAATCTGCGGCCAGGCCGCAGATCAATCTGCGGCTGCCCTAAACCAGCTTATTTCAGCTCAGTTTCTTCATTTCATCCAAGGGGTTCAGCAGCAGCAGCGGCGAAAAAAGAAAGAAAAAGAAGGAGAAAACAGCAAGCAAATAAGAGAAATCAAGAGAGAAAAGAGTGAGAAATAGTGAGCAATTGTACCCATTTTGTGAGATTACATCTCATATTTTCTACTCTATTCAATACACAAATTCATACATATTGTGGGGATTATTTGCAAGGTGAAAAATCCTTTGTTTTAGCATCTTGTTTTACCATTTTTTGTTAAGCTTTTTGTCATCCAAATTATATTAAATGTAGTTGTTCTTGTATATTGTTGTGAATCCATGGATTGAGGGCTATTAGTGAGGGTTCCCAAATGGAACGAAATTCCTCCTAATGGCCCGATGATATCCATTTGATAAATTTTTAGCTCGTTATATTAATGTAGCGATTTTGGTTGTGAGCCTAGGATGCGACCCCTTGGTCCAAATCCGATGATGGACAATTTTGATGCATGTAATAGGATCGATTATCCTTGATTGTAAATATGTAATCGTCGGGCCTTAAAACGATACCAAGTCAAAAATCGGGTTTAAGGCCCCGAAATAGTGAAATCTATGCTTGTGGCGTTTGGGGTTCTTTTGATGGCTTACATGCCCATGAATAACCCCAACGCATTTTAATGCTTGATTTGATTTATGAGACAAAGGATCTTCAAAGCCAAAACAATAAAGATTTTTCTAAAATTAATCAAAGTAGGATATTAGCATCACGAGGCTAAAAATTGGAAATGCTAATGAAAGTCGATTCCTATTCTACGAGAAAGCTAAAGAGAAGTTGTTTTCAAATGCCACAAAAATGGTTTTTATAAAAAGAATTAAACGTTTTACTAAACCTTGATACATAGGACGAAAGAGATCCTAGAAATTGCCCATCATTTATGAAGGTAACGTATAAATCTCGATTCCTATTTTGGTTAAGGTTTAATAAATTCATGTTTTGCCAAAGCAACGTTTAATGAAAATCTCATAGCTTTGACAATTAAAATCAAATCTTTTCTCATAAAGAAATAAAGTTTTCTCGTGTATGCCGAAAAGACATTCCGAAGCGTTCTCCAATCAAAGCACGACTTTCCCAAAAAATCCAAATGATTCTTTCATACAAACTCACCACAACATTCACATAGGCACACATACACACACGCGCATATACACACACACATTCGAGAATTAAAGGATAGGAAAGCATCAAGATTGCGGTAACCGTGGTTCACGGAAGTCGGGGGGTGCCTAACACCTTCCCCTCGCTTAAGCAAGCCCCCGAACTCTATGAATCTCGGTTCGCAGACCAATTAATTCGGAGTCACATATGAGCCAGCGATTTATAAAAAAACGAAAACTTGGATGAGTTGGTACATCCATTTCAAATATACCAACTGGCGACTCTGATTAATTGGCTCATCATAAAAAATGATCTTTCAAAACCCCGTCGACATCAATGCCGACCTTTTCCCCAAACTCATCTAATACAAAGGCTAAAATCGGAAAAGGACAAATATCGCGAAAGAGACGAAAAACCCGGCGTCGACAGTATCTAGTGACTGTTATGAGGTAATATATAGTGTGTATCATGACTATTATATATTTTATATTACATGAGAAAGAGAGAGCTGAGTCGGTAGAAGGGACTAAAGCAGGGTAATACCTATGATGTAGTAAGTTGATGAGACTAATTTCTAGATTGATTTAAAGGAAGTCCCACTAATAGTTTTATTTAAATTAGTGGACTAACCTAAGGTGTTTAATGTCAAGGAAATTGATAGGCTAGTAAGTTATTAAATGTTCTATTGAATATGGTATGTTTAAATGAGTTATGTGAAATCTTCAATAATAATGACTTATAACCCCACTAGAAATTATTAATAGTGGACTAGTCCAATCTATTTATTAAACAAGCCAATCCAAGGTAAGTGTATGAACTTGTAACTGGGTTATTAAAATTTTGACCCAACTCTGGCAATGTAGCCACCCGAACTCAAAGAGGGAAGGATAATAGTGTTATGTCACTTTTTATTTTATTTATTTAAGTACAAGTTGGTGACCAACTCTTACCAACTCTGTGTACTTCATGCATAGCAAAGAAATAGATAAGGGAAATCCCTTAAATTAGGGGATAGCAAGGAAAAAGATAAGGGGAAATCCCTTAATTCGGGGGATAACAAGGAGAGAGCGAGAAGATATGATGACCAAGTAAAGATTTGGGGAGATTATATATGGACTACCTCATTCAGTCTAGCAAATGTTACTTCCCTAATCTTGTGAGTTATGGAGGCACGAACTAACTGAGAGAGAAAAGAAAGAGGGTCACAGACCACTTAAAAAGGAGGTTCCGTGTATGCCTCCAAACTTTATTCCATATTTCAGGAAAAAGAAGAGCAGAACAACCAAATCAAGAGGTGAAACGTCTTTCCATCTCAGTAGTTATGATTTACATATATATATATATATGTTATATTCTTGCATGCCCGGACTAGCGTAAAAGTCAGGAATAACGTATGAGCTAAATCCTCTGTAATCATGTCTTGAATATGACCATGAATGTTGTCCATAAGACTTATGACCGAGTCCTAGTGAAACCAATATAAGGAATGGACTATGTCTGAAGGGATTATAATAGTCTGTCTTGCTAAGAGAGTCAAAGATAAGTAATGGTAGAAATGCCAAAGCTGTTTCGATAAGGTTCGTCGCCTTACTCCGAACCCATGAACCTAAATGATGAGGATGTCGAAGCCATTCCGATGGTGTTCGTCATCCGACCCCAAACTAAGATTAGGTTCCCAAAGGGAACCCATAGTTGAACCCAGAGGTTCTGTTAGTTTCTAGGGGGCTGGTCTAGTGCTGGACCCGAAGTCGAGAATCCTTTATATCAATAAGGCTCGGACCTGACTTCTGAAGTCACAACTCTGAAGCCGAAGTCCTAAGGTCTTTGAGACCGAACCTGACTCGCGAAGCTTCGGAGTCAAACTTGAGTTCGTCGTATGACGTTCTCAAAGCCAAACCTTAAAGCACCATCCAATTTCGAAGAAGACATCCGATGTACGAAGGGTCCCCGATGTACAAAGGGTCCCCGAATTACAACAAGTTCCGAAGTGGAGCCGAAGCTAAAACCTTGTAGACAGCGAGTCGGTCAGACCCCGAACTATGTTCCTAGTAGTATATGACCTCAGAATAATTAGTCAAAGGGCGTTCTTTGAGCTGAAATCATGTAGGGACCTTAGTCTTAGTAAGTTGTGAAGAAGGCCCTACCATCGTAAAGTGATTTCACTACGATCGTAGAATGCACTTATATCAGTAGAGTGAATTAGCCGAACCCCTTGACAATCGTAGAGTAAGATAGCCGAACCACTCGACAGTCATAGAGTTTTACTTAGCAGTCGTAGAGTAAATTAGTTGAACCCCCTCGACAATCATAGAGTAAGTCAGTCGAACCCCTCGGCAATCGTAGAGTAAGATGGGCAGGTCTTGTAGGCCATCGTAGAGTGAACTTAACGATCGTAGAGTCAACCTCTACTGATCGTAGAGCTTCATCAGACCATAATAGAGTTTCGCTCGTGATCGTAGAGTCACAGCAGAGCACTGTTAAGCCAAGCCAACTAACCTTGGCATAACGTCACCTAATCAGTGATCATAGAGTCACCCCACTGATCGTAGAGTGACTGATCGTAGAGTGACTCCATCGATGGTATTAAAGCCCTATTAATCATAAAGCTGACATAGCAAACCGTAGGGTGTTTGATTGGATAACAGAACAGACCATACGAGTATATTAAGCAAGTTTATTTAATTCATTATTAATTATTAGCTTAACTGATCGAGAAATTAATTATAATCACTGTAGGATACCTGCAGAGCAGAATCATAAAGTAAATCTATAAGTAGCGAATCAGACAAGTTCTTCAGTAACTTTCTTCTATATGAAAATGTATTTTAAACCATGTGCTTATGGTAGATAATGGATTATGTTGCTTTAGTTGCACTAATTGACTATATGAATATCATGTGACTAAATGCAAAGCATAGAAGTTGTGAAGTATGTGTTAGTTATACCATACGAAGTTATAATATGTTGCATGACAAATATTATGCATATAGATATGCATATCCTGAGATGTATGAAGTATAAGTATGCTGCATATAGAGATGTGTATCATGAAATGTATGAAGCATATAGAAATGCATTGAACAGAATTTTTAATGCATGAATAGATGTAACTTGTATGTTATGTGAAGCATGAAATGTGTAGACTGTTGGACTTGCTGAGCCGTCGTGCTCAACCTTGCAAACAATTTTGCAGATAAAGGTCGATACAAACAGATGACCCTAGTGTCAGAGAATTCAGAATAGACGAAGGTTCACAAGAAGGAATTGTGATGGAAGATGTTTAGTGTTTTGATAACAATAAACACATGCATGTAATCCTGTTAGAGTAATTGTACTCGACCGTATGTTAAACGCTAGAATACTATGCATAGTCTAAAATGGGATTATGAATACTCGCAAGGTAATGTATCAATATAAAACATATTATTTATAATTTGAGATGTATAGTTTAGATCATGTAAGATCTACAGATGTAATAACCGATTGTTAAGGTTACAGATTCTGGAATAGAAGGATTAATATACTAATTGGTATTAAAGCTAGGATGTATTCATTAAATTATGAATAAAAGTTGTATATTTTGAGATGAAGGTAGTATCGTGACGCACCAGGTCCAGGTTCAAGGGACCTGGATTTGGGAGTGTGACAATCTTTCTCAATCTTTCATTCTTAGCTTCAAGATTGGAGAAAGAGCCAATATTTCGTAGAGCTATTTCCAACTCCATTTGTACTTTCTTTTTCTCCTCTTGAAGAAGAGAATGGTCCTTTGATTAAACCCTAAACCATTTTATATACTTATGCAGATCAAATGTAATGTCGTGCAATGCAGCTCTTAAATCATCTATATCTACATCTGGAGAATTGAAATCAAATACTTCACTAATATCAACTTCTTGATTATTAGTAGTGTTTTCTGCTTCTATGGCCATAAGATATAAATTTGCTATCTGGGGTCCTTTGTCTTGCAAGATTTTGAAATTGAATCATTCTCAAAATCACTCTACGAACCTTCTATGACAAGACCTTTATCCTTCTTCTGGAACTTCCTGTAGCTTTTGAATTCTTTCTTTGGAGTTGATTCTCTCTTCTTCTTGTCTTTCTTTAGCTCCCCTCTCAGGGGTTTGTTGCACTCAGTGATATAATGACCTGACTTTTTATAATTGTAGCACAGGTCCTTTAAGTGATCACGATTTCTGTTGTTGCTGTTGGGGCTTGCTACTTCTACCTTGTCTCATGAATTTCCTTAATCTTCAGGAAAACAGAGCAATTTCTTCATCATCATCATCAAAATCATCTTCAATTGGAGCTTGGAAACTGCCTCTAATGCTTTAAGGGTGGCTCCTCTTTGTTTTCTTTTAGATTCTGAAGCAGTCTCTGCCCTTTGGTTTAGCTCGAGTTCGTAGGTAAGGAGATTACCATAAAGCTTCTGTATAGACATCTCATTCAGATTCTTCGATTCTCTTATAGCAGTGGTTTTTGCATCTAACTTGCTTGGCAGAGCTCTCATGAATTTAATATTAAGGTCTTTATTGAGATAAACCTTTCCAAATGCTCTGAAGGAGTTAAGCAACACGTTAAACCTTTCATAAGTTGTTGTTATGTTCTAGCCAGGGACATGGGAGGACATTTCATATTGTTGAGTTAGTAGGGATTGTTTGTTTTCCCGAACTTCTTTAGTTCCCTCATACATCACCAGGAGAGCTTCCTATACTTCCTTTGCCATCTTGCAGTTGATCACATTCTCAAAAAGCTTGTCCTCCAAAGCCATGAACAAAATTTTTTGGCTCTCTTATCGAGCTGCATGAGTTTCTTCTCCATATTAGTCCATTCGGCCTTTTACTTGATCACACCCTTATTTGGATCTTTTGTTGTTGGAGCTAGCTTCGTGGGAATATATAGGCCATTTAGAAAAACATTAAACAACTCCTCATCAAGTGCGTCCATATAAGCCTATATTTGTACTTTCTAGTTAGCAAATTTTTTTTTATTACATAGGGATGACTTGTTTCCACCACCAAGCACAGAACTGGTTTTATTTTGTGCCATTGATCTACTCAAGAGATTTAAGTTTTGATTACGAGAACATGCTTTAATACCACTTGTTGTTTTCCAAAGGCACTTGGAGATATAGAAGGGTTGAATAGATCATTTAAAAACTTTTCTTTTAAAGCAGTAATTACCAACTTATAAATTAAGCAGGTTAATTTAATTATGCACAACAGAATGATAATTTAAAAATCACCTTCAAAGATTTAAGAGATTTACAGTTCTAAATTTAGAACACAGATGGAATTAAGTCACAAATAAATATAAATGACTTTGCAGAAATATAAGTGTTGAATGTAAAGAGACACAAAGGATTTTAAGTGGTTCGGAGAACAAATATCTCCTAGCCCACTCTTATACTCTTCGAGTATGAATAATCCATTAAGGATAGGTGATCACTAAGATTCACTAAAAATAGTTACAATAACTGAATCACTGAGATTCCTTCAAGTTACAAAAACTTGGAACAAGTCAATAAGACTTGATTACGAAGGTCACTAAGACCTGAACAATCACTAAGACACATATTGAGTTGAAGGTGATGTTAAGTGGCTTTAAGTCTAACAATGAAAAACTTAGCAGCAGAACAAATAGTTCTAGATTCGTAGAGTAGTGTTCTTGAATGTTTGACAGCAATTCAACTTGTATATTTTGTGATCGTTACTGTTAGATTGAATCTGTGTGCCTTTTATATCGAGATTATCCTGTTTGAAAGTTGTCGTTGCTCATTTAATGCTCCAATCCTAAAAGATCTCTAATTAGGCCTGCAAATGAGTCGAACCGTTCATGAACAAGTTCGGTTCGATTCAAGTTCGGTTCGAGTTTAGTTCGATTTGAATAACTTGTCTACTCGAGTTCGCACATGGTATCACGTTCGATTGCTCGATCTAACATGTTTACGAACCATGTGGTTCAGTTCGACTTTGTTCGCGAATAGTTCGGGTTTGGTTCAATTTGATTGGTTTGCGAATTGCTCGTGAGATGCTCGAGGTCGAATTGTATTTCTTACATGTTTAATGTTTTTAAATTCTAAATACAAATAGTTGGTTATTTCATATTAAATTTTAAAATTTGTCTTATCAATAATTGTTAAATTTGTCGTAATTTTTTTTATTACTTAAACATCTTTTTATTTTTTTTAATAATTGATTATAAGTAAATATTTTTATTAAATAATTAATAAATAATAATGTGTACTCCTTCACCTCTAATTTAATTAAAATAATTTTAATATTTTCATAAAATTTTTAATAATGATTATTGGATTATTAAAATATACATCACCAATAATTTAATAAATTATAACTCATGTCATAAATCACATAAATAAAGCCATTAATCATCATGCAATGACAATTTGATATTAATTAAAGAATGATAAAATACAATTGCTTACATTTACTTGAGTTATTGAAATTGTCAAATCGAGATAAAGAATAAAGAAATCAAGTCATCAAATCATCAATGTATCGAGACTTCATTAATAGTCATTGTACAATTACGATTGTATATTACATCAACTATCAACTATATAATTAAAAGTGCAAACTTGAGTTTACCAATTTTTGAATTTTTTAGTGTTACAGACTTACAGCATATATGTGAGACAGTGAGAGAGAGTGGTTGGCTAACTTTGATTTATGTAACTAAGTAATCATATTTAGTTTTGGATAAATGATGAGTACAATATTTGGCCTAATTTTTGCTTTAGTGCATGTAATGAGTTGATTCAAATTTTGTGAACTTGATCGAGTTCAAATATGTTCATGAGTTGTTCGCGAACGAGTTTTTGTTCATGAACGTTTAGATGTTCGCGAACATAATGATGTTCGACCATGTTCGCGAACTCGAGCATATTCGCGAACTATTCGCAAACAACTAACGATTCGAACTCGCACATGTTAGCTGTTAGACATGTTATACGAATATGTTCGAGTTTAACTAATAGTGTTCGAGTTCGATTCGAGTTCGTCAAAGTTCGGATCAGATCGGATCGTTTGCAGCCCTATCTCTAATTGTTGACTTTTGGGAGAGTATGTGTCAGCTTTCTTTTGGCTGTGATATGTCATATCAGATTGTTGTAGTGACCTGCGCGTGGGTCGCTGTCACTTTATTAAATTTGCTATTAGGCACACTTCGATCTGATCTTCTTTTTAATCTTAAGATGTTCAGTAACTATCTTGGGATCTTCATTCTACAAGTCTTGACAATGTCAGTCCATTGTCAGAGTTGATATACTCTACGATTTTCTTAATCGTAGAGTTTCATGGTGGTTATAGAGTATATGTCTAGATGACTCTACGATTGGCAAGATCTACGTTTCATAGGCTCTACGATCTTTTTCAGATTCTACGATCTTCAACGAGCTCTATGTTCTCTTTCAGACTATGGTCTTCAATGAGCTCTACGATCTCTTTCAGACTCTATGGTCTTCAACTTGCTTTACGATCTCAGAGTAGACAACTCTACGATTTGTGGCAGACTCTGCGATCTTCAATATGCTTTATGATCTTAGAGTAGACTATGCGAACTTGACCAGTATGTTTTACGATCATTCAATAAGCTTTACGATCGTCTAAACAGCTTTACGATCGTTTAATTTCCTATAGTTTATCCATTCAATTTTACTCAACAAAATAGATTAATCTAACAAGTTTGATCTTCTAATCTAGGTCCTTTTGCATTAATTTCATTATAAGGACTTCACAAAAACTACTAGCTACAAATATATATTATATCATCATCAAATCAAATATGCATTTATCCTAACACTTTTCATCTACATTCTTATTATCATAATTATCTACTTACATTATCTCTTAATACGTTTTCTAATTTAGTTAATGTTCTTTAAAATTCATATTATTGATAACAACAATATTTTGTTATATAATATTTTTTATTATTAAATTATATAAGTATAATTATTTGAGTTTAATTAAAATTTTATTACTATATAAATAGATGGACATAGGAATATAGAAACAAATAAATCATTTGAAAGAGGAATACTATGATTTATATTATATAAGTAGAAGAATTATTATTGTATTTTTTTAATTAATTTTTTTTATCAATAATTAGTTATACATTATTAGTTAAACATAATATTTTAGAAGAAAATATTTTCTTTATATAAAAATCACTGTACACAATATTAATCTATTATTAGTTTAACTAATATATTAGTATAGTATAATATAAAAAAGTATAGATAATATAATAATTTTATAACAAAATAAAGTTTGTGTTTCGTACGGGATCATGAGCTAGTTATGAGTAAAAGAATAGAAAAATACATCTTATAAATGGGCATTCACTCTCATTTATAGTTATTAGTATTATGCCACACACTATGTGTGTGCAATCAAAAAGAAAAAATTAAATATTTGAATAAAAGTTTTAAAACTTGGGTAAAAATTAATGGAGAGAAAATAGAGATAAAATGTGGAGGAGAGAAAAAAAGTTAATTTTAACCAAATAACTATCCTATGTAGCGGTTGAAATAAAAATGTGACTAGGGCTTGTTAATGAGCCAAATCTTAATCCTGATTTGATCTGATTAAATATAATTTATTGAATTAAAATTTTAGTTCATTTATTTATTAATTTGTGATAATTTGATCCATTGAATCAATATTTCAAATGAATCAATCATAAATTTGATTTGGTCCACTAATCTACTAAATAAAAAAAAAAACTCGCATATCCCTATTAACTCGGTCAAACAACGAATTTGCATATTGCAATTCCAGTTGCCAATTCCTACAGTAAACTAACAAAAAAAATGCTTCCTTTTATTTTCATTTGTAGTATAATTGAGACTTCACTCATATATAATTTTACCTCATCATAAATAATAGCAAAATAGTAATCAGTTGGAATAAAAATTAGAGTCTCACTGTTTTTTTTTTGTGGCCCAAAATATTCTTAATGAAAAGTAATTAAACCAATCTTTCATTTAAAATTTTAGAATATCAGTTTGGTGTTTAACTTGAGATGTAAATTTATTTTATTTTTGGAATAACAATTTTATAATTAGTAGTAATATTTGTAAGTAGTTTACGATATTAATTTTGTATCAATCATAATCAAATAAATTCATATCAACTTTAAATTTTAGTATTCGCAAATCCTAGAAAAAATTGAATGATTATTTTTTTTTCTGAAATAGAATGAGTATTATGTAATTAAAGAATGAGTATTATGTAATTAAATAAAGCATATTATTGGCACAAACAAATTTTTAAAGGAAAAAAAACAACAAGAGCATACTTATTTTCTGTATGGACACATACTCTGACTCAGAGAGAGAGAGATAGAGAGAGAGAGAGGCAGTTACTACTAAAGATTAGGCAATAAGGAGGCATGAATTAGTACTTCTCTTTAGTGATTCTGTAGCATAGCATGCCGCTGCTGTTGCTAATTATTGATTACATGAGGAGTCATTGACTTTTCATTTTCATCTTCATTTTCGGTGTTCATTCATATACATAAATATACATATATGGGCACCAATTCACAGCAAACGGTTGTTGGGGCAACTAATTTCTTCCTTGCCGCTACAAGCTGTAGCGGCAGTGGTTGGCTTATGTTTTGCTTATCTGCCGCTACAGGCTGTAGCGGCAGGGAAGAGTTTTTTTTGCGCCAAAGGGCTTATAATACATATTAGTTTTTTGGTCTCCTTATTCTTATGTACTTCCATACTCAACCCAATTGTCATTTATTATCATAAAGTATATTATAAAAACATACAAAATTTTAGTTTCCTCCAATATATTAAAAACTTATAGATATATTTTATTTTTAAGTTAATTTATGAAATACTAAAATATAAAATATTAAAAATTTAAAATTAACAAATATAATAATAAATAGTATATAATTATTAATTAATATGATACTATTTATTATTATATTTGTTAATTTTAAATTTTTAATATTTTATATTTTAGTATTTCATAAATTAACTTAAAAATAAAATATATCTATAAGTTTTTAATATATTGGAGGAAACTAAAATTTTGTATGTTTTTATAATATACTTTATGATAATAAATGACAATTGGGTTGGGTATGAAAGTACATAAGAATAAGAATAAGGAGAATAAGGAGACCAAAAAACTAATACGTATTATAAGCCCTTTGCCGCAAAAAAAACTCTTCCCTGTCGCTACAGCCTGTAGCGGCAGATAAGCCAAACATAAGTCAACCACTGCCGCTACAGCGGCAAGGAAAAAATTGGTTGCCCCAGCAACCGTTTGCTGTGAATTGGTACCCTACATATATATACTCCCTTGTTCACACTTCTCTTATGTTCGAACATTCTTAACTCTCATATTTCTTATTGCCCTCTGTATTTACTTTTATTCATTAGTTCTTTCTAATTTATAGAAATTGACATTAAAACTAGAGTGAAAAAGTAAAAAAATTTAATTTAATATAATTACAAAAAAAAAATGGATCAATTTGGATCATGATCCGTATTATTGAATCAAGTGGATCATGAAAAGAATCAATGATCCATTACATAGTGAATCAAATCATTGATCCATTATCATACTTGATGGATCATGTTGAATCAAAGCATGATTTGCTCAATTCCGACCCATTGACAGGCCTAATTATGTGACACTACTCCATCAAAAACACTGATTTTGGACAGGAATACTTGCTTGCAAAGGCAGCCCATATATATGTCGCAAATCTTTGGGTTAAGAAAGCATTGGAACTGGACACAAAAGTATTAGGAGACTTTTGTAAAGATTCATTGTCACCTGATTAGGAGACTCTTGTAAGTTGTAAAGATTCATTGTCACCTAATCTTTCAATAGTTTTTTTTAACATATAGCTAATCTTAATACCATATAGGAGGCTCTTGTCAATTGATTGAGGATCTTTTTCCCTACCCAGTTTGTCAGTTTTTAAAATTAAGGAAAGGATAGAAAAGTCGAGGAAAATTATAATTTTTCATAAAAATATTATGTTTGTGAGTTTTTTAAATCAAGAAGGTAAGAAGAGCAAAAAAAAATTGAACCCAATTTTCTTTATATATTTTTCTGACCAAAATGGTAGAAAAGCTAAAAAAAAGAAAATGAATTTAATAAATTTATTTTTAATTTTGTAATTGTCCTTACTTGTAACACATAAAATATAAATTTTAGACATTCATGTCTTAATTTCTTTACTAAACTCACAAAGAGAACTAAAAAAAATATTATTTTTTTATTATTTCTTGAGTTAAAAATTCATAAAAATTCTAGTGTGGAAAACTCACAAACAGAGTATTTGAAATTTTACAATCAATAAACAGATCCATTTGATAAAAATACTTTAATCAGGGAAAAAAAGAGTGAATTTTCTTGCCCTAGGGATAAGGAAGGACCTTTGACAGTCATCAAATTAATGATGGCCCACCCTCAATGCTTTTGCCCATTTTGTGTGAATGAAGGTTTTAAAATCTCATCAAATCATGTCTGAACTCGTAGCAAATCCTTATTTTTTGTCTTTTACTCTGTACTAGCTAGGCACGGGTGATATTTTATATTATGATATTTAATAATTTGATTGTGCATAATTAGTCGAATTCATATTAATTTATTTATTTTTTATTATTTGATGTTGAGCTTTTTATTTTTGGGTTTTATTAGTTCTATATGTATATAATTTTTTGTTTTTACCTTTTAATTTGTTTTAAAATTTATATTTAATAATTATAAAGGTGTCATAATATTATCAAAAAAAATCATTGTTAAAAGATTTATTGTCATAATATATATTTTTTATTTAATAATTAAAAAGTTGGTGCAATAGTACACAACTGAGTTTGACATTAAAAACAGATAAACAATATGTTTTGTTTGGTATTTGATCGTTACTATATTATAAGTAATTATTTCTTAGATGGAAGGATTAGGTGAAAGAGACAATTAAGTACTCACCGATTAAATATCAAAAACTTATGAACTCTTCTAAAAGCATAGTATACATGTGTTTATGCAAAGTTGAAAATATCACTCTACGACGGCCATTCAACAATTTTAGAAATTACAAAGGACAAAAATATAGAAACAAATCATACAGGAAGAGGAAACAATTAGTATATATGTATACACTTCAAACAAATTTACATGTGTCAGACTTATTTGTTACGACGTGGTTGCCCAACTTCCGTTGTTCGTATCTCAATCATCTAATAGCACTACGCAATTCCTTTTTATTATTTTTCTCCATTTTTGATATATAACAATGTCTTTCGGTTGATCTCTATAATGAAGGAAGATGACAGAAAATCGTCTATGAGAAGGACTTAAGGTATTGAACGTTTTGTTCCAAACAAGGTCATGTAAAGTAAAACTGCAAACTTCGTTTGAAAAACTCCAGTGCAACTGATGCAACTCTAGAATAAAGATATTCATTAGTGCGTAAATCGATTTATATATCACCACTGATAAACACCCAAATAAGCTTAGCTTAGTAGCTTAGCCTTTTCTATTGGCGTGACGTTGTTGGATGCTTCTGATCAATAGGAAGCGGGAGAAGGATTGATTGCCCTAGAAAGACTGAAGTTCAACGTAACCGAAGTAGGACTATTCCACCGGACTAGAAAGTTTTTCATTACAAGGAATATGACACTTGCCATCAAGATTCACTGTTTGTTAAATATAAACAAACGTTGACATTATTACTTTTAATATTTGTTATTAATACATTTAGGAGTTAGCATTAAAGGATTTGAGCACCTAGGTATACGAATAATTCATTCTTTGTTAAAAATAAATTGTATGAATATGAACCATTGATGTTATTACTCTTAATATTTATTTTTAATACATTTTGAAGTGAACATTAAATACTCTTAATATTTGTTTTTAATACATTTTGAAGTGAGCATTAAATACAAAAGGTGGTGACTGAGGACCATATTTTGATAAAAATAAATTATAAGAATATGAACTATTGATGTTGTTACTCTTAATATTTGCTTTTAATATATTTTGAAGTGAACATTAAATACTTTTAATATTTGTTTTTAATATATTTTAAAGTGAGCATTAAATACAAAAGTTGGTGAGTGAAAACCATATTTTGATACTAAAACAGGTAGGGGCCAACTTTAAATATGATTTTATATTCTTTGGTTGGTTGATTGATAAATCAACAGTAGAGTTTAAAAAAAATTGAAATAAATAGAAGAAACTTAAATGTTGAATATCATGTAAATGTGAAGGACTTTTCTTGTTATCAGCAGAATAATTTTGAAACGCAATTATTCAATTCTAGAATGTTGATATTGGCTTTGATTACACAGAAATTAAAAAATAAAATAAAATAAAATACGAAATATGAAATGTATGAATAAATAAACAATGATTAGACCGTCTAATATTAAGAATTTTGCATGGTCAGTTTGTTAGAATACAAATAATAATTTCTAATAGAAAAAGACAGAGGGAGTCACGGACGAAGCTACGTCAACGGGAGTGGGTCAATTTACCTCGCCGAATTTGTTTTTTGTTTTTTGTTTTTAAATATATGCTAAATTTAAATAATTAAAAAAATAGGTATAATATATAAATTGTTTGTGATACTCTCAAATTTGGGTTACCTCAAACCACTATCCATACATAACAATTATTTAACCATAAACATGTTGGGTTTCCTCACCCATTATTGAGGAGACAAAGAAAGTGGTAGACAAAGTGGGTAAGAAAAATAAAAAGAAATGTTATCCTTTTTGTTAATGGTTTGAAAGAAAAATTGGCAGCCTCGGGAGAAAGAAAAGGGAATGAAAACATGCATCATGTTTTCAGCAAAAGGGGAATGAATTTGGAAGGTGGACACAAGGAAGTAAGTGGTGGGGCCACAAGTCCTTTTATTCCTCTTTGCAGGTTACTTGAACTTGTCTATATATGCATATCCTTCTCCATTCTGCTAAGGTATGAAATAGCAAGAGATTTCATCCGAGAGAGTAAAGAGAGAAACACCAACCCGAGAGAGAAAAAGAAAAGAGAGAGAGAAGCTTCTGCAAAAGCTTTAGAAAAATAGAGAGAAAGAAAGATCAAGCAAATAGGTATTTTATTTAGGTATTTTATCACATAGTTATTGTGGTGAGATAATTTGAGTTTGTACTCAAATTAGGATATCTTTGTATTCTCTCAATTTATTCTAGTAGATTTTTCGGAGATCGTCCCGTAGTTTTTACCTCTTAGTTATAGAGGATTTTTCACGTAAAAATCTTGGTGTCTCGTGCTTGATTATCTCTTCTCATTATTTCCTACAGTGGTTATTATTTTGGTGGAACTGTAAATTTAATCTGTTTGACATGTATTGATATTTTTGGCCCATTAATTTATCAAAGACAACAGTATTTGGGAGGTGATTTTTTCCAACAATTGGTATCAGAGCTAAGGTTATTTGCGCAGTTATTTTTGATAAATTTTATGGAGGAATCAGCTGGAGCCATGATTAAATTGACCTTTTCAAATTTTTCGATCTGGAAGCCCAGAATGGAGGATATCCTTTAGTGTAAGGATTTGTATGATCCGTTAGAGCTCGAGGGAAAGAAGCCCGCGGCTAAATCTGAGGCTGATTGGAAAAAGATGAACAGGAAGACTATTGGTCACATCCGACAGTGGATTGATCAAAGTGTGTTCCACTATGTTTTGCAGGAGACGGATGCTCACACTTTATGGACTACACTAGAGTCTATGTACGAGAAGAAGAATGCACAAAATAAAACTTTTGTGATTCGTAAAATTGTGAACTTCAAGTACAAAGACGGGAGCAGTGTGTCAGAGCATATGAGTGAGTTCCAAGGATTGGTGAACCAGTTGTCCACCATGAAGTTGAATCTTGATGATGAGATTCAGGCTCTTTTGCTTCTCAGTTCGTTGTCAAATAGCTGGGAGACTTTGGTGGTGTCTCTAAGTAATTCAGCTCCAGAAGGAAAGCTAATCGTGCAGATGGTCAAGGACAGTCTTCATAATGAGGAGACAAGACGGAAGGAGCAAGGCATGAATTTTGAGACACAAACACAAGTTTTTGTTGCGCAGAGTAGCGGCAAAAATAGAGAGACGAACTCTCCTGAAGATGACAAATTCAGGAGAAAGATAAGAGGAAAAGAGATAATTTATTTTCACTGCCAAAGACCGGGTCATATAAGGTGAGAGTGCAGATTTCTAAAGAAGGAACAGTCTAAAGAAAAAGATGAGGATAAAGACTCAATTATGTATTTATCCGACGTTGATGTAGCCATTGTTAGTGATGGTAAACCCAAGTGTCAAGTTAATGAATGGGTTGTTAATTCGGGTGCTTCGTTCCATGCAACTTCGCGTGGTGAGATCTTCACATCCTACACTAGTGGTAATTTTGGCTATGTATGGATGGGAAATGGTAGTGCATCCAAGGTTATCGACACTGGGGATATTTGTTTGGAGACTAATAATGGTAGCAGGTTGATGCTTAGAGAAGTCAGACATGTTCCAGATATTCGCCTTAATTTGATGTCTACTGGTAAGCTTGATGAGAATGGTTATAGCAGTTCCTTTGGTGAAGGTCAATGGAAGCTCACTAAAAGGTCTCTAGTGGTGACTAGAGGAAAGAAGGTAAACACTCTTTACACAATGCGGGCGCATGTGAAAGGTGTTGAAGATGGGGGAGCTAGGCGCAAAAGGATGTGGTATAAAGCCATGCGAGATGGGAGAAAAGTTTTGCATGAAAATCACGAGAAAAAAGTTCTTCGCTTTAAATGGGTACCAAAAGTGAAGAAGGAAAATGATAGCTCGCAACCAGGATACAAAGTGGTTGTGAAAGAATTTGACAAGCAAAAATCTGTCAAGTTTGAGTTAGATCCTCCCATCAAGATGAACCATGCCGATGAGATAAAATCCGGTATGAAGAAAGTGAATTCCAAGAAGCTTGAGTTGAGTCAAGGCTTCGTTGGGATTAGCTCCAAGTGAGGGAGCTGTGGTTTGGTGTGCAAATTCAGTCTTGGAAGGTTATACAGAAGTAGACATGGCAGGTTCCGAAAAGAAGAAGTCTACTTCGGGGTATTTGTTTACTTTTGCAGGGGGAGCTGTATTATGGCAGTCCAAGTTGCAGAATTGTGTTGCTTTATCTACTGCTGAGTTAACAACGAAATGGTGTGGTTTTTCCAAGAGCTGAGTTTGACACAGGAATCGACTCCAAGTGACGGGGTCATGATGAATACCTCCTCTCAAGGGTTCGGAGGGGGAGATTGTTGGGTTTCCTCACCCATTATTGAGGAGACAAAGAAAGTGGTAGACAAAGTGGGTAAGAAAAATAAAAAGAAATGTTATCCTTTTTGTTAATGGTTTGAAAGAAAAATTGGCAGCCTCGAGAGAAAGAAAAGGGAATGAAAACATGCATCATGTTTTCAACAAAAGGGGAATGAATTTGGAAGGTGGCACAAGGAAATAAGTGGTGGGGCCACAAGTCCTTTTATTCTTCTTTGTAGGTTACTTGAACTTGTCTATATATGTATATCCTTCTCCATTCTGCTAAGGTATGAAATAGCAAGAGATTTCATCCGAGAGAGTAAAGAGAGAAACACTAACCCGAGAGAGAAAAAGAAAAGAGAGAGAGAAGCTTCTGCAAAAGCTTTAGAAAAATAGAGAGAAAGAAAGATCAAGCAAATAGGTATTTTGTTTGGGTTTTTTATCACATAGTTATTGTGGTGAGATAATTTGAGTTTGTACTCAAATTAGGATATCTTTGTATTCTCTCAGTTTATTTTAGTGGATTTTTCGGAGATCGTCTCGTGGTTTTTACCTCTTAGTTATAGAAGGTTTTCCACGTAAAAATCTTGGTGTCTCGTGCTTGGTTATCTCTTCTCATTATTTCCTGCAGTGGTTATTATTTTGGTAGAACTGCAAATTTAATCTGTTTGGCATGTACTGATATTTTTGGCCCATTAATTTATCAAAGACAACAGTATTTGGGAGGTAATTTTTCCCAACAAAATAAAAGGTTTTAAGTAAAGCAAACTGAATAATAAAAACATCTCCCATAAAAGGGTTACATAGTTTTTCAAAATAAGTCCCAGGTTTTCTAAACAACATAAGTTATGATTAAAGATCAACAACAATGATATACAATGATATAGATATTGTATATCCAAGGTATTAGAATAATGATTTCAATTAACTTGAGCTTTGAACAACGAGAATCCAAAAGTCAGAAGTTTATGTTATAATAAGGGAGATATGCAATGATAACTTGTTATATGAAAGAATAGGATTTAGAAACTTACGTATTTATGGACAAGATATGAATAGAGAACTTGCGTTAAGTAGGTTTAGGGTTAGAAACTTGTTTAACATAAAAGAGTTAAGGGTAAGAAACTTACCTCGTGCGTAGTTCTCTTACTTACAAATCACGTACATTAAACAACCTACACATTCCGTTTATATAGCAATAACAATAATTAGTTATAATATTCTCAACACCTCAAAACTCACTCTCATCCAACCCCATCTTAATATCTCAATTGTTTTCTGATTATCAAACTCATTTCAGAAGTTACATGTTTAATTATAACAATATCACACTTAAGAATTCCTAAAACTTAATGTTAAGTTAAGGTTCATCAACTTTATATTTTATAATCATCAAGTATATGCTTACCATCCATCACAATATCTTAGTATTCAATTAATACATTAGTCTAAGCTTTAAACATGCATAGGATAACATAACATGACCAAAAAGAAAGAAAAAAAAAATAATATTTTCTGCATCTCCCGTCGGGGCGGGAGTTTTCTTCACAAAATTCTCCGCCGGGGCGAGGATACCGCCAGGGCGAAGATACCGCCAGGGCGGTAAACTTAGTTCAACGAGACCGCCGGGGCGGCAAACCTAGTTCAACGAGCCCACCGGGGCGGTGAACCGAACTGCAGTACGCGAACTGCAAAATTTTTGAACCCAAAAACACGAATTTTAGCCTACCTAATTATCATAAACCTCTTAAAAACATTACTAAGCATCCATATATCAATTCTAACAACCTAAAACAAACAAAACAACAAAACTCAAAGGATTAAGACCAATTTTAAAGGCTTAAAATCAAAGTTTTTGCTAACTTTTTATATTTTTACACACTTAATGAAATCAAGCACCACGAATCCATTTTTCAACTTTTTTAATCCATTCTCTTTGTAAAGTTTTCATATTTCAATGAACTACAACATACAACTCTCAATTTCAGATTCTAAGCATGATTTGACACACAATTTTAAACCCAAAATAAACCAAAATATATATATTAACCAAAACTCAATTTTCTTCATTCTCAAACTTGTTTTCATGAATTAAACCACTCAAAATCATACTTAAACATTATATAACAGATTATTCATAAATATTAACAAATTTAACAACTCTTTTATAAATTAGCCAACCAAAATCAATTACAAAAAACTAATTTTGAATAACGTGAATAAAAACTTTAAACTAAATTATACCTTCAATTTTTTCTTTGCACTAGACTTAGATGATTTTTTGATTCTTAGCTATCTCCCTCCTTTGATTCTTAGAACTCTTCTTTCCAACTTTTAGTAGAGAATTTCTTCTCTCCTTTCAACTATCCAAGTTCTGTGTGTTTTTTTAGCTTTACAAGACACGTTAAAATAAACTGATGGGAGTTTCATCAGTTAGATCAACCAAAGGTCTCTTAGGCCTTGTTTGGCAATCCCAAGAACCCCTCTAAAATCCATTTTAAATTATTTTATTTCCTTTTACTATAAGTTAAGTCATATCACACTTATTTAAATTCTAATTAAACTTAATTATTAATACATTTAATTTAAACTTTAACAACAAAATTATTATAAGTTTATTTAACAAATTTTATTTAATAAATCATTTTTATTATTAAATCATTTATCCTCTAATTTAATTAGTTTAATTAAATTAGAATATTACCATTTAGTGCAATCAAATTACACACTAAAATATAAATTATCTAATACAACTTTAACCAACATATTCACACATAATTAAACTATTCCATAATAATCTCCATGATTTATTTTTTTTTACTCCATAAATAAATCATCTAGAATATTTATTAACTCAATAAATATTTAAATTAGTTACAAAATTCACAATCGTTACATTGTCTCTATTGAAATTTGACAAGTTTTTCTAATATATAACGTCAAACTAAAATTATGTGTATTTCTCAATCAAATCTCAATCTTATATCACTCTTACCTCTTTTTTTTTCTTTTTTTATCAAACAGTTCAAAATACTGAAATATATTAAAATTATAATCTGTTACAAAAAATGAAAGGATTAGAAACAACGAGCTCAATTAGTAATTCTTTCAAATAAAATAATAGATAATCAGGAAAAATGGCCAATCGCAACAATAACGCTAGTGGACACCAAATAAACTCCTAAAATACAGTTATATTCCAAAAATAATAATAACTTACGCAGATCCGAATTGTTCTTCAGCACGGACAATAGAAGAACAAGTCGTCATGAAAACGCCACAACCAAATCTAAGAAATTTATTCTGATGCCCCCAAATTCCGGGGTCCAAAACACCACCCCAAAACTTGGGTCACCAAAAATACATACAACAAAATTCAAATATAATTTTCTTATTTACAACTACTATAATGTCGTACAAAATACGATAACACGTACATTTTAAATTCTCAGTATAATCATTGTACTGTATATAGTGTGATCATATTCAAACCTAAAATAAGTCTGTAATACAATTATTATTGCACTATTTTACAACAGACTGAGGATTTCTATAGCTACCAATTCAAACCATCACTCTATTCCCTTGTTATTCCCGTTAGACCCCGGTACACTCTTATTACCTGAAAGGAATTGTGAAGTAAAAGGGTGAGCACAAATAATTAGTAAAGAATATCATGACTAAGATAAATAATTATCAATAGCTTTCAATAGTAATAAATAAGAGATTTAGAACATATGGTAGATGATATAAATTTTTAACAAATATCTGCAGCAGAATGAGCAATCCATTCGAAGAGTCAAATTGATCATAATATCTGCTGTCTTTTCTAATTGAAACATTCACCATCTATATTTTATCACTGTAACACTAATCAACAGTTTCTCTTTAAAGAAAACTTTCACCACCTATCTTTGCCTGTAACACCAAAGATCATGAGTATAATAATTCACAGTTCCTATTCATAATCATGCAAATCAACAGTTCCTGGTCATAATCATGTAAATTAACAGTTTTTTGCCACAAAGGCTAAACAGAACTGTCACTACTTACCACAAAGGCTAAATAGAACTTCCACCACTTGCCACAAAGGCTAAACAAAAAGTACCACAACCTGTCTTTATCTTTAACACCAAAAATCATATTTATATAATTTCACAGTTCCTGGTTATAATCATGGCAATCATCAGTTCATAGTTATAATCATGTCAATCCATTCATCTTTGCACCAAAGCCAAAGACATTCAACTGTAACACCAAGGGTCATGATCATACCTCACTACAGGTTTTGGTAATAATCATACCCATTAATATTTCTATTTTGCACTCAGGCCAAAGAGAAACTTCACAACAATGATTATAACAATGATATAATGAATGCGCAGAAATAATCAGAATATTAGCAACTTTCAATTTAATTATCCAAAGTCCAAATTATCAACACTATAACCAGAAATTCGATTAGAGTTCTTGATTGAATATAAAATTCAAGAAAATTTCAAACTCATAGTTTAATTAATTTAACAAGAAGATTCAGGTGAAATATATTAGATGAAGCACAAACTATTAATGATATTCTACTAATTTCAGAAATTTTCACTATTTAATAATAAAGCTGGAGAAACGAATAATAATCTCTTACCATAATACGGAGTATGAAAAAAAATGATATCCCTTACAAGTATGAAAGAAAATGACATCCCTTACTAGTATAAAATAAAATGATATCCCTTTAGTCAGAAAGTATACCATCATTAATATATATACCAGTATTACTATACATATAACATATACATGTACAAAACTGCAAATGGATCTTCACCTGTCATGCGGTAATCTGCGTAGACAGATCATTTCCACAAAAGACTAATACGAAAGGTTATTCACCAAGCATGCGGTAGTCCGCGTAATAAGGTTATTCCTACAAGTTAATACGTGAAAATAAAATGACATCCCTTACGAGCATGAAATAAAATGATATCCCTTTACCTTAGTTAGCAAGTGAGTGGATATTGCTTTCTATTGGACAATACTTGTATTCTTACAAATACTCAAAATAGTTTAGCACACTTAGAGAGAACTTAAGAAATTTTAGAGAGTGGAAGGAAGCATAAGCAAGGAAGTTGTGAATTTCCTTATGTTAACCCTTCCTATTTATATAAGAACCAAGGTGAGGGCATTTTGGTCTTTTCTTTAGTTTTTCTTGGCTTATTACACTTATACCCTTGGCATATTCTTGAAATATTCTTTATTCCTTAGCATATTCTTTTAATATACTTTATACCTTAACATATTCTTAGAATATGCTTTCTTAAGTTTTAACTCTTAGGTTTTTAACCCTAAGGTTTTCTTAACTCGCATTATTCTTCCGTAACTATAACATTTTATCAATTAAACATTTTTCTGCTTAGAAAAATAATTATAAGAAAATTAAATTATTTTTATTAAAAATTCGGGGTCTTACATTTATCTTCAACAATTTATGCACCGAAAAAAGTCTCACGAACAAAAAAAATCTCTCAAACGAAGAAAATAAAATCTTCTAAATGGAGAAAATAAATTTTCCCAAGAGATGATAATGAAATCTTCTCATAAAAGAGAAAAAAATCAGTCATCTCATAGAAAAAACAAGTCCCACAAAAGGGAAAAACAAACTCCACAGAAGGGAGAATAATTTATTAGATCAAAATAAGAGAGATCTAGGGGAGGTTATCCCTAAAAGGAGAGCTCTCCCCCAGATCTAAGATGGAGGTTAAGGTTCTTGACTAGAAAGAAAAGAAAAAAAGAGAGGAAAAAGAAAGTAATTCGGATCCAATCGATTATTACCTTTGTTTTATATTCATCTTCCTATAACATTTTTATATTGGATAATAATTTAGTTTATTTTATTTGTAAAACATTTAAGGAATAAAGTATTTATAAATAAATTTGTGATTTAAAAAAAAACCTATCAAGGTCAATAGAATACATAATGTTGTTGCTATATATATATATATATATATGTGTGTGTGGAAATAATCCATAGCAAATACTTAGTATGGACTATAATAAGGCAAACATCATCATTAGCATTCACGATCAAGATTAAAACTACAAAAACGTTATTTGTTACTAATAGAAGCGGACATACCAATAACAGCGGACGACGGATATATCCGCTACTATTAGTGCGAATGACAAGATTACTTTCGCTATTAATAGTAACGGATGTACCCGTCGTCTTTATATATATATATATAATTGTAAGCAAATATTTCCTCATTTTTAAAATTAAATATACATTTCTAAACCAAAAATATACAACCTGAAGAGTATAAAATTCCACACAAAATTTGGCTCTCTCAATATAATGTATCATTACGTTGATATGATATTTTTCCTTATTTAATTTGTTGAATTACATTTTGCTAAATATTTTGTCCATAATTAGATAAACTCTCCTTTTTCATAGGGTTGAAAATGAATACGAGTGGTTCAAAATCCGATTCGAGATCGATTCGAAAAATTCGAGTGAAACTCGGATTTGATACTTTCGAATTCAAATTCACTTTGAAACTCGGACACTTATACAAGTCGAATATGATCCACCTACTATTTGCTTATTTAAGTATCAAAATTTTTCTTAACTCACTGATCTCTACTCGATACAAGTTCGTTGATCCTTACTCATATACAATATTGAAAATACTCGATTTATTTATTATATTCAACAATTTAATTCTCCATATACTTTGAGAAGTGGAAAGGCTTTTTATGTTTCTTATACATGTCCATCAATTGATTTAAGAGTAGTAATATCATCTAATTAATTTTTTTACAAATCTCGAAATCTAGTTTGAAGAGTTTAAATTTAAATTATTCCAACTATTTGACTAAGTTAATTTTATCTAAATTATCATAATATAAATTGTTAGGACAATTGCATATTTTGATTTGATGATGATGAGATAATATAATGTATACTTGTACTAGTAGCTTTTGTGAAGTCCTTAAATGAGAAATTGATGTATAAGGACTTAGAGTAGAAGATCAAGCTTGTTAGGTTAATCTATTGAGCTAAACGAAACTATAAGTTTTCAAATGATCGTAAAGTTGTGCAATCAATCTTATAGTTGATTGAACGATCATAAAGCTTCTCTGAGAAATCATAAAGTTATTGAGATCGCAGATTCAACCAAGCTATCGTAGAGCATTCAGTTCAAGATCGCAGAGTCTGCCAGGATCGTAAAGTAAAATGAAGATCGCAGAGTCTGCTCTAAGATTGTAAGGCAACGTTCAAAATCGCAAAGCTTGTCAAAAAATTGTAAAGCTAAATCAAGATTGCAGAGTCTGCAGAAAAATCGTAGAGTCTACTCTAAGATCGTAAGAGAAAGCGCAAATCGCAGAGTCTGCTCAGAGATCGTAAGACAGAATGAAGATCCTAGAGTAAGCAGATTATAGAGCAGATCGTAGAGTGCAAATCGTAGAGTCAGCTACGTCAAAAACTCTACGATCTCCATGAAACTCCATGATCAGTCAAAGTCGTAGAGTATGTCAGGTCTGACATTGGACTGACATTGAGAAGACTCATGGAATGAAGAACCTGAGATGTTTGCTGATTATCCTAAGTTTAAATCGAAGATCAGATAGAGTTGTGTCTAACAGCTAGTTTGGTGATGTGACATCACCCACGTGCTTGGTACTGCAATAGTCATATGTGACATATCAGAGCTGAAAATAAGCTAACACATCATCTCTGAAAGTCAACAATCAGAGATCTTCTAGGATCAGAACATTAAATGCACAACGACAACTTTTTAATGGAAAAATCTCGAGGTCGTCTATAAAAGGGCACGAAGATGAAATCAAACAGTATGAATCATGAACATCAAATTGAATTGCTGCTAAATTTCAAAAACACTCTACTCTAAGAAAAGAGAACGACTTATTCTGCTACTAAGTCATTTAGAAGCTGAGCTTAACGCAACTTAGTAGTACCTCAGAAATCACATCGTCTCTTGTGATTTGCTAGTCTTAGTGACTTATTGTTACCAAGTCTAAGTGACTTGAAGAGTTCTCAGTGAACTGGTTATAGTTACCTTCCTATCTTAGTGATAACTGCCAAGTCTAAGTGATTTAAAGGAATCTTTATGATTCATCAGTTTAATAGATCTTAGTAATCTGATCTCAATGATCAACCCAACATCTTTAGTGGATTTTCTACTCGAAGAGTAGAGAGTAGGATTATTTGTACTCCGAACCACTTAAAATTTCTCGTGTCATTTACTTTCCAGCATTTACATTTCTGCACTTATTATTTATATATGTCAGTGACTTAATTCCACAGTAAACTAAATTCAGAGCTAAGATTTAATTTAATCTTTGAAGGGGTTTTTCAAAATAATATTCTGCTGTGCAAAATTAAATTAACTTTAATAATTTAATCTGGTAATACTTCCTTAAGGAGAAAAAGTTTTAAAGGATTTATTCAACCCTATTTTAAGATCTCCAAGTACCTTTGGGAAACAATAAGTGGTATCAGAGCAGGTTCTCTTAAACTAAGTTTAAATCGTTTGAGTAGATCAATGGCACAAAATAAAATCAGTTCTGAGCTTGGTGGTGGAAACAAGCTACCCCTTTGCAATAGTGATAAATTTGCTAATTGGAAAGTTCGTATGCGGACATATATAGATATTATCGACGAAGATTTGTTCGATGCAGTTATCAGTGGTCCTTACGTCCCAACAAAGCTTGCTCCAACAATAGATGATCCGAACAAAGTGGTAGTAAAGTAGAGAGTAAAGTGGACAAACATGGAGAAAAAGTTAGTTTGGCTAGACAAGAGAGCCAAGAACATCCTGTTCATAGCTCTAGAAGATGAGTTATTCGACAACGTCGTCAACTGCACAACAGCTAAGGAAGTCTAGGAAGCCTTGCTGGTTATGCACGAAGGCACATAAAAAGTCAGGGACAACAAACAGTCCCTGTTAACTCAGCAGTATGAGATGTTCTCTCACGTGCCTTGAGAGAACATAACCGTTACTTACGAGAGATTTAATGTGCTTCTTAACTCTCTAAGAGCTTATGGGAAGGTCTACCCAAACATGAACCTAAACATCAAGTTTATGAGGGCACTACCTAGCAAATGAGATACCAAAACTACTGCTATTCGAGAGTGAAAGAATCTACACAAGATGACAGTGCAAAAGCTCTATGGTAATCTTTTTACCTACGAGCTGGAACTGAACTAGCAAGTAGAAACAACTTCAGAAGGAAAGAAGAAAGAGAGAGGGGTTGCTCTCAAGGAATCAGAAGCAGCCTCCAAAGCCCCTGGTGTGCTGTCGCAAGCAACCAAAAATAAAACCTTACTACGAAATATAATAATGTAGTAGTGCAAGTAAGAGTCGATCCCACAGAAAGTGATTAGTCTAAATTTATGCTTTGTTTACCAAAAAGGGGGGGGGTTTATAATTTGATTTCACTAATTATCAAGAACAAAATTTAAAGTGATAAGAATAACCAATTAATTAAAGATTTCAGTTCTCCCGGTTCAGTATCACCTTTTTACAACAATAGAATAATTAAGTAAAGCAATATTTATCCTTCAATGAAATTAATAGCCCTAGGTAGCAACAAGCTCTACTACCCGAAACTCCCATTAAATTATCACTTAATGAAACAAGCTCTTCACAAGATTCTAACCATTATACAACCTAGAACAAGCTCTCTAGATTTAATATAATAGCAGCACTAAGAACTAGGGAATTAGACTAGTCCAAGCAACAATCACACAAGTTCGAATTATTTAACTTGTCTTCCGATAATCATAGCAATACTCAAAAGATTGACCACAATTATGTATCACTAATTGCTACTTGTGATTAGGAACAATATCAATTACACGTAATACTATCCCTTAATCTAGCAGATGAAATTAATCAAATTGACTTAATCGATCACATTAAACCAATTGGAATAAATATCATTCAACAATTAAAATAGATTATCAAGAATGAACTTCATGTAAGAAGGAATAAATAGCTTATACTTAATCAAACCATTACCTGTAAACAAGGTTTAACATCCCCTTCGAACTGAGTAAAGGAACTAGCCTAACATATTAAGTCCAATTGATATTTTCTTGAATTATTAAAGGGGTGAGGACAACAACCTCACTATGGAGGTGATCCTCTTTCCCTACTAATTTATAAAAGGGGTGAGGACAACAACCTCACTATGGAGGTGATCCTCTTTCCCTACTAATTTATAAAAGGATTTGGAGAAGATGAAGAAGATGAAGAAGATGGTGTGTATTAGTTTGTGAATTAGCAAAATACAAGCCTAACTTCACTTGGTATGTATAGGCACTCAAGTGTACAAGATGTCAAGATCCAACAACTAATCTTGGTCATGTGAATCAGCCATCTAAGGCAATCAAAAACCCAAAAACGTGCACCTCATAAGAAGTCAAAATCTGACACCAAAACTGATCAGCAGCTTGCAAGTTGATTTTGAATTAGTAGACTGCCGATTTGGACCTTGCACAAAGAACGAAAGTTGTATCCCTGGCACTGCTAATGAATTTGGGCTTTTGAATCACCTGATTTGGAGTTGGGAAGCTCAAGTTATGGCCCAAATACTCCAACTGGTCCGAACAGAAATCCAGTCCACGCGAGATTCGGATCAGTTGTCTAAAAAGTAATGTTTGGAGGCGCAAATGAACTTGGATTTTTGCTCACCATACCAATCTGGAAAGCTTGAGAAGTCTACTAAAAACTTCAAGAAGACCACATTTTCATTTGGGAACTTTAACACAATTCAAATCTCAACCGAAGCCCCAAAGGTCAATCTGTCCAAAAGCTTAATTTCCTGAAATTTTCAACTTTGACGCATGTTGGTAAAATTGTCATAACTCTCTCATCCGAGCTTCGATTTAGGCGTTTCAAGATGATCCGGAAAGCTAAGAAATAGATCTAAAATTTTCCTTCTTTGAGTTTTGAGAGAATAAGGACTGATCAAGTATAAAATTGAGCCTCAAGCAGACAGACGAATTTCAAAACAATCCAAAAGTGTGGCAATAACACAGTTTTCATTTAATGGCTCCATTTGCAACCTAAATCAAAATATAAGAATAGTAAGTACATTTAGGTGCCAAATAAGTATAAAAGACTAGATATTAAGAGATAAAAACATAACAAATTTTATACTTATCAGCCCCAGTCAAAGCAGAATCAGATGATGATAATGAAGATATTGCACTACTGGCTAGAAGATTGAGAAAGTTCATACGGATAGGCAGAAGTAGCAGGCCAAGAAGGTACTCTAATAATAACAAAAGCAGCAGTAGCTGAGATCAAGTCAAAGACCTGTGCTACAACTACAAGAAGCCTGGTCACTATATCACATAGTGCACCAAGCCACTGTGAGAAGAGCTGAAGAAGGACAAGAAGAAGTCAGCTCCAAAGAAGGATTCCAAGGGCTACAAGAAATTCCAAAAGAAGGAGAGAGGCCTTGTAGCTGAAGGATCATGGAGTGACTCAGAGAATAATTTGAGCTCCAAGTTAAGTGAAGATGAAAGAACTCGCATGGCCAACCTGTATCTGATGGCCATAGAAGCAGACAATACAACACCACTAATCGTCAAGAAATTGACATCAGTGAGTTATTTGACTTCAACTCCCCTGATGTATATATTAATGATTTAAGAACTACATTGCATGAAATTATATCATATTTGCATCAATATATGAAATGGTTCAGGGTTCTATTAAAGGACCATTTTCTTCTTCAAGAGGAGAAAGGGAAAGTTTAAGTAGAACTGGAAACAACTCTACGAAGTGCTGCCTCTCTCTCCAACCTTGAGGTTGAGAATGCAAGGTTGAGACAGATAACTAAACATAGTGCACTAAGAGAGCCAACTCTGGTCTTGAAGATCGAAGAACTAGAGAAGACAATCTCAATGTGAAACATGTCTTCTTCGTCTATAGACTCCCTGATCATCAGTTAGAGAACAGTCTCTAATAGATCAGGTTTAAGATTTGGGATTCTTCCTCAGATCCAACTGTGGATAAAGTGCTGGAGACTAACAACAGTGCTTCTACCCCCATAGAGGCATTATGTTTATGAAATCCACTGAGAATGTGGAGCCAATTATTCTTAGTTATCCTATCTCTGCGGATCATGTTGTTGTCCCTAAGAATAATAGATAACATACTGGTCTAGGATTTGTGAAATCACAGAGTAAGTAAAAATCTACTTTTAAGCCTCAAAGGCGTTGTAGAGTCAGGTAAAATTAACTCTACGAAGCAACCAGGCCTGAAACGTAGAGTTGACTTCCACTTAATAAAACCACAAAATCGTAGAGCATTATTGAAACAGAGAGAGTTTTAGTAAAGAAAAAAGGTTCCTAATGCCTATCATCCATATATGTCCTTGATGAGAAGGAATCTGCGCACACACTCAGACATGCAACATATTAGATGTTATACATGTCATGAGTATGGTCGTATTTCTACTTTTATGTTATTTCAATGATTATCATCTTGTTTTTTTATCAACCTAAAATCAAGCAGATTTGGGTCCCCAAGGGAACTAACAAGCAAGGACCTAAGCAAGTTTGGGTACCAAAATAAAGGCTAATTTTTAATGCAGGTATGTTGATCCACTAGTTTTATCTGGTATCTCGATAGTGGATGCTCAAGGCATATGACCGGCAACAAAGCTTTCCTATCAAATTTTAAAGAAAAAGATGGTCCTACAGTTGTTTTTGGAGACAATAATTCTGGAAAGACACGAGGATATGGCTCAATTAGGAATGGTGCAGCATCGTTCAGCAAAGTAATGTATGTTGAAGGACTAAAGCACAATCTGCTAAGCATCAACTAACTATGCGACAAAGGACATCAAGTTATCTCCCTCCACAACTAGCGTCAAGTCAGAGATTTGGAATCAAACTCACTAAAGCTGACTGGGACTAGAGAAGGCAACTTATATGTGGTTAACCTTGCAAAGTTAAGCTCATCAGAAACAGTTCGCTTCTTTGCCAAAGCATCAAAAGATGTTAGATGGCTGTGGCATCGAAGGTTATCCCACCTGAACTTCAAAAGTATGCCAAAGCTTGTCTCCAAAGACCTAATCTTAGGCTTGCCAAAGCTTAACTTCGTCAAGGAAAAACCCTGCAAAGCATGTCAGCTGGAAAAGTAGACGAAAAACTCATTCAAAAGTAAGGCAATTAACTCTAATAATAGGCCCCTGCAACTACTGCACATAAATCTCCTTGGGCCTATCCCAACTTCCAGCCTTAGAGGAAAAAGATACTCACTGGTGATAGTAGATGACTACACTAGATTCACATGAGTATTCTTTTTAAGCTCTAAGGATGAAACCAACTAATTAAATTCTTCAAGCTGGTCAAGAATGAGAAGGGCGAGAAAGTCAAAGCAATAAGGAGTGATCATGGAAGAGAATTTGACTTCTCTGAGGTAGATAAGTTTTGCGAAGATAATGGCATTCATCATAATTTCTTAGCTCCAAGAACTCCATAGCAAAATAGAGTAGCTGAGAGGAAACACAGAACTCTCATAGAGGCAGGAAAGACACTACTAGCAGCGGCTCATCATCTTGAATACTTTTAGGTTGAAGCTGTCAGCAATGCCTGCTACACTCATAATAGATCATTAATTCACTCTACGTTAAAGAAAACGCCGTACGAGTTATGGAGAGGAAGGAGGCCAAATATCAGTTACTTTTATATCTTTGGTTGTGCATACTATATCCTCAACAATGGCAAGAGATACTTAACCAAATTTCAGTCCAAGTCAGACGAAGGGATATTCCTTGGATACTCTATGGATAGCAAAGCCTATAGAGTGTTCAATAAGAAGTCGTTGAATGTTGAAGTCTCTATTCATGTCATATTCAATGAATCTAACTTAGGAGAACCAAGGAAAGTTGTATCATTCGATGAGATCGTAGAGCATGACCCAGCGAGAGAACCCTACGATCGGAGTTTCTGAAGCTGTAGAGCCAGACCCAATGATCGTAGAGTCAGAGAAGGAGATCGTAGAGTCTTTAGTTTCAGAGATGGAGACTCCATGAATTGAAGAAGCTATTAATCATGAACCAAATCTTAAAGAACTCAGACAAGAAAGCACGAGGACAGATGTTCCAACTAGAAGTAAATGGGTAAGAGATCACACCCAAGACCTGATCATTGGGGATCCTAATGCAAGGATCAGGACAAGGTTGACTACTTAAAAACGAATGCTTCTTCCTAAGCTTTATCTTTCAGATGGAGCCCAAAAAGATCGAAGAAGCTTTGGAAGATTCAAGCTAGATTGAAGCTATACAAGAGGAGCTGAACGAGTTTGAAAGATATAAAGTTTGGAGGCTAGTCCCAAGACCAAAAGATCATCCAGTCGTCGATACCAAATGGGTATTAAGAAACAAGATGAATGAAGATGGGGTGGTCATAAGGAACAAAGCAAGAATGGTGGCCAAAGGTTATTCGCAGGAAGAATGGACCGACTATGATGAGACCTTTGCTCCTATTGTTAGATTAAAAGCCATCAGAATGTTCCTAACATATGCGGCTCATATGAAATTCAAAGTCTTTCAAATGGATGTCAAGAGTGCATTTCTAAATAGAGAACTTCAAGAAGAGGTTTATGTTAAACAACCTCTAGGTTTTGTCAATCCAACCCTTTCTGATTATGTTTATAGATTAGATAAAGTATTATATGGTTTAAAGCAAACACCTAGGGCATAATATGAAACACTTACTAATTTTCTTATTGAAAAAAGGATTCACTAAAAGTAGGGTAGACACCATATTATTCATTAGGAAGCATAAAGATAAAACTCTATTAGTACAAATTTATATAAATGACATTATCTTTGGCTGTACTAATGAAAAATTATGTGAGAGATTTGCCAAGCTGATGCAGAGCAAGTTTGAAATGAGCATGATGGGTGAGCTGAACTTTTTCCTTAGACTTCAAGTGAAACAGACTAATGAAGGGATCTTCATCAACCAAGCCAAGTACATCAAAGACTTACTCAAGAAGTATGGCATGGAATCAGCCACTTCTATGAAGACTCCAATGGCCTCTACAACCAAGCTTGACAAGGATAAAAATGGTAAATGTATTGATATAACTCAATACAAAGGTATGATTGGGATCTCTCTTGTACTTAACTACAAGTAGGCCAAATATTATGTTTGCTACCTGTATTGTGTTAGGTTTCAAGATAACCCTAAGGAATCTCATTTAATATTTATAAAAAGGATTTTCAGGTATCTCAAAGGAACTCCATATTTAGGACTGTGGTATCCGAAGGAGTCACCTTTTGATCAAATAGGGTATTCAGATGCAAATTTTACAGGATACAAGATAAACAAGAAAAGCACCAATAAAACATGTCAAATGTTGGGGAATAGACTTGTCTCATGATTCAACAAGAAGCAGAATTCAGTGTCAACTTCAATCGCAGAAGCTGAGTACATTACTGTTGGTAGCTACTGTGCTCAAATTTTATGCATGAAGAATCAACTAGTTGATTATGGGTTGAGTTTAAATCTATTCCTATATTCTGTAATAATACCAGTGCTATAACTATAACTCATAATCTTGTCATGCATTCTAGGACTAAGCATATAGATATTAGATACCATTTTATTAAAGATCATGTTCAAAATAGAAATATATCATTGCATTTCATCTCAACTGAAAATCAACTTGCTGATGTTTTTACCAAACCCTTAGATGAATTCATTAATATAACTCATAGATCTGCGGCTGCCCTTGGCAGTGCTATATTAGGCCAGTTCGCATACAGGGAAAAAAAAGAGAGGAGGAATTCAGCAGCAGCAGCAGCTCGGAAATAAGGAGAAAACAGCAGCAAAACAAGAGCCATTAGGAGAGAAAAAGAGTGAAAAGAGTGAGGAATTGTACCAATTTTGTGAGATTATATCTCATATTTTCTACTCTACTCAATACACAAATTCATACATATTGTGGGGATTAATTGCAAGGTGAAAAACCCTTTGTTCTTAGCATTTTGTTATACCATTTTGTTAATCTTTTGGTCATCCGAATTACCTTAAATGTAGTTTTTTCTTATATGTTATTGTGAAGCCATGGGCTAGGGACTATTAGTGAGGGTCTCATCGGAATGAAATTCCCCCTAATAGCCCGATGATACCCATTTGGTGCAAATCTTAGCTATTATGGTATGATATCATTCATAGTGTATTTCGATCGTCATTGTAAGATATCCTAGAGTGTTAGGCATCCCGTTGTTGTTTATTTTCGTTATATCCATTTGGTGGTTGTGCAATAAGTTCGGATGTGAGCCTAGGAATGCGACCCCGTGGTCCAAATCCGATGATGGACATTTTTGAATGTATGTAATCGGGTGGATGTATCCGTTATTGTAAATATGTAATCGTCGGGCCTTAAAACGACGCCAAGGCGATAATCGTGTTTAAGGCCCCGAAATAGTGAAACTTGTGATAGTGGGCGTTTGGGGTTATTTTGATGGTTTACATGCCCATGAATAGCCCCGACGCGTGTTTATGCTTGATTGGATTTTGTGACACGAAAAAATGATTTCAAAGATTAAACGATGAAGGTTTTTCCTTAAAATCAAGCAAACTAGGAGGTTAGCATCACGTAGCTAAAATTTGGAGGTGTTAATGAATGTCGATTTCTATTAAACGAGAAGGCTAAAGAAAGTCGTTTTCAAATGTCACAAAAAAAAATGGTTTTATAAAATGAAACAACGTTTTATTAAATCTTGGTGCGTAGGGTGAAAGATATCCTAGAAGTTGCCCATCATTTTATGAAAGCAATGTATAGATTTCGATTCCTACTTTTACGAAGGTTTAAAACTCTTGTTTTGCAAAACGACATCTAAGGAAAATCTCATAGTTTTGCCAACTAAAATCAACCCTTTCTCGCAAAGCTTTCTCGTTTAAGCCGATGGACATTCTAAGGCATTCTCAAAAGAAAAACACAATTTTCCCTAATAATCCAAATGATTATTTTATGCAAACTCATCACAACATTTACATAGGCACACACACACACGCGCACACACACATTTCATGAATTAAAGGATAGGAAAGCATCAAGATTGCGGTAACCGTGCTTCACGGAAGTCGAGGGGTGCCTAACACCTTCCCCTCACTTAAGCAAGCTCCCGAATTCTATGAATCTCGATTCGCAGACCAATTAATTCGGAGTCACATATGAGCCAGCGATTTATAATAAAACGAAAACTCGGATGAGTTGGTACATCCATTTCAAATATACCAACTGGCGACTCTGGTTAAATTGGCTCATCATAAAAACAATCTTTAAAAATCCCGTCGACATCAATGCCGACCTTTTTCCAAAAAATCATCTAATAAAAAGGCTAAAATTGAAAAGGGTAATAATCACCGCATAAGCGAGAAAAACCCGGCGTCGACAGCTGGCGACTCTGCTGGGGATATTAGAGGGCTTAAGCCGCATTAAAATCTTGATGCTATTCTATCCTTTAAAATTCATGAATATGTGTGTGCATACGACATTTTGATCATTTTACTTTTGTTGTGTGAATGTGTGTTTTGTCCAATGAATAAATGTTTGAATGGAATTGCTTTACTTCAAAGTAATCATTTGCATACGGTGAGGACGATGAATGTGAATGTATGTTGAGAATGTACCTCCTCCTGAGGCGAACCCGTCGGTTGCTTATTACTGGACTCGATGGGGCTGCTCCCCGGAGATGGCTCAGGAAACGCACCACTCAAATCCGCTCCAATCGAAAGGGCTCAAACGAGTAGATTGCGAAGATTTGGGAACCTTCATGCCGGAAAAGCCCGTGAGAGTAACCCTAGGGTAGGTCAGCCTCTGATAAACCCAACGCAGGGAAAAGTCTCTTCATGCCCTTTTTTTACGTTGTCAAGCGTATATAAAATGTCATGATCCCATTTCATATATACCTCCCCTGTTGTCAAAAGAGAATACTGACCTCCATGTTTTGCAGGAAACAGCTGGGGAAGCATAATAAAGTCATGTTTAGCATTTGTTATTGCACTAAAAGACTACTAACTTTCTCTTTTGCAGGGAAAGATTAAAAAAAAAAAAAAAACCAAAACACAAAATTTACAGCTTTAGCATGCATCTGCATCCTTTCATTGCCCAAGACTGAAACTTCGAACCGTTTGCCTGCAGAGATTGCTCCTCAAACCCGTTCGCAGTCTAAGAAAGCCCAGGTCTCTAACTCTGGAATGGCGGATCTTCCCAATCATAGTTCCATCTCTCGGGAAGAGTTTGATGATTTTAAAAAGCAGATGATGGAAATGGCCACCATGCTAAAAGAACAGTTCCTAATCAGACAGGATTCGTCAAACCAGGGACCGCATAATGTACCACCGCCGGGGGGTGACCAGAATCCTCCTAAGGATGATGCAATCCCATTTAAAAATAACCAACATCAGCTTAAGGACGAGCCGGGGTCCTCCCATAAGGTCATTCCTGCCCTCAACAAAACAGTAATCACGATTCCAGAGGAGGGAGATACTGATGACCTTCGCAGAAAAATGAAGCAGATGGAGGAGACCATCCAATCTCTAAAAGGCATAGGCTCCTTGGGTAGGGTTAATTATGCAGATTTGTGTGTCTTCCCCGGAACCAGATATCCAGAGAAATTTAAGATCCCCGAATTCGAGAAATACAATGGGAAAGGGGATCCTTACACTCACCTGAAAATATATATTGGAGAACTGGGGTCCTATGCGGAAGACGAAGGATTAAGGATGCAATTATTCCAGAAAAGCTTGACGGGGGAGGCGAGGATCTGGTATGCCCGTCTCGATAATGCCCGGATTCATAATTGGGAGGATCTGGCCCATACCTTTCTGACACAGTATAGCTTTGAGGCACAGATGGCCCCTGATAGATATCAAATGACAAAAATCAAGAAGCAACCAAGGGAAACCTTCAGGGACTATGCCCAACGATGGAGGGGTATGGCCGCACAAGTGAATCCTCCAATGAGTGAGTCAGAGATGGTGATGACCTTTGTGGATATACAGGAAGCACCTTATTATGAGCGGGTCATATCAGGGATTGGAAGACCTTTCGCCGAGATGATAAAACACGGAGAAATGATGGATATGGGGTTGAAATCGGGTAAAATCCGGGACTTCACAGCTCTTGAAACGGCTGCGGAACAAATCCAAAGTGGGAATTATGGCAGTACTTCCCGCAGGCCCCAAAAGCGAAAAGAGGAAGATGTCTCTCTCGTACTGCAGGGATCATCCAGGAAAGCGGAGAATAGCCCTCCTGTACAAATACAGAGATTTGCGCCGCCCCGGCAACCTAATTTTGATAATCCCAGAACGGACGGACGAAGGAGGTTTGAGACCACACAGAGGCGGGTATTCACCCCGCTTGGGGATCCTTTTGAGCAGATTTTGGCAATATTGATATCACAGAGGAAGATTGTCGATTTGGCACATCCATGTGACCCGAAGGGAAGAAAATTTGACCCCAGTAAAAAGTGTGCATATCATTCGGGTTCCCCAGGTCATGACACTCAGGAATGTTGGACGCTGAAACACATAATTCAAAACCTGATTGATAGCGGGGAAATCGTGGTGGAGCAGCCCGAGCCGCCAAATGTTAAAATCAATCCCCTACCGAAGCATGATGGGGGAGGAGTCAATATGGTAGAAGCCATCGAAACCGAAGGACCGCCAAGGCGAAATTATATGACAAGGATTGATGAGATGGTTGGCATGACGGGTACTCAGGAGAATATGCAAGGGGCACCGGTTAGGTTGACGGGTGCAAGCCGGAGTATCACAGGGGGGCCTATCAAGTTAACGGCTCCAAAACCTCTCATCATCGCAGCAAGACCACAGATCCCTATTTGCAATCTAAAAACAGTACCGTGGAACTACGGGGGTGTATTGGAGGAGGCGGCCAGTTGTGCTTCCGTAACATCAAAGGGGAATCCCTTGTACCTTCCAGGAAGAGTCCTCAAGAGTAAGAGAAAAGAGAACGAGAGGATATCCGAGGAAAAAACCGTGGAGTTCTTGGAAAAGATGGACCATCCGGAAGTAAGGGGGGATCAGGACGGTGAGCCGAGGAATCGACTCTAACGTCGATCATGGATTTGGTGTTATCGTCCAGCGACCACTGCAGAATCTTGGCCAAAGTCCTGGGGGAGGCTCACATTCCCAAGACAATTAGCCAAGAAAGTTTCGGCCGCCTAGTGGACCATCTGCTAGAGAACAATGTGCTATCATTCACAGATGATGATATCCCGAAAGAGGGAAGGGGGCATCGGAGACCGCTGCACATCGCAGTGATCTCATCAGGGTATGTCATGAACGGGGTGCTAATTGATGGGGGATCAGCACTGAATAATTGTCCCCTCAGTACGCTAAGGAAAATGAACATTAATCCCAAGCGCCTGCGGGCCAGTCATGTGGTGGTGCGAGCCTTCGATGGATCCCGGAAGGATACAATGGGAGAAATAGAGTTGCCCGTGGAGATAGGGCCGTGTACTTTCGATATTTCCTTTCAGGTCCTGGATATCTCGGCCAGTTATAACATGTTATTGGGAAGACCATGGATACATATGGCTGGGGCAGTTCCCTCTACACTACACCAACAAATCAAGTTCATCGTCAGCGGGAATCTGGTAACAATCTCCGCAGAGCGTAATGACCCTTTCCCGTCCAAGAATGATCTGCCAGTAATCAATGTGGACGAATCCGCGGCGCCTGCCAGTTTTCAAGCACTGGAAATCAGCTCTCCCCACTATAGAGGTCTGGGAGCTCCAGCCATAAAATCGAAAGCCTCCCCTGAGCTCACCTTCGTTGCTAGAGAAATGATGAAGATGAAGTTTCAGCCTGGGCAGGGGTTGGGAAAAGACAGCCAAGGAATTTCCACGCCTATTCAACTGCCCAACCAGACAGGCAGAGCAGGGTTGGGATATCATGGAGGCATAGAGCGGAACCACTCGCGAAGGGAAATCCCATTTCGATCGACCGGAATCCTAATGCCGAAGGTCCACAATGAACAAGGGACAGACAAGCCCGTGTCCGAATTAGAAGGTAAAGAATTAACTCCTGCGGATGATGAGTCAGTCAAAAGGAAGAGTTTCCTGCGGGAGGTCATGCAGCAGTTCGAAACCAAATGCTATATCTCTGGACCATCAATGAACATTGGAGAGGGGAAGGATACGGCCACAACGTCGGGGGCCCAACAGAGTGTGCCTGTCATCGATTGGGCAGGGTTAGTTATCCCTAATAAGGCTGTGAGGGAGGACGGATACGATGTGGCGGTAGTCGTCAAGGAAGTCCCTGGAACACAGCCGTCTGTCATATGTCGCATCCCGACTGATCTGACCACCGATAACTGGACGGTGGAGCCAATAATATCCAGACAAGGGTAAAACATGGTGCCGGGGTGGTAGACCCCGGAGAGTGGGGGATGAATGTCTACCAGTTTTGGTTCTTTATTTTATATTTTGCATAACTATGTTAGTTTGTCATGTTATTTTAAGAGCGATCATTGTGGAAAGATGAATTATATATATGACAGTATTTTGTTTCAATGTCAGGTGTACCAATTTGAGTATTCCTTGCTTAACAAACGATCCCTCAAATTTGAATGATGACTATGATTTTGATATTGAGCTGGATTTCGATTTAATGGGCATTGAGCAGGATGAGACAGATTATGACGACGTGCCTGACGAGATCAAAGGATGGGTCGAGGATAAACCCAAACCCAACTTAGACCAGACCGTCACCATAAATATCGGAACCCCTGACCAACCCAAAGAGCTCAAGATAGGGACAGACCTGACCCCTAACCAGAAAGTAGAAATGACCAAATTGCTATGCCAGTATGAGGATGTGTTCGCCTGGTCTCATGAGGACATGATCGGATTATCCACCGACATTGTGGTACACCAGCTGCCCATCAAGGAGGGGTTTCAGGCCTGTCATGCAAAAACTAAGAAAGCTATAAGCTGTATTGAGCTTGAAGGTAAAGGTGGAGATCATCAAAGTGTTCAGGGCTGGTATGATCATGGTGTCCACCTACCCAGAATGGTTGTCCAATGTGGTCCCAGTGGCTAAGCCTGGAGGAAAGGTGAGGGTATGTGTTGACTATAGGGATCTGAACTAGAGCCAGTCTCAAGGATAATTTCCCAGTACCCTTTTATACACATATTGGTGGATAACACACAGCCCAATACGAGATGTACTCTTTCGTTGATTGTTTTGCGGGGTATCATCAGATAATGGTGGCAGAGGAGGACCCTCGGGAGGGAGAAAACGGCCTTCATCACCCCTTGGGGCACTTTCTGCTATAGACGGTTGGCCTTCGGTCTCACAAATGCAGGGGCTACTTATCAAAGAGCTATGATGGCCCTGTTCCACGATATGATGCACAAGGAGATAGAGGTCTACGTGGATGACATTATCGTGAAGTCAAAGATAGAATCTGATCATGTGACCCATCTCCAAAAGCTATTTGACCGGCTCAGAAAATATAATTTAAGGCTCAATCCGGCAAAGTGTGCTTTCAGAGTGCAATCGGGCAAACTCTTGGGATTCCTGGTTAGTGATCGTGGCATCGAGTTGGATCCGGCCAAGATTAAGGCCATTGTGGATATGCCGGCCCCCCGCACTGAAAAGGAAATAAGAGGATTTCTGGGAAGAATAAATTTCATCAGCCGCTTCATATCCCATTTGACAACCACGTGCGAGCCAATTTTCAAGCTGTTAAGAAAAGATGTCTCCCAAGAATGGAATGAGCAATGCCAGGAAGCCTTTCAGATCATTAAGAAGCAGCTGACGGAAGCACCCGTGCTGGTACCCCCGAAGGATGAGATCCCTCTATTCATGTATATATCAGTCAATGACATTGCGATGGGCTGTATGCTAGGGCAGAAGAATGAATCAGGCAAAGAGCAGGCCATTTATTACCTCAGCAAGAGATTTAGCCGATGTGAACAGAATTACACCCCTATCGAAAGGACCTGTTGTGCTTTGGCTTGGGCTACAATGAGATTACAGCATTATCTCCATGGGCACACCACGTACCTGATATCAAGGATGGATCCCCTGAAATATATCTTTGAACGGCCCATGCTGAACTGTCGACTTTCAAGATGGCAGTTAATCTTACAGCAGTTCGACATTGTATACGTAACTCAGAAAGCCATGAAGGGGCAGGGAATTGCAGATCAATTGGCGGAAGCGCCATCAGGGGGAATGGAGCCTTTAGACACTCCTTTGTCGGGCGAAGACGTATTCTGGATCTTGCGCACGAGAGAAGATGACGAGGGGCAGTTCTGGAAATTGTATTTTGATGGTGCCATGAATGCGGAAGGGGCAGGAGCCGGAGCAGTCCTGGTCTCTATCACAGGAAAGCAATACCCCGTAGCCACTAAATTACAGTTCAGTAACTCAAACAACACAGCTGAGTATGAGGGATGTATATTGGGACTCCGTTTAGCTCGCGATATGGGGGTGAAAAGGTTAGCAGTGTTCGGGGATTCGGAGCTGGTAATCAGACAAGCGATCGGGGTGTACAACACTAAAGAGCTCCGGTTGCTTCCATACCACCGTTGTGTTATCCAACTGATGCAAGAGTTCGAAGATATCGCTTTCCGACACATCCCCCGGGGACGGAATGATTTCGCCGATGCATTGGCGACTTTAGCTTCTCTAGTCCACACAATCAAGAGCAGGAACGTTCCACAGATTGAGATAGCAGTGCAGAACGCCCCGGCATACGAGGAGCACGTGGCGGTACTATCGGACGAGGGGGTTCTGCCAAAGCAGCCTTGGTATCACAACATAAGGGAATATCTGAGGGATAGATCCATTTCCGACCAAGCTAGCCGAGCGGAGAGGTTGAGAATTCAAAAGATGGCAATGAAATTTTATTTGAGCGGAGATTCACTGTACAAGAGGGATGCCAATTTGGGATTGCTACGATGTGTAAATGAAACACAAGCCCAAAAGATTATGGACGAAATACATGGTAGAGTGTGTGGGCCACACATGAGTGGGTCGATGCTGGCCAAGAAGATCTTGAGAACGGGACATTACTAGTTGACGCTGAAGGCCGACTGTGATGATCACGTTAAACAATGTTACCAATGCCAGGCGCACGGTAATGTTATCCATGCGCCTCCCAATGAACTGCACTGTATGACCTCCCCTTGGCCATTCTCAATGTGGGGTATGGATGTGATCGGACCAATAGAGCCTAAAGCAAGCAACGGCCACCGGTTCATCTTCGTCATGATCGATTACTTCACTAAATGGGTAGAAGGCAGCTTCTTTCCCCAAAGTAACTCAGGAGGTCATCGTCGGTTTCATCAGGAATAATGTCATTTGCCGATTACGGGCAACCTGAGGTTTTAGTCTCCGACAATGCCAAAGAATTTGAACAATGCCCTCATGAAAGGATTATGCGACCAGTTTAAGATCAAACACCTCAATTCTGTCATTTACCGTCCTAAGATGAATGGGGCAGTGGAGGCTGCAAATAAGAATATCAAGAAGATCATGGCGAAAATGTCCGCTAATCATCGGGGATGGCCGGATCTGCTACCTCTCACCTTGCTGGCGTACAGAACATCGGTACGTACTTCTACAGGGGCAACCCCGTACGCTCTGGTATACGGAATGGAAGCGGTTCTGCCAGTTGAGGTTGAGATGGCGTCCCTCAGAATCTTGATTGATGCTCAGATAAACGAGGAGGATTGGATGCAAAGTCGGTACGACCAATTGGCCCTAATTGATGAAAGGAGGGTGGCCGCTGTGTTGCACGGTCAGTTATATCAGCAAAGGATATCTCGATCATACGACAAGAAGATAAGACCTCGAAAATTCAAAGAAAATGACCTAGTGTTAAAGAGAGTAATGCCTTGCCAAGACGAAGCCAAAGGGAAGTTTGCCCCGAACTGGGAGGGGCCTTTTGTGATTAAGAAAGTGCTGTCTAGAGGAGCCCTTATATTGCAAGAGATGGATGGGGAGGTGTTTCCACAACCCCTTAATTCCGACTCGGTGAAGCGGTTCTATGCATAAAAAAAAAAAAAAAAAAAAAAAAAAATATCCCTCATCATTTTTCTCCTCGTTCTTTGAAAGAACGAACTACGTAGAACCTGATCTCCCGACTTGTGGGGGTACGTAGGCAGCCATCATGGCACGGTCCCATTCCTTACAAATAACCCTTTCTTCTATCAAAACCGATTCCCAACAGCCAGAAAACCTTCCTACACCCTCGAAACTCTCCCGAAACCAGCCACCTGATCAGTTTCATCTCAAATAACCTAAACCCTAACCCAACCAAGCAGTTAGCCCGAATCTAAGACTCAGCCGATGAAATCGACAGGATATGCGGCAATATCTGACAAGTCCCCATCAAGACTTGAGAAGAGAAAGAAGGCGAAATATCAAAATCATGGTTAGCTGGATAAAATGAGGGTCCAATGAAAGACAACGATACGACAAAAAGGGGAAAACGACTAAATCTAAATACCTGTCTATATATATAGGTCATTTTGTTACAAGGTTTCTCTTTTGATAACCGATGAAACTGACATAGTCTATGCAGGAAATAAAATGATCTACCAATTTAAAACTAATCGAAGCAGGATGGATAAAGTGGTGGATAGATCTGAGGCATCGACATTCCCTGCAATCTGCTGCCCCATCATGTCGACGCGATCCAATACGCAGTGGCTCGACTAACGGTCTCAGAGTGAGCATCTATATTTGCCTTAGTCTGCAATACAATGGCGTCTCTATCAGCATGAACAACATCCCTGACCAGGATAGCAGCATCTCTCTCAACAAGAGCAGCATACCTCTCAGCCTCGGTAGTAATCGAGATGCATGAACACCGGACGGACAGGGACCTAATGGCTCAGAATACCCTCCGCAAAGCCCGCCGACACCGGAAAGAATAATAAGGATCAGGAACATTCCGGAAGATCATCTGCCATATCTCTGTCACCGGCGACAAACCGTCCAATCGGCGGAGGAGCCGCCGACCAATCTTGTGGGAAGTTTGAGATCCAAGCATACCACGGCATCTGGCGACGACACCTGTAGAGAATAGTATCAAAAAGACTGTACAGGGGTCATTCTCTATCCATGAATAAAAAGCTTGCATCATACATGACTCGTTATGTGAAAATAAAATACAAAATTCTGAATAAGTCGGACGTCGAACACGACGAATCAAAGCAAACCGCGACAGAGTGGTGAGCAAACCCTGGGAAGGGCTGAAGATCCACGCGAACCACAACAAGATGGTGAGCAACCCTGGGAAGGGCTGATATCCACAAAAAGAAAAAAAGACAAAAACAACAAACCCTGGGAAGGGCTGAGATCCAAGCAAACCGTGACAGAGTGGTGAGCAAACCTGGGAAGGCATCCAAGCAAACCGCGACAGAGTGGTGAGCAAACCCTGGGAAGGGCTGAGATCCACGCGAACCACAACAAGATGGTGAGCAACCCTGGGAAGGGCTGATATCCACAAAAAGAAAAAAGACAAAAACAACAAACCCTAGGAAGGGCTGAGATCCAAGCAAACCATGACAGAGTGGTGAGCAAACCTGGGAAGGCATCCAAGCAAACCGCGACAGAGTGGTGAGCAAACCCTGGGAAGGGCTGAGATCCACGCGAACCACAACAAGATGGTGAGCAACCCTGGGAAGGGCTGATATCCGCAAAAATAAAAAAGACAAAAATAACAAACCCTGGGAAGGGCTGAGATCCAAGCAAACCGCGACAGAGTGGTGAGCAAACCTGGGAAGGCATCCAAGCAAACCGCGACAGAGTGGTGAGCAAACCCTGGGAAGGGCTGAGATCCACGCGAACCACAATAGGATGGTGAGCAACCCTGGGAAGGGCTGATATCCACAAAAAAAGACAAAAACAACAAACCCTGGGAAGGGCTGAGATCCAAGCAAACCGCGACAGAGTGGTGAGCAAACCTGGGAAGGCATCCAATCAAACCAAGACAGAGTGGTGTGCAAACACTGGGACGGACTGAGATCCACGCGAACCACAACAAGATGGTGAGCAACCCTGGGAAGGGCTGATATCCACAAAAAGAAAAAAGACAAAAATAACAAACCCTGGGAAGGGCTGAGATCCAAGCAAACCGCGACAGAGTGGTGAGCAAACCTGGGAAGGCATCCAAGCAAACCGCGACAGAGTGGTGAGCAAACCCTGGGAAGGGCTGAGATCCACGCGAACCACAACAGGATGGTGAGCAACCCTGGGAAGGGCTGATATCCACAAAAAAAGACAAAAACAACAAACCCTGGGAAGGGCTGAGATCCAAGCAAACCGCGACAGAGTGGTGAGCAAACCTGGGAAGGCATCCAAGCAAACCGCGACGGAGTGGTGAGCAAACCCTGGGAAGGGCTGAGATCCACGCGAACCACAACAAGATGGTGAGCAACCCTGGGAAGGGCTGGTATCCACAAAAAAGGAAAAAAGACAAAAAACAACAAACCCTGGGAAGGGCTGAGATCCAAGCAAACCGCGACAGAGTGGTGAGCAAACCTTGGGAAGGGCTGAGATCCAAGCAAATCACGTATGTATTGTCATTCTTGTGCACTGTCATTCATGCATCGAGTGTCTATTCTTTATCCTGTTCATTTCATTTATCATTTCATAAACATGATAAAGAGGGGCAGCTGTAGACACCCGATTTTTGCATTTCCTATACTAACCCTGACAGGAGGGCAAATCGTCAATTGACCCGGCACACGAGAATAAAAGGGTGGACATAAAGACGAACCCTCAAAACCACCACGACGGGATGATATTGAAGCCGACACGACAACAAGCGAATGTCGAGAGTCAGTTACTGATCACTGTGCTTACCCGGATGACGTGGCACGTTTCCCGACGGTTCCCGGACTGCCAAACGCAAACCCGTCAGCGGAAACCAACGGTACGACACAAAAATCGAGACGAGGTACGGAAAACGAGAAAATCAGCACAGTCAGCCGCAGATCAATTCGCGGCCAAGGACGGAACTCGAGGCAGCACGGGACTCGAAGCGCACGGGACTCGAGCGGGGCTGGGGGGAGAACCAAGGGCCAGCCGCAGATCTATCTGCGGCTAGCCGCAGATAGATCTGCGGCTGCCCTTGGCAGTGCTATATTAGGCCAGTTCGCATACAGGGAAAAAAAAAAGAGGAGGAATTCAGCAGCAGCAGCAGCTCGGAAATAAGGAGAAAACAGCAGCAAAACAAGAGCCATTAGGAGAGAAAAAGAGTGAAAAGAGTGAGGAATTGTACCAATTTTGTGAGATTATATCTCATATTTTTCTACTCTCTACTCAATACACAAATTCATACATATTGTGGGATTAATTGCAAGGTGAAAAACCCTTTGTTCTTAGCATTTTGTTATATACCATTTTGTTAATCTTTTGGTCATCCGAATTACCTTAAATGTAGTTTTTTCTTATATGTTATTGTGAAGCCATGGGCTAGGGACTATTAGTGAGGGTCTCATCGGAATGAAATTCCCCCTAATAGCCCGATGATACCCATTTGGTGGCAAATCTTAGCTATTATGGTATGGTATCATTCATAGTGTATTTCGATCGTCATTGTAAGATATCCTAGAGTGTTAGGCATCCCGTTGTTGTTTATTTTCGTTATATCCATTTGGTGGTTGTGCAATAAGTTCGGATGTGAGCCTAGGAATGCGACCCCCGTGGTCCAAATCCGATGATGGACATTTTTGAATGTATGTAATCGGGTGGATGTATCCGTTATTGTAAATATGTAATCGTCGGGCCTTAAAACGACGCCAAGGCGATAATCGTGTTTAAGGCCCCGAAATAGTGAAACTTGTGATAGTGGGCGTTTTGGGGTTATTTTGATGGTTTACATGCCCATGAAATAGCCCCGACGCGTGTTTATGCTTGATTGGATTTTGTGTGACACGAAAAAATGATTTCAAAGATTAAACGATGAAGGTTTTTCCTTAAAAATCAAGCAAACTAGGATGGTTAGCATCACGTAGCTAAAATTTGGAGGTGTTAATGAATGTCGATTTCTATTAAACGAGAAGGCTAAAGAAAGTCGTTTTCAAATGTCACAAAAAAAAAAAAATGGTTTTATAAAATGAAACAACGTTTTATTAAATCTTGGTGCGTAGGGTGAAAGATATCCTAGAAGTTGCCCATCATTTTATGAAAGCAATGTATAGATTTCGATTCCTACTTTTACGAAGGTTTAAAACTCTTGTTTTGCAAAACGACATCTAAGGAAAATCTCATAGTTTTGCCAACTAAAATCAACCCTTTCTCGCAAAGCTTTCTCGTTTAAGCCGATGGACATTCTAAGGCATTTTCAAAAGAAAAACACAATTTTCCCTAATAATCCAAATGATTATTTTATGCAAACTCATCACAACATTTACATAGGCACACACACACACACGCGCACACACACATTTCATGAATTAAAGGATAGGAAAGCATCAAGATTGCGGTAACCGTGCTTCACGGAAGTCGAGGGGTGCCTAAACACCTTCCCCTCACTTAAGCAAGCTCCCGAATTCTATGAATCTCGATTCGCAGACCAATTAATTCGAAGTCACATATGAGCCAGCGATTTATAAAAAAACGTAAACTCGGATGAGTTGGTACATCCATTTCAAATATACCAACTGGCGACTCTGGTTAAATTGGCTCATCATAAAAACAATCTTTAAAAATCCCGTCGACATCAATGCCGACCTTTTTCCAAAAAATCATCTAATAAAAAGGCTAAAATTGGAAAGGGTAATAATCACCGCATAAGCGAGAAAAACCCGGCGTCGACACCGGTCATAGAGTCCCAAAACCCCACGATCGATGTATATAACATTAACTCCCTAATCGTAGAGTCCCAACACCCTACGATCGATGTACAAACTACTGACTCCCTGATCATAGAGTCTCAAAATCCTATAATCGATGTACAAAATACTTTGTCTCCTATTCAGATACATTCTAATTGTAAGACCCCAACTTTTTATGAATAAGATTTAAATTTTTTTATATTATCCTAAATAGTAAGGTGTTGATTTAATAAATGTTATAGTTATGGGTGATATGTGTTAATTATAAGAAATAAACAGTATGTTGAGGAATATTCTTTTTGTCGGAAAATATTATTTCTGTCGGGAAATATTATATTCGGTAAAGTACGACGGCGCCGAAATAACCAATCATTGACGGGCCCCATAACGACTAATTGCCGGATATGGAAATCGATAGAAATAATATTTTTATAAAATTGTCAATAGTACTATCACCTGTAACTGTTAAAATACTCGGTAATAAAATAACAGTAACACGTTATTTCACAGTAGCACACCATACTATACAGTAGTACACGGTATTCTACAGTAACACACGGTATTGCATAGTATTTTTGATTATTGATTCAATAATTACTACAGTGACAATTGCATAGTATTTCATATTATTGAACTCAATCATTGCCATAGTAGCATCTACACAATGTTTCACATTATTAAATCAATAATTGTCATGGCACAGTAACTCATATTATTTGATATGATAGACCAATTAACATTATTGGCAATGTCTAGAAGTTCTGTCAGGGAAAGGGATTATTTAATTGTGCGTCGTATCTACGGAACGCCCCTCTTTTCTAGGAACAATCTGGTTATCAATACTGTGAGTTTATAATATTAAATTGTGTAAGTATCCTTGGAGATTTAACTTCTGGTGCCTTAGAATATCTAAGGTAATGACCCTTGTCTTAATTATTTCTTACTTCAAAGGTGACACTCTACGCATATATTGAAATATCCATTTTTCTTATGTTAGACTTATTATGTAAAATATGTTAATAATATATTAGTGGTCCATCTGTTAATATTCTTACTTTTAAATCAGACAGCTTATTCAAGGTAAGACCCCACATTTACCAAAATTTCTAAAGATGTGCATGTGCTTCTTCTATGAAATTTTGGCGGGCGTGGAATTGTTTGGAAATGGTAATCCCTCATTTACCAAATTTTCTAAAGATGTGCATGTGCTTCCTTTTTGATTTTGGCAGCTTGTAATTTCTTTTACAATGGGTGGCCCTTCAATGGCCAAAATTTTCAAATGGGTATATTGATGAATTTGAAACCTGTGACTAAATTCCTTTATTAACGAAAGGTTGTCTCCTAATCATTACCTATAAAAAGGATAGACCTTCCAAAAGTAAGAACACACACAAAATATAGCAAGAGAAATATAAAGAGAAAATCTCAAGTTTGAGTATTACTAAAGTAGAGAGATAGAGAAAATATATAATAAGAGTGCAAGAATTATTCAAGTTGATCAACCTCATAGAAAGTAGCATCTAGTTTCGCATTAAGGTAAGGGATATTATTTTCCTTCTTACTAGTAAGGGATATTATTTTCCTTCATACTAGTAAGAGATATTATTTTCCTTCATACTAGTAAAGGATATCATTTTCTTTCAATCTCTTAAATTTAAACTTAATATGGTAAGTATTGCTTCTATAATTCCTGAAATGATTAAAAATTCCTTTGAGATTTGCGCTTCATCTAATATCATTTCACTTAACTTTTTATTTACCTGAACCTTCTTATTAAATTTTAATTGTTATCCTTGAAATATGAATGTTGAACATCATTCTTGAATTTGACTCCACATTTTAGTCATCATGTTAACAATTTGGACATTATTGAATTTTGGACAAGTTAATTGTCAAATCTCATATGTTTATTCTTTTATTATTCTTACAACTTCCGTTCATTCTTTATATTATTATTACTTATTGTCGACGCCGGTTTTATCCGCTCTTTTGCGATATTTGGTCTTTTCCAATTTTAGCCTTTTGATTAGATGATTTTTTGGAAAAGGTCGGCTTGAATATCGACGTGGTTTTGAAAGATCGTTTTTATGATGAGCCAATTAACCAGAGTCGCCAGTTGGTATATTTGAAATGGATGTACCAACTCATCCGAGTTTTCGTTTTTTATAAATCGCTGGCTCATATGTGACTCCGAATTAATTGGTCTGCGAATCGAGATTCATAGAGTTCGGGGGCTTGCTTAAGTGAGGGGAAGGTGTTAGGCACCCCTCGACTTCCGTGAAACACGGTTACCGCAATCTTGATGCTTTCCTATCCTTTAATTCATGAAACGTTGGTGTGCGTATATGTGGCGTTTGCGCGTTTGTCCTTGTGCGTTTGTGCGTGTGTGCGTGGTGTTGTGGTGAGTTTGTATGAAAGAATCATTTGGATTTTTAGGGAAAGTCGTGCTTTGACTTGAGAATGCTTCGGAATGTCCTTCGATTTATACAAGAAAGATTGATTCTTTATAAGAAGGGTTTGATTTTAATTGTCCAAAAATTATGAGATTTTTCGTTAGGTGTCGTTTTGGCAAAACAAGAGTTTTAAACCTTCGTCAAAATAGGAATTGAGATCTATACGTTGCTTTCGTAACTCAAACGATGGGCAACTTCTAGAACCTCTTTAACCCTATGCACACCGGTTTAATAAAACGTCACTTATTTTATAAAACCATTTCTTGTGATGTTTGAAAACGATTTTCTTTAGCTTTCTCGTTAAATAGGAATCGACATTCATTAGCACTTCCCATTTATTAACCTCGTGATGCTAATAGCCTAGTTTGATTGATTTTATGAAGATCTTATCATTTGGCTTTGAAATCAATTTCGTCTCATAAATCAAATCGAGCATAAACACGCGTCGGAGCTATTCATGGGCATGTAAGCCATCAAAATAACCCCAAACGCCTACAATCACATACTTCACTATTTCGGGGCCTTAAACACGATTCTCGCCTTGGCGTCGTTTTTTAAGGCCCGATGATTACATATTTACAATGAAAGATACATCGAATTTTATTACATATATCCATAGATGTCCATCATCGGATTTGGACCACGGGGTCGCGCTCCTAGGCTCACATCCAAAATCGCTACACACCCACAAGATCCTAAAAATAGCAATCTAAACAATCTATGCACAATACATCATTACAACGAGCTAAAAATTCACCAAAATGGATATCATCGGGCTATTAGGAGGAATTTCGTTCCATTTGGAAAACCCTCACTAATATCCCTCAATCCATGGATCCACAATAATATATAAGAAAGACTACATTCAATGGAATCCAAACAACAAAAGCTTAACAAAAATGATATAACAAAATGCTATAAAACAAAGAATTTTTCACCTTGCAAATGACACCACAATGCTTACAAACTTTGTAGATTAATTGGTAGAAATTATATGTGATATAATCTCACAAAAGGGATACAAATCCTTACTATTTTCTCTCTTTATTCTCTATTTTTTGCTATTTTTTCTCTTCCTTCCCGCTGCTGCCGCCGCTCTCCTTTTTTCTCTCTCGCTCCCCTGGATGAAATGAAGAAACTGAGCTGAAATAGGCTGCATTAGGACAGCCGCAGATAGATCCGCGGCTGGCCGCAGATAGATCCGCGGCTGGCCGCAGATAGATCCGCGGCTGGCCTCGGTTTCTCCGCGCCCGCCGCGCACTTCAGCCGTCTCGCGCACTACCCTTATTTTAATCTTTTGGCCGCAGATTAATCCGCGGCTGGGTGGGCTAATTTTCTGGATTTTCGTGCCACACCTCATTTCTCGTGTCGGATCATCGGTTTTCGTCGACAGGATTGTATTTTGCAGTCCGGGAATCATTGGGAGACGTGCCACATCATTCGGGCATGCTCATTTCGGACGGCCCTGCTGTCACGTCGGTTTTGATTTGCAAATCGTTGCGGTGGCGTCGAGTGTTCGCACTTGTGCATCCCTCGCTCACACAGGCCGGTTCATTTAACGATTTTGCCCTCCTGTCACGGTTAGTATACGAAGCGCAAAATTTGGGTGTCTACAGCTGCCCCTCTTTATCATGTTTATGAAATGTTAAATGAAATGAACATGATAAAGAAGTAGACACACGATGCATGAATGACAGTGCATAAGAATGACAGTGCAACACATACAACTTATGATGTAACACAAGATGTAAGGCATGCAACACATTTGTAAAGGTGTCAATGCATCAATCCCTAACCTGTCGCTCGTCTCGTAATCACCGGATCTCGTATCCGGTCGATTGTCCTGTGAATGTCGGGTCTCATATCCGGTCACCCCTCTCGTAATCACCTTATTCCATCCCATTGTCATCAAAGGAAGTTATTCTCCTGACTAGCTTTGAAGGGCATCCTTGGAATTCGTCCTCGCACATCGTTCTTGGCAACCATGGCTTTTGACTCTGATAGGCTAGGACCTTGACACCTAACCTGCATGGATCACGTACAGAATTATCACTTATTCAATGCATGTGACACAATATTCAAAATGAAAAATGACCCCTGTACAGTCTTTAATACGATTCTACAGGTGTCACCGTTTGTCGGAGCCGGTTTTTGTCGCCGGACATCCATCTCGTAATCGCCGGTTATCGTCGCCGGTCAATTGTCTCGTCGGGGTCGGGTATTGTCGCCGGTCACCCATCTCGTAACCCCCGGTTATCGTCGCCGGTTGGTTATCTTGTCGGAGCCGGTTTTCGTCGCCGGACATCCATCTCGTAATCGCCGGTTATCGTCGCCGGTCGATTGTCTCGTCAGGGCCGGGTATCGTCGCCGGTCACCCATCTCGTAACCCCCGGTTATCGTCGCCGGTTGGTTATCTTGTCGGAGCCGGTTTTCGTCGCCGGACATCCATCTCGCAATCGCCGATTATCGTCGCCAGTCGATTGTCTCGTCGGGGCCGGGTATCGTCGCCGGTCACCCATCTCATAACCCCCGGTTATCGTCGCCGGTTGGTTATCCTGTCGGAGCCGGTTTTCGTCGCCGGACATCCATCTCGCAATCGCCGGTTATCGTCGCCGGTCGATTGTCTCGTCGGGGCCGGGTATCGTCGCCGGTCACCCATCTCATAACCCCCGGTTATCGTCGCCGGTTGGTCATCTTGTCGGAGCCGGTTTTCGTCGCCGGACATCCATCTTGTAATCGCCGGTTATCGTCGCCGGTCGATTGTCTCGTCGGGGCCGGGTATCGTCGCCGGTCACCCATCTCGTAACCCCCGGTTATCGTCGCCGGTTGGTTATCTTGGATCTCAGCCCTTCCCACGGTTTGTTGCTTTTTGTCTTTTTTCTTTTTGTGGATATCAGCCCTTCCCAGGGTTGCTCGCCATCTTGTTGTGGTTCGCGTGGATCTCAGCCCTTCCCAGGGTTTGTTGTTTTTTGTCTTTTTTCCTTTTGTGGATATCAGCCCTTCCCAGGGGTGCTCACCATCTTGTTGTGGTTCGCGTGGATCTCAGCCCTTCCCAGGGTTTTGTTGTTTTTTTGTCTTTTTTCTTTTGTGGATATCAGCCCTTCCCAGGGGTGCTCACCATCTTGTTGTGGTTCGCGTGGATCTCAGCCCTTCCCAGGGTTTGTTGTTTTTTATCTTTTTTCTTTTTGTGGATATCAGCCCTTCCCAGGGGTGCTCACCATCTTGTTGTGGTTCGCGTGGATCTCAGCCCTTCCCAGCGTTGCTCACCGCTCTATCGCGGTTTGCTTGGATGCCTTCCCAGGTTTGCTCACCGCTCTGTCGCGGTTTGCTTGGATGCCTTCCCAGGTTTGCTCACCGCTCTGTCGCGGTTCGCTTGGATGCCTTCCCAGGTTTGCTCACCGCTCTGTCGCGGTTCGCGTGGATCTCAGCCCTTCCCAGGGTTTGTTGTTTTTTTGTCTTTTTTTTTTTTTTTTTTTTTTTTTTTTCTTTTTATGGATATCAGCCCTTCCCAGGGTTGCTCACCATCTTGTTGTGGTTCGCGTGGATCTCAGCCCTTCCCAGGGTTGCTCACCGCTCTGTCGCGGTTTGCTTGGATGCCTTCCCAGGTTTGCTCACCGCTCTGTCGCGGTTCGCGTGGATCTCAGCCCTTCCCAGGGTTTGTTGTTTTTTTGTCTTCTTTTTTTTTTTTTTTTTTTATGGATATCAGCCCTTCCCAGGGTTGCTCACCATCTTGTTGTGGTTCGCGTGGATCTCAGCCCTTCCCAGGGTTTGTTTGTTTTTTGTCTTTTTTCTTTTTGTGATATCAGCCCTTTCCCAGGGTTTGTTGTTTTTTGTCTTTTTTCTTTTTGTGGATATCAGCCCTTCCCAGGGTTGCTCACCATCTTGTTGTGGTTCGCGTCGATCTCAGCCCGTCCCAGGGTTGCTCACCGCTCTGTCGCGGTTTGCTTGGATGCCTTCCCAGGTTTGCTCACCGCTCTGTCGCGGTTCGCGTGGATCTCAGCCCTTCCCAGGGTTTTTTTTTTTTTTGTATTTTTTTTTTTTTTTTTTTTTTTTTTTTTTTTTTCTTTTTATGGATATCAGCCCTTCCCAGGGTTGCTCACCATCTTGTTGAGGTTGAAAGCGACGTGCTTGTACTTTCCTAAGATTTTCATTTTGATCGTACCTGCATGCATGAAAAAGATGTCATGCAGGATCTGGCAGACATGTTATGGACAGATGCATGTGCACAACATATGTTTAGATAGAAATGACCCCTGCTTAGTCAAATGATACGATTCGACAATCGTCGTTGCTTGCCAACATTTGATTGGATCACGCCTCGTCGTGAAGTGTATTTTCTAGGCTTCAACATGGTTTGATACTCTGCCTGCTCTTGGTCGTCTTCATTTGAGGCAGTCTGTTTCATTGGCTTGGTATTTTGCCTGTTCTTGGTCGTCTTCATTTGAGGGCAGTCTGTTTCGCTCTCTGTGATGATTGACAGCTATGCCGGGCTCCTTGGCCTTTTGCTCATTTCTGATGGCCGATATGCTGTCGCCCCGCACTATATCATCCTTGTATATGCTCATGCACGTGGATCATGTCGAGGCAGTGATAGTCAGGATTGGGGAGAGGCCCAATGCCGAAGAGTTCTGTGCGGCCTCAGCCTCCTTCCATTTCACGATTCTTAACTGCCCCTGCCTTGGCGCGTGTCGCTGCCAAGAATTTCTATCGAAAGCTCGCGATGCTTACCGTGCTGAGTTATCCACAGCTCTGCAAGATCCTGTATATCAGATGACTAACAAACACCAAAACTTGAAGGCTCGGGCTGTTAGCGTTAGTTCAACACAAAGATACTATAATCTCGACAAAAATGTAGTTAAAGCACATGAAATTGAATATCTGTTGATCGCACAATCTAGCAAGTTGTGACCCGTGAATGCACTATATTGGTTTTTTTTTTTTTTTTTTTTTTTTTTTTTTTTTTTTTATCCCTCGTGAGTTGATGATTTTCTATTTGACGAGTTACGAAATTGTAAGAACACCTTCAAACGTTCATGGTCATTGTATGTGAGTAAGGTCGAATTCAAAAGAACTACCTTCCCTCGTCAAAGGCATTCTGTCTTCATTCTCGACAACGTTCTTAGCAGGATTGACGTCATATGACCAATGCACTATGCGATGCAGCATTCAGTAGGGGTTTCTCTCCCATGACTCATTGTTTAAGGCCGAGAGTTTTTTCATATTATCTTTTCTCTTTATTAGTCCACTTCACTTGTCTCGTTTTCTTAGGCTATTCAAAGTTACCCATTTAACGAGTTTTGGACCAATGACTCCCGAACCAGGCGGTTTTGGGGCATTAGGTGTACAGACACCCCTTCGGGTTTATTTACTCGAGTAACAAAGGCCACGGTTCGAGACAAGCTGGTGGTCTGCCCCATTCATTCTTTGCTTGACCTTGCGCAAGATTCGTTTTCTTAGGCTTGAGTTACCCATGTAGCGAGTGTTTAGGCCAGTGACTCCCAAACCAGACGGCTTTATGGCACCAGATTGTAGAGACACCCCCTTAGGCTTAATTACTCGAGTAGCTCATGCCACGATTCGAATCTGCTCGGGCCTCCTCTTACTGTCATGCTCGTTTTCTTAGGCTTTGAGTTATCCATGTAATGAGTGTTGGGCCAGCGACTCCCAAAACCAGATGGCTTTAGGGCACCAGGTGTAGAGACACCCCTCGGGCTTAATTACTCGAATAACCTAGGCCACGATTCGAGACATTAGCCTGATAATCATTTATCGTCTGACTTCTTGATATTAGCTTGATAATCATTGACTGTCTGACTACGTTATTAATTTGCCATCAACATCGTCATAGATTTATACCCCACCAACTGAACAGCTTGTGCAAAATGCAAGGTGAAGGCTGTCACATGAGGTCGATTCTGTCGCAAACGTTGCTTTGAATTAAGGCTTTGTACCCGATCAAAAGGTTTGAATAGCCTTCTTCGTCTAATCATACTCACGATCGTGCTCCACGGTTGCTTGTCAGAATTAATCTGATTCCTATCAAGCCAAATAAAATCCCCCTTTCACGCGGATCCTCGTATCCCGGGAAAACTATGCTTGACAAATGCCAGATGATCGTACCGTTGAAGATTGAATTGTCATGAGGTATCAATTGATGATGATGGTGCATGTTGATGGGATTATTGCATGGGTGCCAATTTGCACGTCATCATTTCCTGGGTAGTTGACAAGTGCCCCAGTGTTAAGTTGCTTTTCTTGTGATCTTCCTCGTACCGCTCGCATCGGTATCTCACTGGGCTTGACAAAAGATCCGTTCCTTTGACTTGTTGAAAGGTTCGGGGGGATTTTTGATTTTTGATTTTTAATTTTTTGATTTTTGATTTTTTTTTTCGTGACGGCTCCCTTTAATTTAGAGCGAAATTCCCCATAGCTTCGTCTTGGCAGGGCGCGATCCTTTTGAGGACTAAATCGTTTATTTTGAATTTTCGGGATCGCACCCTCCTGTCGCATGCCCGGGAGATGCGTAAGGGGCTGCCCCTCCAAAGGTGCGAACTGAGGTTCGATAGGCATACAGGGTGAGCGACAATAAATCCGGCGATCCCCGATGATTGGCGGACATTCTTCCCATGATCGTCCTTGTGTTTTATTTGCAGCCCCCCACTGCCCCACTCATTTTGGGCCGGTAAATGACTGAATCAAAATGTTTGATCTTGAATTTGTCATATATCTCCTCCTTGAGGGCATCGTTCAGATTTTGCGGCCCCTCACTTCTCCTCCAGGCTGTGGTACTGGGATTCTGTCGGAAAGCCATTCAGGGTAAATAGACACCTTGATGATTCCTGCTTTAAACCGCTTGACAATCTCATCCTTTATTTTCATCCTCCATTCAGGCTTCAACGTTCTCAACTTTTGCTTATGGGTCGAAACCCCCCTTGATGGGCGGTCGATGTCCTATAAGGTCTGTGGACAATCCACTCACGTCGCCACGGGACCAAGCGAACATATCTCCATACAGGCTCAACAACTCGGCTATTTTTTTTTTTTTTTTTTTTTTTTTTTGTTGTTGTCGAATTTGCCCCTACTCCGGGTTCTTTGTGATCGTCAGAGCTTATGATGTTTGATGGCGATGGTCTGGCCTCAGTCGGGTTTGGGTTTATCTTCGACCCATCCTTTGATCTTGTCAGGCGTATTGTCGATATCTGTCTCGCCCTGCTCAATCCCCATCAGATCGAAATCTAGCTCTATACAAAATCATGATCTTCCTTCAAATTTGGCCTATTGCTCGTCAGGCTAGAGTGCCTCAAATCGAGGTACCTGACATAAAACAAAAATGCTCGTCATATATATAAAACATTTCAGTACATGGTCTTCCTTTTGGAGAACATGACAAAATGACATGAGCGTGCAGGGATTTGAAATAAACTCAGATTTTTTTAAAACCCATTGATCCTCTACTGGCCGGGATTCACTACCATACTCCTGGATTTACCCCCTCCTGGATATCACCTGCTGCACGGTCCAACTAGCCACGGTGAGGTCAAGCAATGGGGCTCATTAGGAGGTGCATGGATCGCATTGGCATGGATCTGACATTGATGGCATTTCCTGATATGAGCATCGCAGTCAGTTTTCATGTTTAGCTAGTAGTGACCCATTCACATGATTTTCTTCGCCAAAAATGCTCTGCTCATATGGGCTCTGCACACATTGCCATGTACTTCGCTTATTTGTCTGTGGGCTTCTTCGGCTTCCAGATATCTCAGCAGTCCCGTAGCTAGGTCCCAATTATGCCCTTTGGTGCCGTATATTCCCATCGCCTGCCGGATGACCAATTCGAGTCTCCAACTACTATCATCTTTTTGATTCACATTCCCAGGGCTAATCTCAGTCCTAGGATGAATCCCTCGTATTTCGGCAGAACTATAATTTCATGGCTATCGGTCTCTATCATGTGGATGGATGGAGTATGGACTTTACGGCCTCTTAGTACTGTGTCAATTACGAATTGGCAGATGCATGTCAACACTGATGCATGATTATTATTATTTTTTCTTTTTCTTCTTTTTCTTTTTCTTTTTCCCCCTTTTTTTTTTGTGGTCGAATATGCCCCTACTCCGGGTTCTTTGTGATCGTTATGCCACGCTTTCACGGTTCTCTTAATCTTATCCTGCAAAACAAGGTCAGTGTTTGATGACAGGACAATATTTAGAAGTTTTTAGAAAACCTTGGTACGTGGCACGGATTGCCTTCCTGCAAAATCAAGTCAGTACTCTCTTTATATGTGCAGGTGATGTAATCACATGATACAGGACATATTTATTACGATGATGCCAGTATGACAGTTGTATGCCATTTATTTATTTGACTGAATGATAAAAGGGCATGAAGAAGCTTCCCTTTCGTTAGGTTTATCAGAGGCTGACCTACCCTAGGGTTACTCTCACGGGCTTTTCGGCATGAAGGTCCCCAAATCTTCGCAATCTACTCGTCTGAATCCTTTCGATTGGAGCGGATTTGGGTGGTGCGTTTCCTGAGCCATCTCCGGGGAGCAGCCCCTTCGAGTCCAGTAATAAGCAACCGACAGGTTCGCCTCAGGAGGAGGTACTCTCTCAACATACATTCACATTCATCGTCCTCACCGTATGCAAATGATTACTTTAAAGTAAAACAATTCCATTCAACCATTCATTCATTTGGACAAAAACACACATTCACACAACAATAAGTAAAACAGATCAAAATGTCGCACGCACATACACATTCATAAATTTTAAAGGATAGGACGGCATCAAGATTTGAACGCGGCTTAAGCCCTCTAATGATCCCCAGCAGAGTCGCCAGCTGTCGACGCCGGTTTTATCCGCTCTTTTGCGATATTTGGTCTTTTCCAATTTTAGCCTTTTGATTAGATGATTTTTTGGAAAAGGTCGGCTTGAATATCGACGTGGTTTTGAAAGATCGTTTTTATGATGAGCCAATTAACCAGAGTCGCCAGTTGGTATATTTGAAATGGATGTACCAACTCATCCGAGTTTTCGTTTTTTATAAATCGCTGGCTCATATGTGACTCCGAATTAATTGGTCTGCGAATCGAGATTCATAGAGTTCGGGGGCTTGCTTAAGTGAGGGGAAGGTGTTAGGCACCCCTCGACTTCCGTGAAACACGGTTACCGCAATCTTGATGCTTTCCTATCCTTTAATTCATGAAACGTGTGCGTGTGCGCGCGTGTGCGTGTGTGCGTGTTGTGGTGAGTTTGTATGAAAGAATCATTTGGATTTTTAGGGAAAGTCGTGCTTTGACTTGAGAATGCTTCGGAATGTCCTTCGATTTATACAAGAAAGATTGATTCTTTATAAGAAGGGTTTGATTTTAATTGTCCAAAAATTATGAGATTTTTCGTTAGGTGTCGTTTTGGCAAAACAAGAGTTTTAAACCTTCGTCAAAATAGGAATTGAGATCTATACGTTGCTTTCGTAACTCAAACGATGGGCAACTTCTAGAACCTCTTTAACCCTATGCACACCGGTTTAATAAAACGTCACTTATTTTATAAAACCATTTCTTGTGATGTTTGAAAACGATTTTCTTTAGCTTTCTCGTTAAATAGGAATCGACATTCATTAGCACTTCCCATTTATTAACCTCGTGATGCTAATAGCCTAGTTTGATTGATTTTATGAAGATCTTATCATTTGGCTTTGAAATCAATTTCGTCTCATAAATCAAATCGAGCATAAACACGCGTCGGAGCTATTCATGGGCATGTAAGCCATCAAAATAACCCCAAACGCCTACAATCACATACTTCACTATTTCGGGGCCTTAAACACGATTCTCGCCTTGGCGTCGTTTTAAGGCCCGATGATTACATATTTACAATGAAAGATACATCGAATTTATTACATATATCCATAGATGTCCATCATCGGATTTGGACCACGGGGTCGCGCTCCTAGGCTCACATCCAAAATCGCTACACACCCACAAGATCCTAAAAATAGCAATCTAAACAATCTATGCACAATACATCATTACAACGAGCTAAAAATTCACCAAATGGATATCATCGGGCTATTAGGAGGAATTTCGTTCCATTTGGAACCCTCACTAATATCCCTCAATCCATGGATCCACAATAATATATAAGAAAGACTACATTCAATGGAATCCAAACAACAAAAGCTTAACAAAAATGATATAACAAAATGCTATAAAACAAAGAATTTTTCACCTTGCAAATGACACCACAATGCTTACAAACTTTGTAGATTAATTGGTAGAAATTATATGTGATATAATCTCACAAAAGGGATACAAATCCTTACTATTTTCTCTCTTTATTCTCTATTTTTTGCTATTTTTTCTCTTCCTTCCCGCTGCTGCCGCCGCTCTCCTTTTTTCTCTCTCGCTCCCCTGGATGAAATGAAGAAACTGAGCTGAAATAGGCTGCATTAGGGCAGCCGCAGATAGATCCGCGGCTGGCCGCAGATAGATCCGCGGCTGGCCTCGGTTTCTCCGCGCCCGCCGCGCACTTCAGCCGTCTCGCGCACTACCCTTATTTTAATCTTTTGGCCGCAGATTAATCCGCGGCTGGGTGGGCTAATTTTCTGGATTTTCGTGCCACACCTCATTTTTCGTGTCGGATCATCGGTTTCCGTCGACAGGATTGTATTTTGCAGTCCGGGAATCATTGGGAGACGTGCCACATCATTCGGGCATGCTCATTTCGGACGGCCCTGCTGTCACGTCGGTTTTGATTTGCAAATCGTTGCGGTGGCGTCGAGTGTTCGCACTTGTGCATCCCTCGCTCACACAGGCCGGTTCATTTAACGATTTTGCCCTCCTGTCACGGTTAGTATACGAAGCGCAAAATTTGGGTGTCTACACTTATACTACTTATCAAAGAATCAAGTTATGGTGAATGTTTTTAGCCTGAGTGCAAAGACGATATAATTGTTTGGTGTCTTTGGTCGGTATGACAATGACACGTGGTGAGAGTTCTCTTTAGCCCGTAGTGCAAAGATGGACTGTTGATTGGGATGATCATGACCGTTGGTGTTATAATTGAATATCTTTGGCCTGTAGTGCAAAGATAAACTGTTGATTTACATGATTATGAATAGAAACTGTTGATTGGTGTTACAAACAAAGGTAGGTGGTGAAAGTTCCCTTTAGCCTGGGTGCAAATAGGAACTGTTGATTGGTGTTACAGGGATAAAATATTGATTATGAATTTTTCAAATAGGAGAAGATAGTAGACATTATATTCTATTTGACTCTTCTAATGAATTGTTTGTTCCCCAACAGTTATCGTTGAAAATTTATTATTTTTAAATCACTAATTTATTATTATTGAAAGCTAAAGATAATTTATTCTTTGTTATCTTAGTCATGATATTCTTTACTTGGCTATTTGAGCTCACTCTTTTCCTTTTTATTCCATTATTCTTCTCAGGAAATGAGAGTGTAGCTGGGACTAGCCGGGAAATAGGGTGATGGTCCGAGACTGTAGAAGTATCTTAATGCATTATAAAATAATGTAGCAATAATTATATTGAGAACTTAAGTTGGGTCTGAATATTGTTGTACTAAATATGGTACAAGATTTGTATTGAAAACTCATAGTATGTTTGTTGTCATATTTTGCACGACAGTTTAATAGTTGTAAATAGGAAAATTTGTATTTGGATTTTATAGTATGTATTTTGGCGACTCAAAATGGGTTGTGTGGACCTATTTTGGGTGCGTCACAGTTGGTATAAGAGCTTAGGGATATGATCTTTAGGAGGGGAGAGACGAGTAAAATCCTTCGCTAGTGTGTCCTATCTAAGCTATTTATTTAATTAGTCGGTCGGGATGTAGGGACAAGATGTGACATGTCAATTTCTTTAACTAATCTTTGTTTTGTGATCGCATTTCAGAATGACATCTGAAAATCAAGATGAACTATGAGATAAATGTGGATGAGAATCAGGAAGCTACAAATAATACTGCTGCAAACTCAGAAAATCATGGTGCCTATAACAGGATGAATGATGATTTTTTTAAGAACTTCATGCAATTCTTGTAGAACCAGGCGAGAGAATCTACTGCTAATAATACTGCTGGAAACGCGTGTAACTTATAAATGGTCACTGCCAAGCAGTTCAAGGAGTTAGGACCACCTGAATTTCTCGAAAAGCCGGACCCACTCAAGGCAGAGACATGACTCAAATAAATGACGAAGATATTTGATATACTATATTACGCTGATGATCAAAAGGTTCCCTTCGCTACCCTTATGATACGAGGAGAGGCAGATCAATCAATGAAACATACACATCATTCAGCACCTGAAATATCTTGGGCGGAGTTTCAAGAGTTGTTTAATGAAAGTATTTTCGGAGAGCATTCGCCACATGAAGGAAGTGGAATTTATTAAGTTAGAACATAATAATATGATTATCTCGCAGTACGAGGCCAAATTTGTTGAGCTATCCCGATTTGCGCCCCACTTAGTGTACAATAAAGAGCGCGTGACTCGAATGTTCTTATGAGGTTTGAAATTTGAGATTCGTCAACATTTTATTTCTCGTAAACTTTGTTTATATCCAGATATCGTGGATAGGGCTCAATTGGTAAAACGAGAGAAAGAAACATTACAACCATGAGACAACGACCAACAACGAGAGAGAAATTATGATAATAATCGTAACAGTGGTAACAGTCATCCGAACAATGAGAACCAGCGAGGAAGAAATCATCATACTGAAAATGGTAACCACTTCAATGGTAATCTGGGCCCAGATAATAGAAGAAGTGAATCGAGTGGAAACAACTTCAAGAAGAGAAGAGTCAATAATAACCATGGAAAGGCACTGACAATAACACCAACACCAGTACTAGTTTTAAGGGGAGGACAAGGACCACCAATTAGATGTTACAAGTGCGGATAGGAGGAACATATCAACCCAAACTATACACAACAATCTAAGGTGTGTTACAGTTGTGGAAAAGAATGCCACATAGCTTGTTCGTGTCATATAACAAAATCAAGTCCAGCTGTAATGATGATACTAAAGGCTGTTACAGACAAGTCAAAGCTTGTGGTACAGGGGAGAGCTTTTGTTATAACCTCCCAAAAGGCGTGGAAACCAGATGAAGTCATAACCGATAAGCTAATTATAAACTCTTGTGAAGTCTATGCCTTATTAGATACTGGTTCTACCCACTCTTTTATTTCACCTGCTTGTGCTCAACGTTTGAACTTGATTTCTAAGAAATTAGATTTTGACTTATCTGTTGAAACCCCCTTAGAAGAAACCTTCATTACATCCACTATTTATAAATCTTTTTTGATTCAAGTCGGCACTCTCACATTACCCGTTGATCTCATCGCTTTGAAAATACATGAATTTGATGTGATTTTAGGAATTGAGTGGTTAACTACCCATCGTGCTAAAATTGATTATTTTCATAAGGTCGTTAGTTTTCATATTCCTGATCAACCTGTTATGTGAATTTAAACAATTAAATCGTTGAAATTAATAACTGTCATTTCTAGCTACAAAGTCATTCGTTTATTGAAAAACGGATGTCAAGTTTTCTTTCGCCCATGTAACTGATTTAAATAAAAATACGTCATATTTGAATGATATTTTCATTGTTAATAAGCTTCCTGGCGTATTTCCCGAAGAACTTCCTAGCCTACCCCCAGACCGTGAAATCAAATTTTATATTGACCTTGAACCCAGTACAAAACCCATTTTCAAAACCCCATATCGAATGGCTCCTATTGAACTTCAAGAATTAAAAGTTCAACTACAGGAGTTGTTAGACACTAGTTTCATACGTCTGAATACATTGCCTTGGGATGCTCCTATTTTATTTGTAAAGAAGAAAGATGGGAGTATGAGACTCTGCATTGACTATCGAGAGTTGAACCATGTCACCATCAAAAATAGGTACCCGTTACCTCGTATTGATGACCTGTTCGACCAGTTACAAGGTGCTCAATTCTTTTCAAAGATCGATCTCCGTTCTGGATATCATCAGTTAAAGATTAAAGCTGATGACATTCCAAAGACTGCCTTCAGAACTCGATACGAGAATTATAAATTCTTAGTCATGCCTTTCGGATTAACTAATGCTCCTGCTGCCTTTATGGATATACTGAACCGAATATTCAAGGAATATTTGGATCATTTCGTGGTTGTCTTTATTGATGACATCCTCATATACTCCAAAAGTCGTGAAGATCATGAGTGACACTTGAGGTTGATACTCCAAAAGCTTCATGAAAACAAGCTATATGCTAAGTTGAAGAAATGCGAGTTTTGGCTTGAGGAAGTAGCATTCCTTGGATACGTGATCTCGAACCATGGAATATCAATTGACCCAACGAACGATAATAAATTAGGAACAACCTAAGTTAGTAACCAAAGTGCGAAGCTTTCTGGGCCTAACTGGTTATTATCGGAGGTTCGTAGAAGGATTCTCTTGAATTGCCACTCTATTAACTCAGCTGACTTGAAAAAACACAAAATTCGAATGGAGCGAAGAATACGAGAAGAGCTTTCAAGAACTCAAAAGGAAACTCATTTTAGCACCTGTTCTGACAATACCATCATGATAGGAAAGATTTGTCATCTACAGCGATGTTTCAGGCAGAGGTCTAGGTTGCATTCTCATACAACATGAAAAGGTTATAGCTTATGCTTCTCGACAACTCAAGGAATATGAGAGGAATTATCCTACTCATAATCTAGAGTTGGCAGCGGTTATTTTTACGTTAAAGATCTGGAGACACTACTTGTATGGGGAGAAAGTGGAGATCTATACAGACCATAAAAGCCTCAAATATTTCTTCACCCAGAAGGAACTCAACATACGACAACGACGTTGGATTGAACTATTGAAGGATTACGACCATACCATCTAATATCATCCTGGAAATATGAATGTGATAGCTAACGCGTTGAGTAGAAGATCATATGCGTGTACGAGTGCGATATTGTCAACACAAAGGCCCAATTTGTATGACTTACAAAAGATAGAGATAGAGTTAAAGACTTTAGGAACCCATGTGAAGATGACATATATACAAGTAGAATTGGCTTTAATCGACAAAGTTAAAGCTGCTCAAGCTACAAACCCAGAACTGGTGAATATGAAGAAGAAAGTACAAGAATGTGCTATTCCAGAAACAAGAATCGATGAGGAAGGAATACTTCGAGTCAACTCTAGACTTTGTGTTCTTAACGACCCTGATTTAAAATTTAAAATAATGATGGAGGCACACAATACACCGTTTGTAATCCACCTTGGAAGTACCAAAATGTATCATGATCTTCGACATATATTTGGTGAAGCAATATGAAGAGAGAAATAACAGAGTTTATCTCTAGGTATTTAACTTGTCAATGTGTTAAGGCAGAGCATCAAGTACCAAAGGGGGTCCATTGTAACTACTTCAGATTTTAGAATGGAAGTAAGAACACATCAACATGGATTTCGTGACGGGTTTTCCCAAGATTTCTCAAGGCTTAAACACAATTTGGGTCATTGTAGATAGATTAACCAAGTTTGGTCATTTCTTACCCATATGAGAAAACTATTCACTTGAGCGTCTTGCTAATATATACATAAGAGAGATTATGAGATTGAATAGCATGCTAGTGTCGACGCCGGGTTTTCGCTTTCTAGTCTTTTCCAATTTTAGCCTTTTGATTTAATGATTCTTTGGAAAAGATCGGCATTAATGTCGACGGGGTTTTGAAAGATCATTTTTTATGATGAGCCAATTAACCAGAGTCGCCAGTTGGTATGTTTGAAATGGATGTACCAACTCATCCGAATTTTCGTGTTTTATAAATCACTGGCTCATATGTAACTCCGAATTAATTGGTCTGCGAATGGAGATTCATAGAGTTCGGGGCTTGCTTAAGTGAGGGGAAGGTGTTAGGCACCCCTCGACTTCCGTGAAACACGGTTACCGCAATCTTGATGCTTTTTTATCCTTTGATTCATGAAATGTGTGTGTGTGCGCGCGCGTGTGTGTGTGTGTGCCTATATGAATGTTGTGGTGAGTTTGTATGAAAGAATCATTTGGATTTTTTAGGGAAAGTCGTGCTTTAATTTGAGAACGCTTCGAAATGTCTTTTCGGTATACACGAACAAGCTTTATTTTTTATGAGAAAGGTTTGATTTTAATTGTCCAAAACTATGGGATTTTCATTAAGTGTCGTTTCAACAAAACAAGAGTTTTAAACCTTCGTCAAAATAGGAATCGAGATCTATACGTTGCTTTCATAAAATGATGGGCAATTTCTAGGATCTCTTTCACCCTATGCACAAAGATTAAATAAAACGTCAATTATTTATAAAATCATTTCGTGTGTTGTTTTGGAAAACGATTTTTTTTTAGCTTTCTCGTTAGATAGGAATCGACATTCATTAACGTTTCTCAAATTTTAACCTCGTGATTCTAATATCCTACTTTGATTGATTTTATGAGAATCTTATCATTTAGCTTTGAAATCAATTTCGTGTCATAATTCAAATCGAGCATAAACACGCGTCGGGCTATTCATGGGCATGTAAGCCATCAAAATATCCCCGAACGCCAACAATCACAAATTTCACTATTTCGGGGCCTTAAACACGATTCTCGTCTTAGCGTCGTTTTAAGGCCCAACGATTACATATTTACAATGAAAACTACGTCATTTCTACTTCTTACATCAAGATATGTCCATCATCGGATTTGGACCACGGGGTCGCTCTCCTAGGCTCACAACCATAATTTCTCACAAGCATCAAGTAGATACAACAACATAACTAACAACGGATTGCTTAACGCACCACAATGATTCACAATTAACAATCTAAATAGATCAATTCCACCTAATGTATTTATCGTCATAAACGAGCAAAAACCTCACCCAATGGATATCATCGGATTATTAGGAAGAATTTTGTTCCGATGGAACCCTCTCTAATAATTCCTAATCCATTGTTTTCATAATAATTTACATGAAATCTACATTTAATTCAATCAAATGATATGATAGGAATTGATATAATAAAAGAGATTTCACCTTGCAATTGTTATCCAAATGGACGTGAACTTGTGTATTGAATAGGAAGAAGAAATATGTGTGATACAATCAAATCACAAAATATTATTCCTCTCTTTTTTCTCACTTTCTCTCCTATTTTTTGTTGCAAATCTAGCTATTTTCCTCTCAATTTTCGTACTTTGTTGCTGCTGGAATCTCCTTCTTCTCCAAAAATGCTGAACCTCCTGTATGCTGCCGAAGCTGGCTTAAATAGGCTGGCCAAAGCCAGCCGCAGATCTATCTGCGGCTGGCCGCAGATAGATCTGCGGCTGGCCAGCTGGCACGCCTCCCATCGCACTCAGCTGGTAGTGCTGATTTCCCGGTTTTCGTGCTGGCGCACCCACTTGGCCGCAGATCTATCCGCGGCTGGCGGGCTTGACTTTCTCGATTTCCGTGCCACGCTTCGATTTTCGTACCGCAACATCGGTTTTCGCTGATAGGCTCGTGCTTTACAGTCCGAGAATCATTGAGAAGCACGCCACACCTTCCGGGAATGCCAAATTCGGATAGCCCTGCTATCATGTCGATTTCGGCTGCAAATTATCATGGTGGCATCGAGTGTCCGTACTTTTCCTATCTTTTGCTCTCGCAGGCCGATCCATTTGACGAATTTGCCCTCCTGTCAAGGTTAGTATACGAAGTGCAAAATTTGGGTGTCTACAGCTGCCCCTCTTTATCATGTTTATGAAAGGTTAAATGAAATGAACAGGATAAAGAATAGACACTCGATGCATGAATGACAGTGCATAAGAATTGACAATACATACATGAATGACAGTGCATAAGAATTGACAATACATACATGATGCAACACATATGATTTATGATGCAACACAAGATGTAATGCATGCAAAAAACATCCGCAAGAGTGTCGATGTTTTAACCCCTTGACCGTGTTTGTTAGTCGTTGGGTTCACTCTCTCAATCTATCGTCTCGTTCGGGGCCGGGTATCGTCGCTGGTCACCCATCTCGTAACCCCCGGTTATCGTCACCGGTTGGTTATCTTGTCGGAGCCGGTTTTCGTCGCCGGACATCCATCTCATGATCGCCGGTTATCGTCGCCGGTCGATCGTCTCGTCGGGGGCCGGGTATCGTCGGCCGGTCGCTCGTCTCGCGATCACCTTATCCCATCGCATTGTCATCAAAGGACGTTATCCTCCTGACTAGTTTGAGAGGCATCCTTGGAGTTCGTCCTTGCACATCGTTCTTGGCCGCCATCGCTTTTGACTCTGATAGGCTAGGACCTTGACACCTAACCTGCTCGATTTTTTTTTTCATTTCATGGATCACAGACAGAATTATCATCTATTCATGCATGTGACCCAACATGTAAATTGAGAAAAAATGACTCCTGTACAGTCTTTTGATACTGTTCTACAGATGTCATCACTTGTAGTGGTTCGCTTGGATGCCTTCCCAGGTTGCTCACCACCTTGTGGTGGTTTGTTTGGATCTCAGCCCTTCCAAGGGTGCTCACCATCTTGTCGTGGTTTGCTTGGATGCCTTCTCAGGTTGCTCACCACCTTGTGGTTGGTTTGTTTTGGATCTCAGCCCTTCCAAGGGTGCTCACCAGCTTGTCGTGGTTTGCTTGGATGCCGTCCCAGGTTGCTTTCCAACTTGTCTCGGTTTGCTTGGATATCAGCCCTTCCCAGGGTGCTCACCATCTTGTCGTGGTTTGCTTGGATGCCTTCCCAGGTTGCTTACCAACTTGTCATGGTTTGCTTGGATATCAGCCCTTCCCAGGGTGCTCACCATCTTGTCGTGGTTTGCTTGGATGCCTTCCCAGGTTGCTCACCAACTTGTCGTGGTTTGCTTGGATATCAGCCCTTCCCAGGGTGCTCACCATCTTGTCGTGGTTTGCTTGGATGCCTTCCCAGGTTGCTCACCAACTTGTCGTGGTTTGCTTGGATATCAGCCCTTCCCAGGGTGCTCACCATCTTGTCGTGGTTTGCTTGGATGCCTTCCCAGGTTGCTCACCAACTTGTCGTGGTTTGCTTGGATATCAGCCCTTCCCAGGGTGCTCACCATCTTGTCGTGGTTTGCTTGGATGCCTTCCCAGGTTGCTTACCAACTTGTCGTGGTTTGCTTGGATATCAGCCCTTCCCAGGGTGCTCACCATCTTGTCGTGGTTTGCTTGGATGCCTTCCCAGGTTGCTCACCAACTTGTCGTGGTTTGCTTGGATATCAGCCCTTCCCAGGGTGCTCACCATCTTGTCGTGGTTTGCTTGGATGCCTTCCCAGGTTGCTTACCAACTTGTCGTGGTTTGCTTGGATATCAGCCCTTCCCAGGGTACTCACCATCTTGTCGTGGTTTGTTTGGATGCCTTCCCAGGTTGCTCACCAACTTGTCGTGGTTTGCTTGGATATCAGCCCTTCCCAGGGTGCTCACACACTTGTCGTGGTTTGCTTGGATATCAGCCCTTCCCAGGGTCATTTGGCAGGCTTTTCCGCTGCTTTGTTCAGTTCATAGTCGGGCGAAGTGAGATTTGCCCCATTCGGACATCTGCTTATGTGCAATGGTTGCACCGAGACTTTGCCATGGTTGGTTTGAGTCAGTTTGGAGTATTTGATGACTCTTGAGTGATTTTCACTGATGACACCGCCCCAGAGGTATTTATTCCCCCCCCCCAGTCTACGGATATGTCCTCCAGATATGATTCCATCTCAGCTGATTTTGCCCTAGTCGGGTCGCTGAGGATGGCCGGATCCGACTGGCCTTGATTACTACCGTTAGCCGAGCCATTTCTTTATTGGATCGTATCGACATGATGGGGCAGTAGATTGCAGGGGACGCCGATGCTTCAGACCTATCCACCACTTTATCCATCCTGCTTAAGTTAGTTTCAGATCTGTAGATCATTTTATCTCCTGCATAGATTATGTCAGTTTCATCTGTTATCGAAAAGGAAATCTTGTAACGAAATGACTTATATATATAGACATGCATTTATATTCAGTCATTTTCCCCTTTTTTCGTATCGTTGCCTTTCATCGGATCCTCATTTTATCCAGTCAACCACGATTTTGATATCTTGCCCCCTTTTTCCTCTCAAGTCTTGATGGAGATTTGACAGATACTACCGCACACCCTGTTGATTTCATCGGACTGAGTCTTAGATTTTTTTTTTTTTTTGACTAAGTGTTTGGTTGGGTCCGGGTTATGTCACTTGAGATGAAGCTGATCAGGTGGCTGACTTCGGGAAGGTTTTGAGGGTATAGGAAGGCTTTTCTGGTTGTTGGGAATTGGTTTTGGCAGAAGAAAGTATTATTTTGTAAGGAATGGGACCGTGCCACGATGGCTGCCTACGTACCCCCACAAGTCGGGAGATCAGGTCCTACGTAGTTCGTTCTTTCAAAGAACGACGAGAAAATGATGATGATGATGGGTTCTTTCAAAGGCTTTTCTGGTTGTTGGGAATTTGTTTTTTTTTTTTTTTTTTTTTTTTTTTTTTTTTTTTTTTTTTAGAGAAGGCATGCCTTTCTTTAGCACTAGGTCATTTTCTTGGAACCTCTGAGGTCTTATCTTTTGTCGTAAGATCGAGAGATTCTTTGCTGGTACAACTGGCCGCGTGAAATAGCAGCCACCCTTTTCTCATCAATTAGGGCCAATTGGTCGTATCGACCTTGCATTCAACCCTCCTCGTTTATCTGAGCATCTCAACCTCAAATGGCAGAACTACCTCTATTCCGTATACCAGAGTGTAAGGGGTTGCCCCTGTAGAAATACGCACCGATTTTCGGTACGCCAGCAGGGTGAAAGGTAGCAGATCCGGCCATCCCCGATGTTTAGCAGACATTCTCGCCATGATCTTCTTGATATTTTTATTCGCAGCCTCCACTGCCCCATTCATCTTAGGATGGCAAATGATAGCATTGAGGTGTTTGATCTTGAACTGGTCATATAATTCCTTCATAAGGGTACTGCTCAAATTTTTGGCATTGTCGGAGACTAAGGCCTCAGGTTGCCCATTCGGCAAATGATATTTCCATACTGTCCTAACATCTCTGTTTTCTGGCTAGGGGGTCAGATCTGTTCCTATTTTGAGCTCTCTGGGTTTGTCAGGGGTTCCAATTTTTTATGGTGATGGTTTGGTTTGAGTTGGGTTTGGGGTTTGTCTTCGACCCATCCTTTGATCTCGTCAGGCGTGCCGTCATTATCTGTCTCATCCTGCTCAATGCCCATTAAATCGAAATCCAGCTCAATATCAAAATCGTAGTCAACTTTCGAATTTGAAGAATCGTTTGTTAGGCAAGAGACACTCAAATTGGTACACCTGGCATGAAACAAAATATTTGTCATATATAAGGCATTTTCTCGCAATGATCATCTTTAAGATAACATGACAAAATAACATAATCATGCACAATTTTAAAATAAGGAACAACAACTGGCATCTACTCATGGTCCTCCTTCATAACCTCTGGCTGCTCTACCACGATCTTCCCGCTATCGATCATATTCTGAATTTTGTGCTTCAGAGCCCAGCATTCCTGAGTATCATGACCAGGAGAACCCGAATGGTACGCACACTTCTTACTCGGATCAAATTCTCCTCCTTTCGGATCAATTGGGGGTGCCAAATCGCCTATCCTTCTCTGTGCTATCAATACCGCCAAAATCTGTTCAAGAGGCTCCCCAAGCGGGGTGAATACCCGATCTCTTGCTGTCTCAAATCTTCTTCGTTCGCCCGACCTTTGATAATTGAGATTATGTTGTCGGGTGGTGGCACAATTCTCTGTATTTGCACTGGAGGATTGTTCTCTGCCTTTCTAGATGATCCCTGCAGGATGAGGGAAACATCTTCCTCCTTTTTCTGTTGAATTCTACGGGAAGTGCTGCCATAGTTTCCACACTGGATTTGCTCCGCAACCACTTCCAGAGCTGTGAGGTCCCGGATCTTACCAGATTTTAATCCCATGTCCACCATTTCTCCGTGTTTTATCATCTCGGCAAAAGGTCTCCCAATCCCCGATATCACCCGCTCATAATAGGGCGCCTCCTGAATGTCCACAAAGGTCATTACCATTTCCGCCTCGCTCATCGGGGGATTCACCTGTGCAGCCATACCCCTCCATCGTTGTGCATAGTCCCTGAAAGATTCTTTTGGTTGCTTCTTGATTTTTGTCATTTGATATCTATCAGGGGCCATCTGGGCCTGAAAGCTGTATTGAGTTAAGAAGGTATGGGCCAACTCCTCCCAGTTGTGGATTCGGGCATTGTCAAGGCGGGCATACCAGATCCTTGCCTCCCCTGTTAAGCTTTTCTGGAATAGCTGCATCCTCAGCCCCTCGTCCTCGGCATAAGACCCGAGTTCTCCAATGTATATTTTCAAGTGCGTGTAGGGGTCTCCCTTTCCATTGTATTTTTCGAACTCGGGGACCTTGAACTTCTCTGGATATCTGGTTCCGGGGAAGACACACAGATCTGAGTAATTAACCCTACCCAGGGAGCCTATGCCTCTTAGAGATTGGATGGTTTCCTCCATGTATTTCATTTTTCTCCGAAGATCGTCATTGTCCCCTTCCTCTGGAATAGTAATCACTGTCCTGCTAGGTATGGGAACGGCCTTTGGGATGACTGGCTCGTCCTTGAGTCGGGGTTGGTCATCTTTAAGCAGGTTTGTACCACTTTTAGGAGGATTCTGATCATCCCCTGGTGGTGGAATATTATGCGATCCTTGGTTTACCGGATCCTGTCTGATTAAGAACTGTTCTTTTAGCATCGTGGCCATTTCCATCATCTGTCTTTTAAAATCATCAAACTCTTCCCGAGATATGGAACTATGATTAGGAATATCAGCCATTTCAAAGGTAGAGACCTGGGCTTTCTTAGACTGCGAACGGGTTTGAGGAGCAATCCTGCAGGCAAACGGTTCGAAGTTTAGTCCTGGGGAAATGAAAACATGGATGCATGCTAAAGCTATAACTTTTTTGTGTTTTGGGGTTTTTTAATCTTTCCCTGCAAAAGAGAAAGTTAGTAGTCCTTTAGTGCCATAACCAATGCTAAACATGCTTTATTATGCTCCCCCAACTATTCCCTGCAATTCACAGCGGTTAGTAATCTCTTTCGACATAGAAAAGGGATGTATGAATATTGAATGAGATCATGACATTTAGACATATAAACGTAAAAAGGCATGAAGAGACTTTTCCTGCGTTGGGTTAATCTGAGGCTGACCTACCCTAGGGTTACTCTCGCGGGCTTTTCGGCATGAAGGTTCCCAAATCTTCGCAATCTACTCGTTTGAGCCCTTTCGATTGGAGCGGATTTGAGTGGTGCGTTTCCTGAGCCATCTCCGGGGAGCAGCCCCATCGAGTCCAGTAATAAGCAACCGACGGGTTCGCCTCAGGAGGAGGTACTCTCTCAACATACATTCACATTCATCGTCCTCACCGTATGCAAATGATTACTTTGAAGTAAAGCAAACCCATTCAATCATTCATTTATTGGACAAAACACGCATTCACACAACAAAAGCACAAAAGATCAAAATATCGCATGCACACACATATTCATGAACTTTTAAAGGACAGGATAGCATCAAAATTTGAACGCGGCTTAAGCCCTCTAATAGTTCCCCAGCAGAGTCGCCAGCTGTCGACGCCGGGTTTTCGCTTTCTAGTCTTTTCCAATTTTAGCCTTTTGATTTAATGATTCTTTGGAAAAGATCGGCATTAATGTCGACGGGGTTTTGAAAGATCATTTTTTATGATGAGCCAATTAACCAGAGTCGCCAGTTGGTATGTTTGAAATGGATGTACCAACTCATCCGAATTTTCGTGTTTTATAAATCACTGGCTCATATGTAACTCCGAATTAATTGGTCTGCGAATGGAGATTCATAGAGTTCGGGGCTTGCTTAAGTGAGGGGAAGGTGTTAGGCACCCCTCGACTTCCGTGAAACACGGTTACCGCAATCTTGATGCTTTTCTATCCTTTGATTCATGAAATGTGTGTGTGTGCGCGCGCGTGTGTGTGTGTGTGCCTATATGAATGTTGTGGTGAGTTTGTATGAAAGAATCATTTGGATTTTTTAGGGAAAGTCGTGCTTTAATTTGAGAACGCTTCGAAATGTCTTTTCGGTATACACGAACAAGCTTTATTTTTTATGAGAAAGGTTTGATTTTAATTGTCCAAAACTATGGGATTTTCATTAAGTGTCGTTTCAACAAAACAAGAGTTTTAAACCTTCGTCAAAATAGGAATCGAGATCTATACGTTGCTTTCATAAAATGATGGGCAATTTCTAGGATCTCTTTCACCCTATGCACAAAGATTAAATAAAACGTCAATTATTTATAAAATCATTTCGTGTGTTGTTTTGGAAAACGATTTTTTTTTAGCTTTCTCGTTAGATAGGAATCGACATTCATTAACGTTTCTCAAATTTTAACCTCGTGATTCTAATATCCTACTTTGATTGATTTTATGAGAATCTTATCATTTAGCTTTGAAATCAATTTCGTGTCATAATTCAAATCGAGCATAAACACGCGTCGGGCTATTCATGGGCATGTAAGCCATCAAAATATCCCCGAACGCCAACAATCACAAATTTCACTATTTCGGGGCCTTAAACACGATTCTCGTCTTAGCGTCGTTTTAAGGCCCAACGATTACATATTTACAATGAAAACTACGTCATTTCTACTTCTTACATCAAGATATGTCCATCATCGGATTTGGACCACGGGGTCGCTCTCCTAGGCTCACAACCATAATTTCTCACAAGCATCAAGTAGATACAACAACATAACTAACTAACAACGGATTGCTTAACGCACCACAATGATTCACAATTAACAATCTAAATAGATCAATTCCACCTAATGTATTTATCGTCATAAACGAGCAAAACCTCACCCAATGGATATCATCGGATTATTAGGAAGAATTTTGTTCCGATGGAACCCTCTCTAATAATTCCTAATCCATTGTTTCATAATAATTTACATGAAATCTACATTTAATTCAATCAAATGATATGATAGGAATTGATATAATAAAAGAGATTTCACCTTGCAATTGTTATCCAAATGGACGTGAACTTGTGTATTGAATAGAAGAAGAAATATGTGTGATACAATCAAATCACAAAATATTATTCCTCTCTTTTTTCTCACTTTCTCTCCTATTTTTTGTTGCAAATCTAGCTATTTTCCTCTCAATTTTCGTACTTTGTTGCTGCTGGAATCTCCTTCTTCTCCAAAAAATGCTGAACCTCCTGTATGCTGCCGAAGCTGGCTTAAATAGGCTGGCCAAAGCCAGCCGCAGATCTATCTGCGGCTGGCCGCAGATATAGCGGCGGCTGGCCGCAGATAGATCTGCGGCTGGCCAGCTGGCACGCCTCCCATCGCGCTCCGCTGGTAGTGCTGATTTCCCTTCCCGGTTTTCGTGCTGGCGCACCCACTTGGCCGCAGATCTATCCGCGGCTGGCGGGCTTGACTTTCTCGGATTTCCGTGCCAACGCTTCGATTTTCGTACCGCAACGTCGGTTTTCGCTGATAGGCTCGTGCTTTACAGTCCGAGAATCATTGAGAAGCACGCCACACCTTCCGGGAATGCCAAATTCGGATAGCCCTGCTATCATGTCGATTTCGGCTGCAAATTATCATGGTGGCATCGAGTGTCCGTACTTTTCCTATCTTTTGCTCTCGCAGGCCGATCCATTTGACGAATTTGCCCTCCTGTCAAGGTTAGTATACGAAGTGCAAAATTTGGGTGTCTACAGCTAGTATATATAGTTTCTGATTGAGACCTTAGATTCACTTCACGATTTTGGGTCAGCTTGCAGAAAGCTATGGACACTAAATTACGATTCAGTTCTGCATACCATCCCCAGACGGTTGGGCAATCAGAAAGAACCATTCAAACTCTCAAAGATCTATTGAGACTTTACGTACTAGACTTCAAAGGAAGTTGGGACAAATACTTACCATTGGTTGAATTCTCCTATAACAACAGTTATCAAACAAGTGTAGGCATGGCTCCATTCGAGGCGTTGTATGGACGAAAGTGTCGTTCTCCAGTATGCTGGGATGAAGTAGGTGAGGCAAAATTGTTGGGACCAAAGTTGGTACGCATAACTACGAAAAAGATTTAAATGATCCGACAGTGTATACAAGTTGCACAAGATTGACAAAAGAGTTATATTGATCTTCATCGAAGGGACGGAGAATTTAATGTCAGAGACCATGTATTTTTACGTGTTGCTCCATGGAAAGGAGTTACGAGATTCAAAAGGAGAGGAAAGCTCAACCCTCGATTTATTGGTCTATTTAAAATCCTCGATCGAGTAGGACTATGGCCTACAAACTCGCCTTATCGCCAAGCATATCTCGTGTTCATAACGTCTTTCATATATCAATGCTATGAAAATATGTGAAAGACCCAAACCACATTATTGAATTAGAACCAGACGAGATAGTAGAGGATTTAACGTATTACTTGTCAAGATCTTAGATAAGAAGGAACAGATTCTATACTCAAAGGTTATACCTCAAGTCAAAGTTTGATAGAGAAACCATGATACAAAGGAAATGACCTAGAGTTAGAATCAGAAATGAGAGCTAGGTATCCTCACCTCTTCAATTTGCAAGGTACGTACGTCAATTTCGGAGACAAAATTTCATAATAAAAGGAGGTTGTAAGACCCCAACTTTTTATGAATAAAATTTAAATTTTTTAATATTATTCTAAATAGTAAGGTGTTGATTTAATAAATGTTATAGTTATGGGTGATATGTGTTAATTATAAGAAATAAACAGTATGTCGAGGAATATTCTTTTTGTCGAGAAATATTCTTTCTGTCGAGGAATATTATATTCAGTAAAGTACGATGGCGCTGACATAACCAATCATTAGTGGGCCCCATAATGACTAATTGTGGGATACGAAAAAGACAAAAATAATATTTTTATAAAATTGTCAACGGTACTATCACATGTAACTGTTGAAATACCAGGTAATAAAAGAACAGTAACACGTGTTATTTCACAGTAGCATGTGGTACTCCACAGTAGTACATGGTATTTCACAGTAATACACGGTATTGCATAGTATTTTTGATTATTGATTCCATAATCGCTACAGTGATAATTGCATAGTATTTCATATTATTAAACTCAATAATTGCCATAGTAGCATCTACATAGTGTTTCACATTATTAAATCAATAATTATCACGGGACAGTAACTCATATTATTTGATATGATATTATTAGACCAGTTAATATTATTGGCAATGTCTAGAAGTTCTCTCAAGGAAAGGGGTTATTTAATTGTGCGTCGTGTCTACGGAAGGCCCCTCTTTCCTGAAAATAATCTAGTTGTCAATATTGTGAGTCTATAATGTTAAATTTTGTAAGTATCCTTGGAGATTTAACTTCTGGTGCCTTAGAATATCTAAGGTAATGACCCTTATCTTAATTATATTTTACTTCAAAGGTGACACTCTACGAATATATTGAAATACCCATTTTCTTACGTTGGAGTTATTATGTAAAATATGTTAATAATGTATTAATGGTCCATCCGTCAATATTCTTACTTTTAAATCAGACAGTTTATTCAAAGGAAGGCCCCACATTTACCAAATTTTATAAGGAGGTGCATATGCTTCCTTTATGGAATTTTGGTGGGTATGGAATTGTTTGGCAATGGTGATCCCTCATTTACCAAATTTTCTAAAGATGCGCATGTGCTTCCTTTTTGATTTTAGCAGCTTGTAATTTCTTTTACAATGGGTGGCCCCTTATTTGCCAAATTTTGCAAGTGATATGTTTTCTTTTGGCAGCTTGTAATTTCTTTTACAATGGGTGGCCCCTTAATGGCCAAAATTTTCAAATCGGTATACTAATGAATTTGAAACCCGTGACTGAATTCCTTTATTAACGAAAGCTTGTCTCCTAATCGCTGCCTATAAAAAGGGTACACCTTCCGAAAGTAAGAATATACCAAAAATATAGCTAGAGAAATAGAGAGAGAGAATCTCAAGTTTGAGTATTAGTAAAGTAGAGAGATAGAGAGAATATATAATAAGAGTGCAAGAATTGTTCAAGTTGATCAACCTCATAGAAAGCAACATCTAGTTTTGTACTAAGGTAATGAATATTATTTTCCTTCATACTAGTAAGGGATATTATTTTTCTTCATACTAGTAAGAGATATTATTCCTTCATACTAGTAAGGGCCATCATTTTCTTTCATATTCTTAAATTTAAACTTACTATGGTAAGTATTACTTTTATAATTTTTGAAATAATTAGAAATTCCTTTGAGGTTTGCGCTTCATCTAATATCATTTCACTTAAACTTTTTATTTACCCGAACCTTCTTATTAAATTTTAATCGTTATCCTTGAAATATGAATCTTGAACATCATTCTTGAATTTGACTCTACATTTTGGTCATCATGTTGACAATTTGGACATTATTGAATTCTGGACAAGTTAATTGTCAAATCTCGAATGTTTATTTTCTATTATTCTTACAACTTCCGTTCATTCTTTATATTATTGTTACTTGTACTAATCATCAAAGAATCAAGTTATAGTGAATGTCTTTGGCTTGGGTGCAAAGACGATATAATTATTTGGTGTCTTTGGTCAGTATGGCAAGGACACGTGGTGAAAGTTCTCTTTGACCCATAGTGCAAAGATGGACTGTGACACCCCCAAATTCAGGTACCAATACCTCGAATTTGGTGCTCACGATAAAATACAATAATACATCTCTAAACAACATAAATCAACTAATGCGGAATAAAATAAACATATGTTGTTCATTACAAAGGTTCACTACGGTCCCAAGGTCTACAACCTTAAATAAATACATCGCAGAATACATTAATAATACAAAACTATTCCACGATTACATAAAGGGATAGTACATATAACTATTCCTTAAGCTTTCCTTTGCCTTTGCCCGCTTTGGAACTCTCCGGCTTAACTACAATAGGTTCATGATATAGCAAGGGTGAGCAACTACTTTGCTCAGCAAGTTTAAAAGCAAGAAGAAGATATATCATGAATGAATAAGAATAATAGCTGCATCGATCAACAATTTATGAACATTGATGAAATAGCTGAAATGACATAATTAAAGTCCAAATGAAACAATGAATAATGATTATTTACTGCTGAGTGGTCCAACCGACCATGAACTTTTGGCCAAAGAGTCAATCATTCAACTAACTCTTTTAAAACCTGGCCCTGTCAGTTGTACTCGAGGGGATCAGCCTCTCGTACACCATGTATATGCATAACATTTAACTCTGACTGCATCGAATAACCGACACATTATAATCCCCTAATAAGGGTTGCTCTCTCAGTCCAAGAATCCGTACCAACTACTGGTTTGGATAGCTTTTAAAATAATAACCTGTACATGTCTAGCCGAAACAAATGGCGTAGACTATTTCCTTAAACCGTTCATGAATGAAGAACTTAAACATTTTCACAATCCAACAACAGGTAATGAATTCAAATTCATAAACTGCGAATATCAATAATTATCTTGGAGGTGGAATAATTGACAATAATTAATCCACTACTATGATTTAAAGGTAATAACTCCGTTTGAGTTATGAAACTTGCGACAATATACAACCTGTGTAAACGATAGGAAACCTACTCAATGTAATTTGAGTAAGGTTAGGGTAACTTGCATAACATACACCTGTTTGCACGAAATAAAAAGAATAGTGCATAAGGTTTAGAAACTTGCCCAACACAAGGGTTAGACAAGGGATAAGGAACTTGCATGAAGCGCTGCTACAATAATACAACACACGCTCCTTAATATCTTACACAATTAAGTACATATTTACATAACAATTAGTCACATTCCAAATAATGGTTCAAAACGGACGCTGCATCATTAAAACACACTGATTGCCACTACGACTACCCAGTCGGGGGTCTCGCTCCTCGGTGAGCGAGCGACTGCCCAGCTCGCCGGTGAGCTGGCGGGGGTCGGGGGGCAGCGCCCCCCGGAAACCAAGCCTAAATTGCAATTAGATTATACAATTTCCACCTTAAGACAATACTAATTTGGTTGACATTTAATAAATAATTAAGCATTTAGTGCTTAACAAAATATGCTTAGTTAACCTGTCTAATCATTTAATACAAGGAAAGATATAAGTGTTGGACCCATTTGAAAAGGATTCATTAGGTCTGACCCGACCCGATCCGGTCTGACGGACCTAACCCAGGCCGGACACGGAGCTGGCGCTGCAGCGCCGAGCCCAAACACTGGACCTCACGCTGCGGCGTGAGTCCCGTGTTTTCTCAATGACAGGGCCTCACGCTGCGGCGTGAGCCTTATCACTTGGATCTCACGCTGCGGCGTGAGCTACGGTCTATTCCCATTTTTGCCCCTCGCTGCAGCGTGAGCTGCAGGGCTTATGAGTGGCGCGACTCTCCAGTAGCCGGATTCTGGGTTTGATCCCAGTTCGCGACTCCGACCTCCGGCCACTCTAACCTCCATAACTCATTTAATACTCAAGCAAATTGGTCCATTTCGGACTCTATGGACTCCTAACTCATAGGGCTACAACATATCAAAAATGCAGAGCTACCCATTAACATTAACATGGTCAAATCCTAAGCCAAAGTGTAAAGTTCATACTCTGTTCTTCAAGTTCTTGACATGTTTTACAAAAATCATTACCACGAACTCGTTTTAACTCCTTTTTACTCCATTCCAACTGGGTTAGCTTCATAACCCATGGAACTACAACACCATAGCAACAAATAAAATTAACAAACACAAAATCATAGCTTTACAGTCCTCTAAAAAGTCCGAATGTCCAAGTTCATGTCCAAAGTCCATTGTTCTTGCTCCATTAAGCCAAGGTAGGGATTTCTTGCGTTTTTGTTCCACTTTAAAGGTATTAATAGCTTACATAACCTCTTAACAACATTTACAAACAGTAACAACAAACAAAAACACCAAGAATCGCCAAAAATCCGACCCACAAGCTTAAGAGCTCAAAACTAAGAAAAACTTGAAAAGGTTAACAAGAAATCGAATGGAAAGGATTTGGTTGGTGTTTTACCTCTGTAAATCCTTCCTAGAGGTTAAGAAGCTTGGCTAGGCTTGATTTTGAACGTCCGTCTTGCTTGGTTTCTCCACCCGCGCCTTCTTCTTCTTCCTCCTTTCTTTTCCGGCGAGTTCTTCTCTCTTTCCGGCGAACTCCGGCGACTTCCTTCTCTTCCTTCTTCCGGCGAGTTCTCTCTCTCTCTCTCTCTGCAGAATCTGAAATGGGTTTGAAGGAGGAGCTGATGGATTGCAAGAGAGAAATGAAGTGGTTGAATTATTTGGGAGAAGTGAAGGAAATTAAGGAGAAGTGGGAGAAATGGGTGTAAGGCTCAAGGTGACCAAATTTTTCAAAGGCTTGCCGGCAATGCTCTCCCCAAGCTCTCATTTGATTGGTTGAAAGTGGTTTGGTGGTTCTCACTTGGAGCAATAAGCCAAATTACATACCCGAAAATACCAAAAATATATCCGAAAACTCCCACTTTTGTACCAAAACTGGTAAATAACTCTACCCAAAAATTAAAATGGGTACTCCCATAATTATTGGGATGTATAAAAATAATTATTATGGAATTTGTCCAAATATTCGGAACACCCATTTAATGCATTTCGGATACGGATAAAATCACGTATCAGCTCAAATAAAATTTCTGACACTTGGAAAAATTATTCGTACACATACACGCATTTATTAAATTTATTAATATCGAAAAAGACACAAAAATATCTGCCATGAATAGTGTCTCAGGAAACGTGCCTCGTGAATAATGATTTAGTGACGTTACGCGAAATCAATTATTCACTTAAACAAAACTATAACACGTAAAATTTCATGCCTTCACGTAATCCAGGTTGTCACACAACCTTAAACATGTAACACAAATATAATATTAATAAAATATAAAATATTCATTAATATTCAAAAATTCGAATTACAAGGAAATTTCAGAATTCCCGGTCGTTACATGGACTGTTGATTGGCATGATCATGACCATTGATGTTGCAATTGAATATCTTTAGCCTATAGTACAAAGATAAACTATTGATTTGCATGATTATGAACAGAAACTGTTGATTGGTGTTACAAACAAAGACAGGAGGTGAAAGTTTCCTTTGACATGGGTGCAAAGAGGAACTGTTGATTGGTGTTATAGGGATAAAATATTGATGGTGAAATTTTCAAATAGGAGAAGATAGTAGACATTATGTTCTATTTGACTGTTCTAATGAATTGTTTATTCCCCTATAGTTATCGTTGAAAATTTATTATCATTAAATCTCTAATTTATTCTTTGTTATCTTAGTCATGATATTCTTTATTGGGCTATTTGAGCTCACCCTTTTTCTTTTTTGTTTCATTGTTCTTCTCAGAAAATGAGAATGTAGTTGGAACTAGGGGAATGGAATGATGGTCCGAGACTGTAGAAGTATCACAATACATTATAAAATAATGTGACAATAATTGTATTGAGAACTTAAGTTGGGTGTGAATATTGTTGTACTAAATACGGTATAATATTTTTATTGAAAACTCACAGTATGTGTGTTGTCGTATTTTACACGACAGTTTAATAGTTGTAAATAAGAAAATTTGTATTTGAATTTTATAGTATGTATTTTGGCGACTCAAAATGGGTTGTGTGGACTTATTTTGGGGGCATCACACTAACTCCCCATCTCCTATATCTTCTTTTGTAAATTATATACATACAGATATACCTTCAACTTCATTCACTCATACTGATATACCTTCCCCCTTAAATGTACAAAGCTTAGATCTTACCCTTGCTCATTCGTTATTCAATCGGGGAAATAAAGATGGTGTTGAAGCCCTAATGGAGCAAATCCTAGAACAAGTCTTAGTCGTGTCGTCCAAAGCTCAAATGGAAAGAATACTAGATATTTTTGTTGTTGAGTGCACAAAAGGCATTCAGGAGATGGGTACTAGGATTAAGAAAGGATTAGCTTATATTGCCGAGACTGTATCTAAAGTCCCTGGAGAAATGTCCAAGGAGTTCGACAAGAGAATGAAAGATATGTTTCACACTATTTCTGACTATCTTCATATGCGGGATGAAATTTTTTTCAAGCAAATAACTGATCACAAAGTTGTTGTTCTATCTCTTCAGTCCACGAACGCAGAATCCATAAAGCTTCTATGTGACAAGGTGTTCTCCCTAAGCTCATCTCTATCAGAATTAAAAGGCATGGTAATGCACTCAATGGATCGAACAGACAATATTATGGCTCTTATTCATTAGCAACGAGAACAAGTTGATCTCAGGCAGCAAGAAGCAAGAGATGACATTACCATGTCTAGGAGCCAAATGCAAGAGCTTTTCATCTTTGTCAAATAGCTCTCGGAAGAAGTTAATGCTCTACGCAACAATCGGGATGCTGATAAAAAGGGGGAGAAAATAGATAAAGGGGAAATCAGGAGATGTCCTTAACCGTAATCATCAATTCCTCATCATCCTCCCTCAAGAATTTCTTCGACACCTCAAGTCATTCCTTTAGGCTAAGGTCCATCTTCTTCTTCAAGGCCAGGATCGTCAAGTTCAGTAACTCCTACTGGCTCACGACTCCAGTCTGATGATCCAATGTTCTTAAACAGAAATCTTCAAGATATTCAAAATAAAGGGGAAGAAAGGGTTGATATGCCTAACCTTGGGCCTAGGGATTCTATAGAAGAAATTCATAGAAGAGAATCTGAAGCAAGAGAGAGTTACAATAGGCGGCGTGAAGCTGAAAGGAGAGATCCTCAGAGGAGCAAGAGGGGGAGAATGTAGTAAAATAGAAGGTATATTCATTATAAATTTTTTTGTTATAAATTTTTATACTTTATAAAATTCTTGATTCAATCAATAAATTCATTCCTTTGCTCTAGCAATACAGTTATTCACTGTATTTAAATTATATTTATATTCAAAGTATCTTGCATCGTAGAATTAATGAATACTTGAAACCACTGACTTTATCATCATCAAATAGGGGGAGATTTTTAGGACAATTGCATATTTTAATTTTATGATGATGAGGAAATATAATGTGTATTTGTACCAGTAGCTTTTGTGGAATCCTTAAATGAGAAATTGATGTACAAGGATTGTAAAGCTGCTCTGAGAAATCGTAAAGTTATTGAAGATCACAGAATCAACCAAGCTATCGTAAAGCATTCAATTCAAGATGCAAAGTCTGCCAGGATTGTAAAGTAAAATGAAGATCGCAGAGTTCGCTCTAAGATCGTAAGGTAAAGTTCAAAATCACAGAGTCTGTCAGGAAATCGTAAAGCTAAATCAAGATCTCAGAGTTTGCAGAAAAATCATAGAATCTGCTCTACGATCGTAAGGTAAAGCGCAAATCACAGAGTATGCTTAGAGATTGTAAGGCCGAATGAAGATCATAGAGCAAGTACATCATAGAGCAGATTGTAGAGTGCAAATCGCTGAGTAAGCCAAGTCCAAAACTCTACGATCTTCATAAAATTCTACGATCAGTCAAAGTTATAGAGTATGTGAGGTCTAACATTAGACTGACATTGAGAAGACTCATGGAGTGAAGAACCCGAGATGTTTGCTGATTATCCTAAGTTTGAATCGAAGATCAGATAAAGTTGTGTCTAACAACTAGTTTGGTGATGTGACATCACCCACATGGTTGGTACTGCAGCAGTCAGATGTGACATATCAGAGCCGAATGCAAGCTGACACATCCTTTCTAAAAGTCAATAATTAGAGATCTTCTAGGATCGGAGCATTAAATGCACAACGACAACTTTCCAACGGAAAAATCTCGAGGTCGTCTATAAAAGGGCACGAAGATGAAATCAAATAGTACGAATCATGAACATCAAGCTGAATTGCTGCCCAAACTTCAAGAACATTCACTCTACGAAAAGAGAACAACTTGTTCTGCTACTAAGTCCTTCAGAAGCTGAGTTTAACGCAACTTAGTAACACTTCAGAAATCACTTCATCTCTTGTGATTCGTTGGTCTTAGTGACCTATTATTACCAAGTCTAAGTGACTTGAAGAGTTCTTAGTGAACTGATCTTAGTGACCCTCCTATCTTAGTGACAGTTGCCAAGTCTAAGTAACTTGAAGTAATCTTTGTGATTCATCAGTGTAATAGATCTTAGTGATATTATCTCAGTGATCACCCCAGCATTCTTAGTGGATTTCCTATTCAAAGAGTAAAACAGTGGACTAGGAGTTATTCGTACTCCAAACCACTTAAAATTTCTTGTTTCATTTACTTTCCAACACTTGCATTTCTGCACTTATTATTTATATATGTCAGTGACTTAATTCCACAGTAAACTAAATTCAGAGCTAAGATTTCATTTAATCTTTGAAGGGGTTTTTCAAACTAATATTCCGCTGTACACAAAACTTTAATAATTTAATTTGGTAATACTTTCTTACGGAGATAATTTTAAAGGATCTATTCAACCCTCCTTTTAGATCTCCAAGTGTCTTTGGAAAACAACATAAATGATCCAATTCTAATTCTTGTATGTCTTAAATGCTCGTGAGTAGTTTAACTAAAAAACTAGTCAAATCAAGTCAAACTCGAGTACAATAAAACGAGGCGAATTTGAATATGAACAAAAATTGTAAAATTATATTTGAATTTAAGTATGAATCTGAGTACCTTAACAAAAATTCGAATATAATCTGAACAAATTCTGTTCGACTCGACTCCGAATCATTTTCACCTTACTTTTTCACCATATTCATAATGGTGTTATGTCTCATTATGATTGTTAATGGATATGTGATATCTGAAGAATTTTTATTATTATTCTTTTATTGTCGATATGATATATTAACATTGATTTTTATCATATTAAGCTTAGTCACAAAATTTCCAACTATGAAACAAACAATTGTGTCATGATACATATCATTTTTACATTTGTCTTGTACATTATGTCTCAAATCAGATCCGTCACAACAAAAACAAACAAAAGACAAAAACAATTGCACCAAATAAAAAGGAAAAAAAATGAAGGCTTAGATATCAAGAATCTTGTATGAAAATTTGATTTTCAGGAAAAGTGAAATAAAGGAAAAGAAAAAAAATAAAGAAAATTACTTTAATTTGTGCAAGTGTCGTGATGCAAAATTTTGTTAAAAATATAAAATGAAATTTGAAGAAAAAATTTCTTTTTTAAAAAAAATTAGTTAGCGATGAAACCTATAATTTATCATGACATCCAAACATATGAGAAAATTAGCTAGTGATGGGACCTATAATTTACCATGACATCCAAATACATGAGAAAATTTTCCATGACACTCAAAAACATACGAGAATATAAATTATTGTTTTTCTTACTTTCATTTTCTTTTCTTTCCCTTTCCTTTTAGCTTAACAGTCAATTCATATGAAAAATCAAATCCATAAATTATGAGTAATGTTCTAAAAATCGTTAGACAAACTAAACGTTTTTTAGGGGATATCATTTATTTATTTTTCTACTGTATTTACCTGTTATATTATACAAAACATATAGTATATGTAGATTTTTAAAATTTTATATGAAATATTACCAAAACAAACAATCTTTTAAGATTTAATAAATTCATTTAAGTATTATAGAGTTTTAAAGTAGAGATCTGATTTTTCCTAAACGGTAGCTTAGACACCTAGTCAAATAAGACAATAAAAGACCGCCTAACGCCTAGGTTGGAATTAATCGGAGACAAAAATTTTAGAACACTAATTATAAGTATGAGGGTCAAAATTACGGGAAAAATAGCCCATAAATGGGCATGGGCCATTCTTATAGCCACTCCCATTTATAGTAATATATACATCCTCAGGGTTTTTGATGCTGAATTTTGGATATGAGTACTTGGTTGAAAAGGCAGCCCACTTATATGTCACACATCTTTGGGTTTACGAAGCACTGAAACTGGACACGAAAATGATTAGGTCTGCCCTTGTAAAGGTTGATTGTCACATAATTTTTTACGAGTAATATTTTTTTGACATACCTAATCTTGTTACCATATTGGAAATTTTATTTCTACAAAAAAAATGATGTTTCTAAAATAAATAAAAATTAGCACGAATGGTCTATATAATATTCATATAATTTTTTTTTAAAATAATTATATCAAATTTTCTTATAAAAATATCAATTCATTTTCAAGAAAAAATAAATAAATAATTTTCTTGGCCAAGAGATAAGGAAGGACCTTTGCATTCACCTAATGATGGCCCACCCTCAATTTTTTTGCCCATTTTGTTTGAATAAAGGCATTTTAAAGATCTCATCAAATCATGTCTGAAGTCGTAGCAAATCCTAATTTTTTTTTTGTCTTTTACTCTATATAAATCAGCCGAGAGTTTGAAAAAAAAATTGAAATAAAATAAATATTAAATGTAATCTAGAGTGTTGACATTGGCTTTGATTGAACAGAATCCAATAAAATAAAATAAAATTAAATAAATATAAAATGTATAAACAAATAAACAATGATAAGAGTCCGTCCAACTGTAAGAATTTTGCATACTCGGTTTGTTTGAATACACATAAGAGTCTTGGTATACATTGCGAAAGTTTTCAGTCGAATTTTGATTGCGACGTATGTGCATATATAAGATAAGTAGGAATTAAGAAGGTTCTCACTTTAATTTATTCTATCTTATCGCATATGATATGATAAAAATATGTAACTGTAAATGCACAGTGTCAAATTGAAGAACAGACAAGTACAGGTCGAACCCATAGAGACTAGATTAATTTTAAAACATCTTTAATATTTATTTCAGGCGAATTAAAAATAAAAATGGATAATTGATTAACTATAATTAAACTAATTAGAATATAAAAACTAATAATAAAGAAATAATCTAGGAATCCGAATTTATTAAACAATAAACATAATAAATAATCCAATTTCGTCTATTTTAAACTTAACTATGGTTTTGATCTTCTTTCCCTTTAATTTAGTAATTTTACAATTAACGTGAGCAAGTATAGACTATAAAAATTTATGAATTAACTATTACCCATCAAAACTTTTTTGGGCAAGCATGAATTATGAAAAACTCATATCTTAATAATAATCTATCAAAACCTCTTAATTAATTTAAAATCACATAAGAACTATAAAACGAATATATTTTAATAACGAAATATGAAGGCGAAATCAGTTAAACATAAAAGCATAAATAATAGAAGAGATGAAGAATATTATCATGAATAATTATTTAATTTCATCTTCACCATAGATTAACAAAATTAACTAGACATGAAAATAAATAAACTAATTAAAATAAAGAAGAAGAAGAAGAAGAAGATTAAAAATAAATAAGAAAACTCTCTTTATTAACGATCATCCAATGAGCATACAATAAAGTAATAATTTAATCATCCTCCTACTCTTAACCTAAACTAATACATAAAAATACATAATATCTCCTCTCCTCAATCTCTCTTGGTAATCCTTTATTTATAGATATCAAGGCCCAATTACTTACTTCTAGGAATTAAATTCCTAGTGACAATTAATTTCCTTCAAAGAGATCTTCTAGATGGACTTTCCTTTCCTTCATTGGATTTGACTTGCACACCAAGATTGTTCAACCTCTTTCCTTCTCCTTGTAGGATTCTTTTTGTTTCTTTCCTTCCATGAATAGTATTAAATATTTCTTAATCACCAAAATTTTGATTTTATTGTAATAAAATATTAAATCCTACAAAATAAAATAAAACATATTAATTAAATAAACTAATATAATTAAAAGGATAAAATTAGGGATAATAAAATGTATGAATTATATGTCTATCAAATACCCTCATACGTAGTTTTTGCTCCTCCTCGAGTAAGATAAAAAGAAAATAAAATAAAAACACAAAATTAAAACTACCCTATTTTCGTAGGAAACACGATTGCACTTAGGATGTGCAACAATCCTTTAAACCCCAAGGTTATCCCAAGTGGACGAGTTGCATCTCGTAAGGGTTTGCATTGAATATACCCACAAAATTCAAAATAAAATCTTTTAGAGTTTAACCAATTATGAAATCGAAAGAAAACTTGTAATACCCGAGATCATTATGTAATTTAATGGAATTAATAAATTAAATTTATGTGAATCTATTGAGTGATTTTAATAAATATATGTGTATGTCTTATATATATATTATTAAGTTACGTGATGAAATGTATTTAAATAGTTGGTTTGGATTAATTTAATTATTTGAATTTAACTAAGTAGTTAATAATTTTATTCAAGGAATGGAGTTAAAACTCAAGTTTGAATTCAGAGTAGAATTTAAAGACGCGGACTGTATATTTGAGTTCGAAACGTCGAAATTAGTCAGAATAGACTGTAATCACAAAATGTGTCGGGGTTGACTTTTTAGTCAAAGTCAACCGGTTGAATTTTTCGGATAAAAAGTCAAACTCGTGTACGGAGATGATTTTGACCAAACGAATATTCTCACGACGTTCGGAACGTCGATTTTAATAGGAATCGATATTAGTAACAAAAATATTGAATTCCGGAGGGCAAAATGGCCAAATGATTTATTTAATTGATTAATTGATTAATATAATATTTTATTAATTAAAATTGTATCAGCTGAATTTGGAGGAACCCAAGTGACTATCAAATTGAGATAAATGAGAGGGGAGAGCACGGTTATTGCAAAATTGAAGAAGGAGGGAGTTATTTCATTCCTTTAAACCCAAAATCCTTTCAATTTCTCAACCCCTCTCTCTCTCTCTAAATTCATTGGCTAATTGATGAAAGAATTGGAAAAGTTTTGCAACTGATGATTAGTAGTGATAAAGGGTGTAAAAGCATGAGTAACCAAGATCCTATGTATACTATCATCCTAAAGTACTCTTCCATTTTGCAAAAATTTCACCCGAGAGAAAGAAACTGTGAATGGGTGTGTGAGAGTGAGAGCTTGAAGTGTTTCTGGGATTTCAGAGGAGTAAGCAAACAAAAAGTGAAACATCATCTTAGTAAATTCAAGAAGAAGAATTCATCTTAAAGGTAAAATCTATGAACTTTCATTATATATACAAGAAATGATGAGAAAATGTTTATTCGTTGAGATAAATGTTCTGATTAGGTTATGTGTTGCTATGTTGTTGTTAATTGATGATTTTATATTATTAAAGGATGAAAAAAATCTGAGTTTAATCATGCCATGTGTGCTCTGAATTCAGTCAAGAAATGCTAAACATGTTTCATGTCGGTTAAAATTGCTTAAATGTGATTAAATTGTTTAGAAAGTAAGAATTTTGATTTTAGAGGTTCTAAGTTTGCTAATAGAGTTGTTGGTGCTGTTAGAATAGTTAAGTATATAAGTTATGTTGTTTTAGTTGAGTTTATAATATCAACATGTGTCCAAATTGTGATTGCATAGGTTTTTAGTAGTTTGGTTCGCAGCAGCAGCAGCCTGCATCACCTGTGTCTACGTACCAGCGCGGCCGCACTGATACCAAAGCTAAACAGGGCGCGGCCGCGCCTTCACCAGAACTGAACTGATGTTTTTATTTATTTGCTCAACCCTTAGAACCCAACTTAACCTTGTATAATAAGCATGAAGAAGCCTTAAACATGTATTAAGATGTATCATGAGTATGTTACCACAAAGTTGATTTGTAAACTATGGTTTGATAGATATTTTGTTTAGAAAAAGCTATTTTGAATTGAAGAAACGACGTAAATATGTTTTATTAACATTTGAGCATGCGTATCAGAACCTTTGTAACAATAAAATGAGGGACAAGTATGATCATGGCTAGTCGTTAAGGAGAAGAGCTATTAAGCTTGTTTTTTTAAAAGAAATTTCAAAATGATATATTAGATATCGAATGAATGGACCTAATTTAGTTTTAAATCTTCAAAATAATGTGAATATTTGTTATTTGTTGTATACTAAGACCTCAATATGCTAGAGAGAGCTGTGCATTGGAAAGCTCAGTTCTGGGCCTAAATGGGAGTAGCGCGGCCGTGCCACTCCCAGGCATAAAATCAGCGCGACCGTGCCGTGCTGCAGAGTTATCAAAAAGGGTCTGTTTGTGAACTAAAGCTTGGTACATATGTATTACGCTCTTTTAAGTTTTACTATGTGCCAATTGGGATGTTTGTACTGTTTAAGTATGTAATGGCTATATAGAACCAAGGTTTCAAAACGTTTAAACGGGATTTATAAACAAAACTTTTGGAGTAAAAACAAAAGCAACAATTTGTGATATATGATGATTTGCTTTAAATGTATATTTGGTTAAATGTATGTTTGTAATATATATCTATAAACATGAAACAGTTGCATGAGGTATGTATTGAGTGAATAGAATTTGAGAATCTGTTAATGTGAATAAGTGGCTAATGAATATCTATATATGAATATATATATATAGGATATTTGCAATAAAGTTAAGCAATAATCGTAAACTACGCGAAAGGCAAGTATTCTATCTTAATTTATTTTGTTTCTACGAAAGTAAGTTTCCTAATTTGTGAAATTTGTTTACAAAGTCCTCATTTGTAAGTTATATCTTATTCGAGTTCATATCATGTTCAAGTTTAATCGATGATAACTCAGTTTCAATTGCGTATAAGTTTTATTTGATTATGAACTATTTCTTTAGATTGTCTTCTGGCCTTTTGTTCCGGCTATATACTATTATCATTTGAATTACTCAAATTCATTGTAGTTAATTAAACTTTACCAATCCAAATTGTTTTGGTGCGGTTCCGCATGAATACTAAGATGAACAACCCGAATAACGGGGTAAAACTGATGACGGGCATATAGTCCCATTTACGCTTATGCGATTAAATTTTATACTTGTGCACAATGTAGGGTACGATAGGCTGATCACCTAGAGTACTTGCGGAGAATGTTTTACAGTCTATTTGATTGCTAAAACTTCTGATGATTTTCGATGAATTAAAAACAATGTTCAAGGTTCTTATACCCCTTAGTACGCTGTTGAAAATTCTAAAATTCTTGCCTTTGACATTCGACTCTATTTCTTAATTATTCTTTCGATTATTGAGAAATGCCAAAACAGATGATCCTATCTTTGATGTCCTTTATCAATTTATGTTATTACTTGCTGAGCAATTTGTGCTCATTCTTGCTTTAACATTTCAGTTAAGGGAGAGAAGGTAGAGAGCTCAAGCAAGGACAAGGGAAAAGATAAGATGAAAATTGAAAGTTTATTTTTGTAATAGATTTAGATTTCCACGTTGATGTAATGTAGCGATAAACGCTAAGATTAAGATTATTTAAGGTTATGTAAACCTGGGATTTTATTTAGATGTTATGATATATTTTATTATTATGTGGAATTTATTTAGAAAGATGATGGTGTTAGATGTATCATGAGCACCATATCTTGTGTTTGATGATACACGAATTTGGGGGTGTCACAGGTTGGTATTAGAGTTGTAGGTTATAAACCTTAGGTGGGAGAACCTTAGATTATAACCGTAGAGAAATTAGTGGAGATAGAAAGAGATGAACTCACATAGAGTTTAAGGTGTTGAGTCTAGTTACGTTTACTAAAAAAAATGTTTATTTTTAAAATACTAAACTGGTTATTTATTTTGATTGTAGGATGTCAGGAGAAGAGGATATTAGAGATATCCATGTGGTTAGTGAGCAGTTAGTAGCAGCTGTACCTCCGCCCATAGCTGAGGCAGCAACTGATTCAGACCCAGATGAGGACCTTGAGGAGGATTCTGAGGAGGATCCCGAGGAAGAGGACCCGAGGAGGACTCTAAGGAATCACCGGAGGATAGGCTGCTAGATGAGTTGATGGACAGGAACTCGAAGTTGGACGAACGAGTTCATGAGTTGGAGGAACAGTATCAGGAAGAGAAGGGGGCAGTGGCACTGCTCAGGGCATTGGTGCATCATCTGATGGTTAGGAACGCAGATCTGGCTGACAAGCTGCGTGCATCAGACTAGAAAGCAGATAGGTTGAGGGTAGAAAAGGAGGTCATCCGGTCCCACTTGAGAAATATGATAAACGGGATGGAGACAAGAATTCAGAGCCTCCAAACAGACAAACAGTTGATTACCACTTATTGGAGGGATGAGATGAAAGGTCGTGTAAGGGCTCTTAACTAGAGGGATGAGTTAGAGGATAAGGTGAGAAACAAGAAGGTTAGAATGGATAAAATGTAGTACGCATTTAGATCGGCACATGGCAGGTTCCAACACAGGGTGTATCATTTTCCGCGTGAGGAGCACCGGTCTAGACACGCTATAAGTAGGGGACTAGTTCTGGACATAGCTGATGAGGAACATGAAGATGCCATTAAGAGGGGTCTTTGAGTTTATATTGTTATGAATTTTTTTATTAGCGTCGTATTGAACGCTTATCTACTTATGTAAATATTTAAATTTCAGTCTTAAGTTAAGGGATGTAAAAGGTATTTTTCCAGAAGATGTTAAGTACTTTGGTTTATGGTTTTTCATATTAATAAGATAAGATATGTTTATTTATATGTGTGATGTGATGATTAAGCTTATATATATAAGCTATAAATGTTGTAAGATTAAGTTATGAGATGATAACATATAAATTTTTATTAAACAAAAAATGCCTAGAGGAAGACCTAGACGTCAACAATCACCAGAAGAATCAGCCGGTAGTGCTGAGGATCAACCTAACCCTATGCAACAATTTGTAGACCTACTAGTTGGGGCACTACAGAATCGAACCCTGAATAATAACAATAACCCTCCGACAGCCCAAGTGGCAACATTTAAGGACTTCAAAAGTGTGGGACCCCCTGAATTTAAAAGGACCACAGAACCCATTGAAGCCAGTCATGGATCAAAGAAATCGAATAGGCATTTGCAATCGCCCGAGTCGGAGATGATCAAAAAATTATCTTCGCCACGTATATGCTGAAAGGTGAAGCTAACTTCTGGTGGGAGGCAAACCAGAACAGGGCTGGGGAAGGTGTGATATCCTGGGAGAGGTTTAAAGAGGTCTTTTTCGAAAATTATTTTCCTGTGAGTATGCAGAGTCGCATGGAGATGCGATTTTTGGAGCTGAAGCAAGATGACATGACGGTACCCCAATATGCCGCAAAGTTTAACCAGCTGGCAAGGTTTGCACCTCATCAGGTCGACAATGAAGAGAGAAAGACGAGGAGGTTCGAGCAGGGTCTCAAGCCATGGTTATATAGCAGACTTTCAGTGTTGCAAACGAACAGCTTCGCTACTCTCCTGGAGAAAGCCATAATTGCTGAGGGCGGAAGTGAAGTCCTGATGAAGTTCAACAAAGAAAAAAAGAAGAGGAACGAAGTAGGGAATAGAGGGGAAGGTAGTAGCAGTGGTGCGAACAAAAGGAAGTGGAACAACAACAACAACAATAACCCAGCAAGTTTTAGAAGTAAGACTGGAGAGTCGAAGAAAAGAGCGGAGGCTTGCAAGGAGTGTGAAAAGAGTCATTCAGGCGATTGCCTAAAGGGAAAGAATGTATGCTTCAATTGCGGACATGAGGGACACATCTCTCCCAATTGTCCCGCACCAAAAAGGAATAGATGCTTCAACTATGGAGCATTGGATCATCAGGCCAGGAATTGCCCAAAGAAAAATTCAGGTGGAGGAAATGGAGGAAGGGGATCAAGTGGTGGAAATCTCACAATTTCGGGACCACCAACTCAAATCGACCAACAACAAGGACTTTCAACATGACAGTTCAAGACGCGGTCGCATCTAAAGATGTGGTTTCATGTATCATTCCGGTCAATGATATATCTGTAAATATATTATTTGATTCGGGTGCTACTTGTTCCTTCGTATCACATGAATTCTCCCAACGATTAAACTTACCTCAAGAAGAATTAGAACACCCTATGGATATAGAAGTTGCTAATAAAGAAATAATTCCAGTTAGCCATATTCATAGAAATTGTGTTGTAGATATAAGGGGGCATAAGTTACCTGTGGATTTAATTCCAATTCAACTAGGAGAATTTGATGTAATACTAGGTATGAACTGGTTATTTAACCATGGGGCAATAATAGATTGCCAGAAGAAATGTATAAACCTTCAGACTCCTAATCAGTCTGAGGTAGTGTTCTATGGTAGCAAAACGCTTAGACACTCGAGTTGTTTGACGATGATGCAAGCTAGGAAATTGTTGAGGAAAGGCTGTGTAGGTTATCTTTCCCATATTGTTGATACCCAGAGGGTGGAAGCAGAGATGGGGCAGATACCTGTTGTAAATGAGTTTCCCGATGTGTTCCCGAAGGATTTGCCAGGTCTACCACCAAATAGGGAGACTGAATTCGTTATAGATCTAGTACCTACAACGACACCGATTTCGAAAGCCCCATACAGAATGGCACCAGTGGAGATGAAGGAGTTGATGGTACAACTGCAGGAGTTATTAGATAAGAGGTATATCCAACCGAGTGGGTCTCCTTGGGGAGCACCAATTTTATTTGTGAAAAAGAAGGACGAATCGATGAAACTTTGTATCGACTATCGGGAGTTGAACAAAGTGACGATCAAAAACAACTACCCACTACCCAGAATAGATGATTTGTTTGATCAGTTGAAAGGAGCGAAACATTTTTCCAAAATCGATTTGAGGACGGGTTATCATTAATTGAAGGTGAAGAAGGAAGATGTACCTAAGACAGCATTCAGGACTCATTATGGCCATTATGAGTTCCTGGTAATGTCATTTGGGTTAACGAACGCGCCAGCAGCATTTATGGACATGATGAACCGGGTATTCAAGCAATACTTGGATAAGTTTGTAGTTGTGTTCATAGATAATATTCTGATCTATTCTAAGACTCAGGAAGATCATGCTGAACATTTAAGGAAGGTGTTGGAAGCGTTGAGAAAGGAGAAATTATACGCAAAATTCTCGAAGTGTGAATTCTTGTTGGAAAGAGTTCAATTTCTGGGTCATGTGATTGACAAAGACGGAATCTCTGTCGATCCAGCAAAGGTGGAAGCAGTAATTAATTGGGAGCAACCAAAGACACCAACAGAAGTAAGAAATTTCTTGGGATTGGCAGGCTATTACAGAAGGTTCATTCGGGATTTTTCTAAAATATCAGAAACTCTGACCAATCTGACAAGAAAGTCGGTAAAATTTGTTTGGACGAAAAAGTGTGAGGAGAGTTTTCAAGAGCTGAAGAAAAGGCTGAGTGAAGCACCAGTGTTGTCTTTACCAGATGATTCGGGGGACTTCGTAGTTTACAGTGATGCATCACATAAAGGACTTGGCTGTGTGTTAATGCAACATGGTAAAGTTATTGCGTACGCATCACGGCAGCTAAAAGATTACGAAAAGGGATATCCTACCCACGACCTGGAATTGACAGCGGTAGTATTTGCCCTAAAGATATGGAGGCACTATTTATATGATGTAAAGTGTGAAATATACACGGGCCATAAAAGTCTAAAGTATATTTTCACTCAGAAAGAGTTGAACATGCGACAGATGAGGTGGTTGGAACTGATTAAGGATTACGATTGCCAAATCTTATATCATCCGGGAAAAGCTAACGTGGTTGCAGATGCGTTGAGTAGGAATGGAAATGAAAAGTTGGCAATGTTAATAGCTCAAGAAGAGTTAATCAAGGAAATGGCAAGATTAGAACTCGAGATAGAAAGTCCAAAGGAGTCAGATGAGAAATTATTCGCAATGGAGGCTCGTCTGACTCTGTTGGACAAAATAAAGGAAGCACAAGGCAGCGATAAAGAATGTGAAAAGGTGAGGAAAAGAATTGTAGATGAAGAAGAGCTTAAATTCAGTGTGGATGGTGATGGACTATTGAGATTTGAGAGGAGAATTTGGGTGCCAGCAGTAACTGGGTTAAAGGAAGAAATTCTACAGGAAGCTCATAGTTCGGGTTACTCAGTTCATCCGGGGAGCACAAAAATGAATCAGGATCTGCGCCAACATTATTGGTGGCCCAATATGAAGAGAGAGGTCGCACAATGCGTCAACAAGTGTTTGACTTGTCAAAGAGTTAAGGCAGTACATCAAAAACCGAGCGGGTTAATTCAACCTTTGGAAATACCAGAATGGAAGTGGGAGCATATCACGATGGACTTCGTGGTAGGGCTTACAACTATATAGAAGGGTTATGATGCAGTATGGGTGATCGTCGATCGATTGACTAACTCAACACACTTTTTACCGATCAAGATCAAATTTAACTTGGATCAATTAGCAAAACTCTACATCAAAGAAATCATCTCCAGAAATGGTGTGCCAGTATCCATTGTGTCAGATCGCGATCCATGATTCACGATAAATTTTTGGAAAAGCTTCCAAGAACGCATGGGAACATAACTGAAGTTGAGCACTGCATATCATCCCCAGACAGATGGGCAGAGTGAAAGAACGATTCAAACCTTAAAGGACATGTTGAGAGCATGCGTTATGGATTTCAAAGGAAGTTGGGATGACCATCTACCGTTAGTGGAGTTTTCTTACAACAACAGTTATCACGCAAGCATCGGTATGCCACCTTATGAAGCTCTGTATGGAAGAAAGTGCAGAACCCCACTGTGCTGGGAAGAAGTAGGGGAACGCCGACTGCTAGGGCCGGAGTTGGTACAATAGACTGAAAATGTTGTCAAAACGATACGAGCGAGATTAGTGTCGCCTCAAGATCGACAAAAGAAATATGCTGATCAACATCAGCAGCAACGCGAATTTGACGCCGGTTCTTATGTGTTTTTGAAAGTATCTCCCTAGAAAGGGAAAATGAGATTTGGAAAGAAAGTAAAACTAAGCCCGAGGTTTATAGGACCCTTTGAAGTATTGAGGCGAGTAGGTGAGTTAGCTTATGAAATAACTTTACCTCCGGAGTTGGAGCATTTACACAACGTGTTCCATGTGTCAGTTTTATGACCTTACAAGCAGGATTACAAGCATGTTATAGAGTATGAACCCATTCAGTTTGAGAAAGATTTAACCTACGAGGAAATTCCTGTTCAAATTATTGATAGGAAATAACAAGTTTTACGAAATAAGGTAATACCTTCTGTTAAGGTAGTATGGAGGAACCACAATGCTGACGAAGCTACGTGGGAACTCGAAAAGAAGATGATAAAAAATTATCCTAATCTTTTTGTTTAGCTTTGTGATGATTTCGGGGACGGAATCCTAATAAGGGATGGTGAATGTAATACCAGAGATTATTATGTAATTTAATGGAATTAATAAATTGAATTTATGTGAATCTATTGAGTGATTTTAATAAATATATGTGTATGTGTTATATATATATATATATATTATTGAGTTACGTGATGAAATGTATTTAAATAGTTGGTTTGGATTAATTTAATTATTTGAATTTAACTAAGTAGTTAACAATTTTATTCAAGGAATGGAGTTAAAACTCAAGTTTGAATTCAGAGTGAAATTTAAAGACGCGGACTGTATATTTGAATCCAGAACGTCGAAATTAGTCAGAATAGACTGTAATCACAAAATGTGTCGGGGTTGACTTTTCAGTCAAAGTCAACCGGTTGACTTTTTCGGATAAAAAGTCAAACTCATGTACGGGGATGATTTTGACCAAACGAATATTCCCACGACGTTCAGAACACCGATTTTAGTAGGAATCGATATTAGTAACAAAAATATTGAATTCCGGAGGACAAAATGGTCAAATGATTTATTTAATTGATTAATTGATTAATATAATATTTTATTAATTAAAATTGTATCAGCTGAATTTGGAGGGACCCAAGTGACTACCAAATTGGGACAAATGAGAGAGGAGAGCACGGTTATTGCAAAATTGAAGAAGGAGGGAGTTATTTCATTCCTTTAAACCCAAAATCCTTTTAATTTCTCAACCCCTATCTCTCTAAATTCATTGGCTAATTGATGAAGGAATTGGAAAAGTTTTGCAACTGATGATTAATAGTGATAAGGGGTGTAAAAGCATGGGTAACCAAGATCCTATATATACTATCATCCTAAAGTACTCTTCCATTTTGCAAAAAATTCACCCGAGAGAAAGAAACTGTGAATGGGTGTGTGAGAGTGAGAGCTTGAAGTGTTTCTGGGATTTCAGAGGAGTAAGCAAGCAAAAAGTGAAGCATCATCTGAGTAAATTCAAGAAGAAGAATTCATCTTAGAGGTAAAATCTATGAACTTTCATTATATATACGAGAAATGATGAGAAAATGTTTATTCGTTGAGATAAATGTTCTGATTGGGTTATGTGTTGCTATGTTGTTGTTAATTGATGATTTTATATTATTAAAGGATAAAAAAATTTGAGTTTAATTATGCCATGTGTGCTTTGAATTCAGTCAAGAAATGCTAAACATGTTTCATGTCGGTTAAAATTGCTTAAATGTGATTAAATTGTTTAAAAAGTAAGAATTTTGATTTTAGAGGTTCTAAGTTTGCTAATAGAGTTGTTGGTGTTGTTAGAATAGTTAAGTATATAAGTTATGTTATTTTAGTTGAGTTTATAATATCAGCATGTGTCCAAATTGCGATTGCATAGGTTTTTAGTAGTTTGGTTCGCAGCAGCAGCAGCCTGCATCACCTGTGTCTGCGTACTAGCGCGGTCGCGCTGGTACCAAAGCTAAACACGGTGCGGCCGCGCCTGCACTAGAACTGAACTGATGTTTTTATTTATTTGCTCAACCCTTAGAACCTAACTTAACCTTGTATAATAAGCATGAAGAAGCCTTAAACATGTATTAAGATGTATCATGAGTATGTTACCACAAAATTGATTTGTAAACTATGGTTTGATAGATATTTTGTTTAGAAAAAGCTATTTTGAATTGAAGAAACGACGTAAATATATTCTATTAACATTTGAGCATGCGTATCAGAACCTTTGTAAAAATAAAATGAGGGACAAATATGATCATGGCTAGTCGTTAAGGAGAAGAGCTATTAAGCTTGTTTTTTTTAAAAAATTTCAAAATGATATATTAGATATCGAATGCATGGACCTAATTTAGTTTTAAATCTTCAGAATAATGTGAATATTTGTTATTTGTTGTATACTAAGACCTCAATATGCTAGAGAGAGTTGTGCATTGGAAAGCTCAGTTCTGGGCCTGAATGGGAGTAGCGCGGCCGCGCCACTCCCATACATAAAATCAGCGCGGTCGCACCGTGCTGCAGAGTTACCAAAAAGGGTCTGTTTGTGAACTAAAGCTTGGTACATATGTATTACGCTTTTTTAAGTTTTACTATGTGCCAATTGGGATGTTTGTATTGTTTAAGTATGTAACGGCTATATAGAACCAAGGTTTCAAAACATTTAAACTGGATTTATAAACAAAACTTTTGGAGTAAAAACAAAAGCAACAATTTGTGATATATGATGATTTGCTTTAAATGTAAATTTGGTTAAATGTATGTTTGTAATATATATCTATAAACATGAAACCGTTGTATGAGGTATGTATTGAGTGAATAGAATTTGAGAATCTGTTAATGTGAATAAGTGGCTAATGAATATCTATATAAGAATATATATATATATATATATAGGATATTTGCAGTAAAGTTAAGCAATAATCGTAAACTACGCGAAAGGCAAGTATTCTATCTTAATTCATTTTGTTTCTACGAAAGTAAGTTTCCTAATTTGTGAAATTTGTTTATGAAGTCCTCATTTGCAAGTTATATCTTATTCGAGTTCATATCATGTTCAAGTTCAATCGATGATAACTCAGTTTCAATTGCGTATAAGTTTTATTTGATTATGAACTGTTTCTTTAGATTGCCTTCTGGCCTTTTGTTCCGGCTAGATACTATTATCATTTGAATTACTCAAATTCATTGTAGTTAATTAAAGTTTACCAATCTAAATTGTTTTGGTGCGGTTTCGTATGAATACTAAGATGAACAACCCGAAGAACGGGGTAAAACTGATGACGGACATATAGTCTCATTTACGCTTATGCGATTAAATTTTATACTTGTGCACAATGTAGGGTACGATAGGCTGATCACCTAGAGTACTTGCGGAGAATGTTTTACAATATATTTGATTGCTAAAACTTCTGATGGTTTTCGATGAATTAAAAACAATGTTCAGGGTTCTTATACCCCTTAGTACGCTGTTGAAAATTCTAAAATTCTTGTCTTTGACATTCGACTCTATTTCTTAATTATTCTTTCGATTATTGAGAAATGCCAAAACAGATGATCCTATCTTTGATGTCCTTTATTAATTTATGTTATTACTTGCTGGGCAATTTGTGCTCATTCTTGCTTTAACATTTCAGTTAAGGGAGAAAAGGCAGAGAGCTCAGGCAAGGACAAGGGAAAAGATAAGATGAAGAATTGAAAGTTTATTTTTGTAATAGATTTAGATTTCCGCGTTGATGTAATGTAGCGATAAATGCTAAGATTAAGATTATTTAAGGTTATGTAAACCTGGGATTTTATTTAGATGTTATGATATATTTTATTATTATGTGGAGTTTATTTAGAAAGATGATGGTGTTAGATGTATCGTGAGCACCATATCTTGTGTTTGATGATACACGGATTTGGGGGTGTCACAAAACTTCTAAGTATCCATAGACATTATACATAAACAAAATTAAATTCAAAAGTACACTTTCACCTTATCAAAAATACTCTATCATCATTCTAGACACCAGTCTTCATAAAATTAATTTCATGTGATGCGTGCATTGTGTATGTGATGTAATTTTTAGTAGGGATTTTTACCATAAAAATCAAGTAAACTTATTTTTTTTCTTTTTCTATTTTTCTTCCTTCTTTTTTTGAATTTTTTTCTTTCTTGACTTGTGCAATGTCTTTTTTTCTTAGGCTTTTTAGAGTTACCCATATAGTGAGTGTTGGACTAATGACTCCTAAATCAGTTGACTTTAGGGCACTAGGTGTAAAGACACTCTTAAAGGCTTACTGACTTGAGTAATAAATGCCATAAAATTAGAATAGTTAAGCTGCTTATATTCATCATACTTTTCAGCATTAATATCGATGTTTTTAAGGCTTAGATACTCAGTTATTTCGTTTAATGGACATTGAAGTAGTTATTTATTTCTTTTTACAACTTTTTTTTTCTTTCAAACTTTTTTTCTTGAAATTGCTCGAATCATAGGTTTATACCCCACAACTAAGAATTAGTGCAACTATGTAGTGCAAAAATGCATATAAATTTTAATTTTACTCTAGATGGTGTTTCAAACTAAGAATTCGTATTTTATCAAGAGTTCAAGTGTCTTAATCTTTCAATCATACCTAAAGGTTTTGCTCCACGGATACTTATTAGAATTAATCAAACTCATATAAAGTCAAACAAAATTTTTAATTTTTTTAAAAAAAATCTTAAATTTTTTCCTAAAAAGAAAAAAAATCTAATACTATAATACAAACTCCCCCATACCTAAATTATGCATTGTTCTCAATGTATGCAAATGAAAAATAGAGAACAAAGAATTAAAAGAATTGTACCTTATATGTAGGGCATTTATTCTGCAGAAAAATGTGGTGAGAAAGAAAACAAATGTACATACCTACGAATTTCTTAAATCCTAAAACACATGTAATAATAAAAGAGTGATGCATATGAGCAAATAAGTGTGGTGTTTTCATGATTTTTCGGAGGTTTAGGAAATTGAAAATAGTCATAATTTTCATCAGGAATGTGCTTAAAGTCTACCTCAGAAAAACATTCTCTAATATGCTCAAAGTATGGATAAATTGGTTTAAATATATGTTCCAATTTGGGGGATTTATGTGTAGTGGATCTCAATAACTCATTGACCTTGTATAAGTGCTCAGATTCACCCCAAATTTGGTCAAAGTGATTTAAAAAAAAGTCAATTGGATTATTTTCAATCACAAGTCTATTTTCAATTATTTCTTAGGTCATGGACAACTTTTAGATCAAGTTTGCTTTAATGGGTTAGTCTACAAAATCACTCAGTTATTTTCTAAGAATAAGCCTTTTAGGATATGGAGTTTTAGGTTTATAGACTTTTTCAAATGACTCATTAAATGTGACATGATTAATTTTAGACATATACTCATAATTTTTAAACTCCTCAAATTGGCTTGACTCAAACTGTGTATAAATGAATATAAAATTTTCATTTTTCTCATCATTTTCACAGCCATTGTGATTTTCAAAATTAACCTCAAAGTCACTACAAAATTCAATCGCCTCTTGTTCATTTATTATGGTGGCTAACCGACTCATTTGAATTTCTAGACGAGATATAGCTTGATTCGTAGTTTCTATTAAAACTTCCATAGTTTTCTCTAAGGTACTGGATCTTTCCTCTTCTTCACTTGAAAATTCTTGTGAATATTGAGGTTCTAGATCCGAAGATTAGGATTTTCATAAGTTGAAAAAAATTGATTTACTTGGTGTGCATTAAAATTTTCATAGGATTCTTGAGTCCAAGAAAAATTATTATTCCAACTATAATAGGAGTCATTCTTTCCACAAATCACAAAATAAATAGACAATTAACCACGAAAGTCACACAAATGAAAAAAATAAAATAAAATAAAATAAAAACCCTAATTTTACGTTTAACCTAAATAAAATCTAGACAACTCATAACTGTTTCAAGTTACACCTTATGATCCACCAAATTTAAAATTAATCACACTACTAGCCAGATAAGTGTAAGAACAGTGGGAGTCTCTCCGTGAGTACGATGATTAATTGAGTAACCACATGTTCTTGAGACGTTTGCCTTTTGAACCACTTGCCTAAATATTAGTAGTTTGATTAATTTAAAATTTAGCCTCCTCTTAGAGTCATTTATCCTAATTGAGCTTAAAATACAAGTTGGGTTATTTGTGGGCCAAAGAAGGGTGATGAAATCCCCACCTTATCTTATTATGAGTTGTGCCCTTAATGTTAGATTAAACATGAATAAAATAAAATAAAAAACTGTAAACAAATAAAATGTCCTAAAACTATGTGAATTACGAAAGAATAAGAAATTTGACGTACTTCAATCCTTCAACAATCACCACAGTTTATATTTGACAAAAAATAAATAAAATAAAAACCTAAACAGGATGTATTCTATGTGAGTGAATACATGAATGCAATAATTAATTTTTAAATAATAATAAAAAGTAAAAAAAACTACTATTTTTTGAGTTAAGATATAAAATACCGAGAATAGCGCATCAATATTATTGTCTTTTCACACCTTTGATCAGATAATCCTGAAAATTTTTAAAAATAAATAAAAATATATTAGAACTAAAAAAACTAATTCAAAGAAATAAAAACTATGTAATACACAATTAAATCTAGTCATCGGTAATGGCGCCAAAAACTTGATATGATAAAAGTATGTAATTGTAAGTGCACAGTGTCAAATTGAAGAACTAGCAATTATAGGTCGAACCCACAGAGACTAGATTAATTTTAAAACATCCTTAATATTTATTATAGGCGAATTAGAAATAAAAATGGAGAATTGATTAACTATAATTAAATAAAGAAACAATCTAGGAATCTGAATCTATTAAACAATAAACATAATAGGTAATCCAATCTCTTCTATTTTTATAGCTTAACTATGGTTTTGATCTTCCTTCCCTTTAATTTAGTAATTTTACAATTAACATGGGCAAGTATAGACTATAAAAATTTAAGGATTAACTATAACCTATTAAAACTTCTTCGAGTAAGCATGGATTATGAAAAACTCATATCTTAACAATAATCTATCAAAACTTCTTAATTAATTTAAAATCACATAAGAACTATAAAACGAAGGTATTTCAATAACGAAACATGAAGGCAAAATTAGTTAAAGATAAAAACATAAATAATAGAAAAGATAGAGAATATTATCATGAATAATTATTTAATTTCATCTTCATCCTAGATTAAAGAAATTAACTAGACATGAAAATAAATAAACTAATTAAAATAAAGAAGAAGAAGAAGATTAAAAATAAATAAAAAAACTTCCTTTATTAACGATCATCCAATAAGCATATAATAAATAAATAATTTAATCCTCCTCCTACTCCTAACCTAAACTTGTAAGACTCTAAATTTTATGAAATTATTAACATAATATATTCAAACACATCATTTATATTTAATATTTTTTATAAATAAAAGAGCAAGAATTAAATATTTGAAATGGTGGGTCATTAGGGGGCGGCAACTAAGGCTGAGAATTGAGAAATAATTACTGAGAATTTCTTTTATTTAATTCCCCACAATCCTCACTAACCTTTTATTTGATTGGTCCTTTTGTTTTGTGAGACATGAGGGAGGAGTATTAGTCAAATAATTAAGCCTAACAAGGTAAATTTTTATCACTTCACCTGGTATTTTCACAATCCCTCCCGCAACAAAATTTTTAGAGAGGAAGAGAGAAAGAAGAAAGGAAGGAGGAGAAAACCAAGAAAGGTAATGAATAAAACCTTGGTTAATCTTTGATTTTCATATATGAATGTTAAGTTTTATAGATTTTATATGTATAAAGACATGTTTATGTTTGTTTTGATGGATTAAACTTGTATAAACAAGAATTAAACAAGAGAAAAGTTAGTTTGCTACCTATTTTTGTAAAATCTATATCTTGTGATATATAAAGAATTAAAATGAGATCTTTATGTCTAAAAATAACTCTGTAAGTCAGTTACACACATAATCAAGAATCACTCAAAAATTCTAAGTTGATGATTTATAGTGATTTTTCGAGTCAGATTGTGTGACAACCCGAATTTTTAAAGAATTATTAAATAAGAATTTAGCAAATAAAATTATTATTATGAGACGTTTTGAGTTTGAGTATGTGTATATATATGTTTCATATTATGAAATACGTGATTTATTATGAAATATGTGATTTGGTGTGAATACAGAAGAGGAATATACATATTCTTATAGTGGAAAAATGATGTTTAATGGTAAATTAAACCATTGATGATATTAAATGAAATTGTTATGAAAAAGATATTAACTGAATGTTATTAAGTTGGAATTATATTATGAAATAATATAATTTAATTATTATGCTTTGTTAGCAATAAAATTGTTATGGATTATATTTCATAATACTGTGAGTAATCCACTTAATTTAAATAGTGCATTAATGTAAATATATATTTATTTTATAAATAAGTATTTGATGAAATTTATTTAGGTATGATGATATTGAGTAATTGATGAGAAATAATTTTATTGTTGGTGCGTATTTTGTTACGATAATAGAATGGTAATATTCTAATTTAATTTAATAATTAAATTAGAGGATTAATGTTTTATTAAATAAAATGATTTATTTAATAAAATTATAGTTTGGCTAAATTAAATTATAATTTGGTCAGTAAGGTTTTAATTGAAAGTATTAATAAGTTTAATTAAAGTGTGACAATATATATATCTTATAATAAAAAGATTATTTAAATAAGCTAAAATGGGATTTAATGAGTCTAGCCAAACATGGCCTTAAGACTCTTCATATTTTTTTTAACTGATGAAAACCTTTCCCATGTGTAATTGTGCAAAGTGGAAGTTACGTTAAAAAAAAACTCAGAAGAAGGGAGGAAGAGAGAATTAGGAGAGAAAGCTCTCTGTGAATTGGTGAGGAGTTTTGGAAAGATCAAAGAGGAAGAAATTATTTGCTTAGAGAGAGGTATAAAATAACTCTAAACCTTTGTATTTTTATTTCCTTTGAGTTCTTCACTATGAAATTAGTTTTGATGAGAAATTTGTTGAAGAAATTTGTTATATTTGTGTTCTTGAGTATATATAATCCATTCTATGATGTTTGTAATTGAGTTCCAGCAACCAAATTCATGTTTATGCATAAAAGATGAAGAACTTGATTTTTGTTGATACATGTGCATTATGGCCTATTTTGGGGTTAAAATTAGTTCTTAATCCAAGGTATAAATTGTATATTGATAATGGATTATTGTTATGCGTTGAAAAACGAAAACAACGGAAGTTGAACGGACCAATTTGGTTGGATAACGAATCCATAGTGATCGATTACGCTAAATTGTAAAAGTTTGTAAAACTAGCATGAATATTGATTTTTGAGGCCTGAAATTGGTTGTTAAAGTTATTTAAAATGTTAGAATCATTGTATACATATTGGGTATTGATTTTACAAAGATTATAATATTTGGGTATGTCTAATTGGTTGATAAAATGAAGAAATTGAGAAATTTTGGTCTGGAATTGCACTGATTCACGAACTGCAGAATCAGGAATCCAGGGATCTCGCCCCGGTGAGCTCATTAGGCTATTTTTCTCGCCCCGACGAAGTCTCACCCCGACGAGGGTTTTGTATAGTAAATCCTCGCCCCGACGAGAGTTTTGTGTAGTAATTTTCTTGCCCCGGCGGGAATTGCTGAAAATGAAAATTTTCTTGTTTTCAATTCTTTTTCTTTTGGTCATGCTATGTTACCCTATACAAGATTTATTTATAAGCATTATACATCTAATGTAAAGCAAAGTTTAAGACTTAACTAAAGGTTAAGTGTCGATTAAAGTGGAACGTAATAAAATGAAGGATTATGAAATGTTAAGTAGAATTAATACTAAGTGTTGCTACGTGGCTAATAAATGATGTGCATGATTATATATATCATGTAGGATACATGAAGTGCAGATAAATATAAGCTGGTAATCTACGAACCAGGCAAGTCTTTCAGTTCCTATTTGTTATGTGAACTAAATGATTTACTGTTTTAAACATATGATGTAAAAGCATGATGCATTTTATATATGTTACAAGTATGAGACGGCAAAGTCAAATTATGACTACGTTCGTTGAATAAAGAATGTTGATTCAGTTATGGAACTCAATCTCTAATTGTTATGTGTTGATCGTTATGTATGACATGTTTAGCCAAAAGTTTATGATTTAAATAATGAGCATGTTATCTATATGCTATGTGATGCATGCAAACTGTTAGATTTTGCTGAGCTGTCGAGCTCATTCTTGCAAATAACCACTTTTGGAGGTTAAAGATTCAAAGTAACATTATGTACAGCTTGAATAGCATGATTCAGATGTTATGCATGAAGATTAATTGTTTTAGCTTAGATTGTGTTTTTGAACTATGATTAAGGTTCTGGATGATGTATTTGATGATGTATTAAATGTAACAGATGTTGAGTTGTAAAATTTGTATTGATTTATAATTTAATTTTATCTAATGTATAAAGGGTATTGAATCTAGAAGTAGGTTTTATTTTATTATAACTCTGATGAAGCGAATCTTTAAGCAAATATGATTCTAGAATGTGTAAATGATTAAAGGTTATGATTCAGGGAAAGCGAAGAAAGAAAACTGAGAAGTTTAAAATTGTTCCGCATTTTATTAAGTTTAACATTGAATAATGTTGTAAAGTCAAAATAAAGATGTATTGTTAACGACCGATGTGGAGGGTTGGATTGTTCAGAATTTGGGGACGTTACAGATTGGTTTGGAGAAAAACTTTGCTGCCACAATTTGGAAAAATCAATTTTCTTAAGGTCTATTGTGTGAGTTATGTTTCTTAATCTAACCGTTGGATCGATACAATTTTTAGATATGTTATACATACATAAGATGAGAAAATGTTTACCAATTTTGAACCGTTAAAGATTTACGCGTGATTTGTTATGATTTTTCTAGCGAAACAGGGTAAAGCTGAAATGTAAAAAATGACAGTTTTTGTGACGCCCCCAAATTCGGGTCTCCAAATACCCGGATCCGGTCATCACGATCCACTACAAACATTCACCTCTAACAACATATGGTAACTAAAATGCGGAATATAATAAACATACGTTGTTCATTACAAGGTATTACTAGTCCCAGAATACAATAACCTTAACCACATACACAAATCCATACCCTAAATACCTATCAGGGTTCAAATTACATTAACAGTAATTAACTACACATAAATTTAAAATTGGCTACTTGAAGTCTATCACTGCATCTTCTCTTTCCCTTTGTTCTTCCCTGACGTCTCGGGTTTAGCTGCAATGAAGTCATGATATAGCAAGGATGAGCAACGAGTTTGCTCAGCAAGTTTAAAGTACAACAATAGGGATATATCATGATGAATGAGATATGAAAAGAGATTTCAACAATAGAATTATCAGAAGCAATAACAATAAATGCTTTTAGAACAATTGATAGTCAAATAGACTTTGAACAATAACTTCCAAAGGAGCCAATAGCTAGTTGACCCTCTGGTTACTGGCTACAGAATAAGTACTTGAGGGGATCAGCCTCGCGTACGCTATGTGTATGCATAACATTTAACTCTGCTAGTTGTACCTTATATACGGTGCATTACTAGCCATCAGTGACAGCAATTAAACAGGTTATTTGAGTTCTATTCACACTTAGCTATTATTCACTTTCAAGGGTAATTACGAAATTACTTCCCTTATCCACCATTAGTTAGATATTAGCTCTATCCATACTTAATTATTATTAATAATAATTAAGTTCTTATTATCTTTATTTATTTATTATTTAATGAGAATTAACCTTACTCATATTCATTATTAGTTAAATCTTTATTTATTATTCAAGGATAAATAATAAATAATTAAATTATTAACTTTATTCATATTTAATTATTATTCAATAATAATTAAATATTTATTACCTTTATTTATTATTCACTGACAAATAATAAATAATTATTTTATTAACTTTAATTCATACTTAATTATTATTTATTATTAATTAAATAAGAAATTAAATATTTATTATCTTTATTCATGCTTAAGTGAATAAATTAATTACTTTATTAATTTTATTCATACTTAATTATTATTTATTATTAAACAATAATTAAATATTTATAACACTTACTTATTCTTAATTATTATTTAGGATTAAATAATAATTACATAGTTATTACCTTTACTTATTATTTATGGATAAATAATAAAGAATTATTTGTTAACCTTGTTCATACTTACTTTTTATTTAATATTAATTAAATAATAATTAAATATTTATTATAATTATTGGTAGATAATAAATAATTATTATTTTATTACTTATATTCATACTTAATTATTATTTAATACTAATTAAATAATAATTAAATATTTATCGTTTATTAATAATTAATTTTTATTAAATATTATTTTCTTTAATAATAATTAATTATTTTATTAACCTTATTCATATTTAATCATTATTAAATAATAATTAAATATTTATTATCTTCCTTCATATTTATTTATTATTATTGAATGGTAATTAAGTTTTCATTCCAAGGTTTGCCAAGCAACAAGGTTTGATCTCATAGCTAACTTGCCGACAGAACAAATCAAGCACCAAAGGAAGCAAGAGTCTGGTTCAAGCATTATTACAAACACATAGCATGCTTCCTACAATACCACTGACCTAATCGCAGTGTAAGAATCACATTACCTAGACCTTAAGGTCCTTCCATATACTGACGTTTCAAAACAAAAATCAACCCAATACAAATTTTCCCAAATCAAAACCAAACCACAAATGAAAGAAATCAAATACCAGTTTCTTAATTGAATGAACCAACCCAATGAAATACAATGTGTAATATAAACAACCTAACACAATCGGCAACCCAAACCAGGAACGAAATTACTCAACACGGGGAAATAGAACACCCAATACAGAGAGACAATTTAATTCACTACAATTCCAAGAATCCAAAATACCCAGCATAAACGGAAGAAAAATAAACGAACAACAACTCAAACGAACCAATGCAGTAGCTCGATGGAACCATGGTTATACCTTGAGCTTGCGCGGACTGCTGGCCTCCTCCTTCTACCAAAATACGTAATGAATTCAGACATTCAGCGGCCAATCCTCCTTTGTTTCCCTCTTTCTTGCGACTTCTAATATGTATATATGTATATATATATATATATATATATATATATATATTTTTTTTTTAACTTGGGACTCACACATAAGAAATCGGCAGCTATGGTATGGGGATGGGGGTTCAATTTATAGAAAGGTTTTACCCAAATTATTTGGGTACTACCCTAAACGACTGACCAATGACCGACGGTAAGGAGAGGGGATGGGCTGTCAATTGATCCCCATCAGCCGACTGAACTCGCCGGCAACTTCTCGAGCATCGCACCCCTCACTGGTCCAATCGCCGGATTTCTGGGACCGTTGGTCCTTGCCGCGCTTGCTCGGTCGTCGACGCTTTTTCCCCCTTCGACCGCTGGTTGCTTCGTGCGGTCGCCGGCGCGCGCTTGGCGTCACTCCCTCCAGTCACCTGCTCACGCTCCAACCAATTGATTGAGGGCTTGGGGTTTGATTTGAGGGCTAAGGATTTGATCTTCCTCTTGGTTTTGGTTTTTCCCCAATTGATCCCACCAATTGTCCCAATTCGTTGCTCGATGGTAGCTTAGGTTAATTAGCCGGTTCCCCCATTTTAATCGGATTGACCATGGTGAATTTGGTCCAACCCGCTGGCCCTTGGTTGCACCGACTCGACCCGATTGCTTCAATAAGAAGATAAATGAAATTGGGCCGGCCCAATAAAAAGGGATCTAGGCTCAATTAAAATTTGGGTTCAACCCAATAAATGAAAACAATGGGTCAGTCTAAATAAAAGAGAAGTGGACCAATTTAATTTAACCGCATTGTATTCCTAATATTTTAAATTAAATAGCTAACCCAATTAATTATTTATTTAAAATATTTATTTTAACCATAATTCTCTATTCGAATTACTTAATCCGATAATGAAATTATTTATTAATTTTCTTCCCTATTTTCTTGCAATTAATTCCTTAGGGTTAACCCACTAATTTACTCAAACTATTAGTGAGCCCCCTTGAGGCAAAGAAAATTTATTGGACCATATCTTAGATATCATTAGATAATAATACCCAAATGGATCCTATTAAATTCGAAAAATTATATCGAATGAAGCTCATATATCAAAGTAATTTGATATAATGTTTTGAAAATTCCTGGACATTACAGTTTTTGCTACTGGTTTTGCAAAATTAATATAAAATTATGTGTTTTGAATTTGACGATGGTATAAAATTAAAGTTATAGATATAGAAGTTATAAAGATGTAGAAAAAAAGAATGAAGTTAAAATTCATTACAAATTTTGATTTATGAATGAGTTAGTAAAGCTGGCCAGATTTTTGTAACAATCTGACCTTGTTTAAAAAAGTAAAATTATATTCTGATCAAAGAAGGGGCTGAAGTCATAGCCTAGATAAGGTAAAGTAGGCTATATAAGGTAAAGTAGGCTATATAAGCTTTAATTTGACTTAAGAATGAATGAAAACGGATAAGTAACGAAGGAATTACGATAAAAATAAAATCAGTGTTTTGTTAAAGTAAAAATTGTGAAACCGAGTTTTATAACTCGGTTTAATTTTCTTATAATTTTCATTCTAAATAGTAAGGTGTTAAATTGATAAAAGGTTAAAGCTAAGGGTGATATGTGCAAATTATAAATATATGTCAGAGAATATTCGTTGTGTCGGCGAATATTCATTTTGTTGGGAATATTAGGTAAAAGTACGATGGCGCCGATACAACCAATCATTGGTGGGCCCCACAACGAAATATTGTCGAATGCAAAAAACGACAGAAATAACTTTTTTAATAAAAATTGTCAACAGTACTATCACTTTTATCTGTTTAAATATCTGGCGATAAAAGTATAATAGTACGTAATATTCTACAGTGACACGCGACATTCCACAGTATCATACGGTATTGCACAATATTTCATATTATTAATTCAATAATTGTTATAATAGTAACTACATAGTATTTCATAGTATTGAACTTAATAATTGCAATAATAGCAACTGCACAATATTTCATATTATTAAATCAATAATCGTCATGATATAATAACTTATATTATTTGATATGATATAATTAGACCAGTTGGCAGTATTGTGAGTCTATAATAATAATAATAATTATGAATAATTGTTGAAAGATTGAAAAGGTTAATAATTGATGAATAAAATGTGTTGATTAAAGATAAGTATGATAAGTAGATGTTTGTTCAATTATTTTCTTTTTATAAAAGTTAGTTTGGTAGGACTTGCTGACACTCTACTTTTCCTAAAGTAGTCTAGACTACAACTCAATTAACAAACAAAATTTGTTAAAACCGTGTACAAGTTGGTTTAATTTCCTTCGTAGGACCACAAATTTCACTACCAACATTTTTATATAGCTCATTTGGTTATTTTGTCAAAACATGTATGCTAGTTGTCTCCTCAATTTTTAGTATAAATAGATTGCTCAGTTGAGTAATGAAAAACACACCATCACTACACCAAAAATATAAAATTCTTCTACTATAATATTGTGCATATTTCTTTTGAGTGTAAGATTACTTCAAGTGTTGATAAAGAGTGCAAGCATTGTTCAGCTTGATCAATTTCATAGAAAGCAGCATCTAGGCATGTGCTAAGGTAAGGGATATCATTTTCTTTCATACTCTTTAATTTATTGTAAGACGTTATTAGTCATTTCCAGCCTTATCATTAAATGGTAAAAATTCCTGAAAATGATTAAAATATCTTTAATAGTTTTTGTTTCATTTAATATTTTTACTTGAATCTTACTATTAAATTTTAATTGTGATATTAGAAATGTAAAGCTTATATTTTCTTAAATTTTATATTCAATCAAGAACTTAACTCGATTTTCTGGATATCGTGTTGACAATTTGGACTCTGGATGGATTAAATTGAAAATCGTTAATGTTAATGTTATATTTATTTATGCTGATTATTTCTGTCCATTCATCATATTATTGTTATTTGTACTAATTATCAATACTAAGTTATTGTGAATCTCTTTGGTCTGGGTGCAAAGACGATATGATTGTTGGGTATCTTTAGCCTGTGTAGTAAGTATACGTGTGTGAAAAATCTTATTTGGCTCGTAGTGCAAAGATAAACTGTTGATTATCATGACCATTTGTGTTACAATATATTATTTTTGGCCAGTAGTGCATAAACAGTATGATTGTTGAGTGTCTTTAGCCAGTGTTGCAAGGATACATGATGAAAAGTCCTCTTTGGCCCATAGTACAAAGATGGACTATTGATTGACATGACCATTAGTGTTACATTTGAATATCTTTGGCCCGTAGTGTAAAGATAAACTGTTGATTGGCATGACCATTGGTGTTGTATTTGAATATTTTTGGTCCGGAGTGCAAAGATGAATTAATTGACATGATTATGAACAAGAATTATGAATTGATATAACCATGATCTTTGGTGTTACAGGTAAAGACAGGTGATGAAAGTTCTCTTTGTCCTGGGTATAAAGAAGAACTGTTGATTGGTATTACATGGATAAAATATGGATGTTGAATTTCTTTTAAAATTGGAGAAGATTGTAGGCAATATGATCTATTCGACTCTTTTAATGGATTACTTATTCCACTGCAGTTATTTGTTGAAAACTTATATTATCTTTAAATCTCTGATTTATTACTGTTGAAGGCTATTGATAATTTATTTATCTTAGTTATAATATTTTTTATTAGGCTATTTGTGCTTACCTTTTTGCTTCACAATTTCTTTCAGTTAATAAAAGTGTAGCTGGGTCTAGCGGAAAAAACAGGGAATGAAGTGATGGTCCGAGTTTGTAGTTATAGTAATCCTCAATATATTGTAAAATAGTGTAACAATAATTGTATTGAGGACTTAATTTGGGTCTGAATACTATCATACTATATATGACACAATAATTATACTAAGAACTTAAAATGTACGTGTTGTATTTTTTTTTACGACATTATAATAGTTGTAAATAGAAAAATTTATATTTGTAATATGTATTTTGGCGACTCAAATTGGGTTGTGTGGACCTTATTTTGGGGGCGTCACATAACTAATACATAAATATGCCTAATATCTCCTGTTAGTTTCCAGAGGCACAAAAAATATCTAGAAGGGGGGGATTGAATAGATTCTTTTATAAGTTTTCCTTATTTTTGCTTTCAAAAGAATGACTTTAAAGATTAGTAAATAACTAAGCACAGCGGAATATGATTTATAAAAACCCCTTGTAGAAATAGAACGGTATTAGAGGATATACTAAAGTAGTGATAAAATAGTTATAGCAGTTATGGCAGTTAAGAAATGCAAAAAGATAGAGACAAGACTTTAAGTGGTTCGGAGCACACAAGACTCTTACTCCACTGTTCTACTCCTCGAGTACCAAATCCATTAAGGATATCGTTACAACTGAATTACAAAGATTCCTTCAAGACCCGCAGTCTTGGAACTCCAATACACAACGTACTTTTCAAAGCCAGCAGCCTTGGAACTCTGTAAACTAAGACCAACAACCTTAGAGTCTCTTGTACCCTTAGGTACTCAGCAAGTCCAGCGGACTTGACTTAGGTTGGTCACCTGTTGACCCTTTCACTTGATGGAGAGTGAATATTTTGTTGCTACTGAGTTGCTTGAAGCATATGATTTAATAAACTCAGCAGTGAAGCAAGATGTTTCCCTTCGGATTGTAGAATGATGTTTCAGATATTGTTTTCTCTTTGTTGTATTTGCTTTTTTTGAAACTTCAATCCATCTGCCTTATGTTGATGCTTCTGAAAAATCTTTCCGTTAAAATGTAGTCGTTGCATCTAATCTTTCCATTGAGATGTGTTGCTGAGCTTAGGAATAGTTTATTCTTTATTGACTGCAGTAGTGGGGTGAGTCAGCTTCCATTAGCCTGTACCAAGATAGTGGTAGGGATAGTGTTCTAAATCTCTGTATACTGTAGTTGTTTGCTTCCCACTGATTTGTTTAATATTCAGCAACTGTCTTGGGCAGGTTATTCTACTGTTTAATCATTATGGGTAACTTAGAATATTCATTCTAAATCTGAGTTGCTCATCTGACGTGTTGACTCTACGATCTTACTAGTCATAGTGTCGCCAGTATATTTGTAGAGTTACAGCTCTATAGTCGTTTGATGCCTGTTGTCGTTCACTGAAATCTTCATACTTTATCTTGATCATTTTGAATAGCAACAACACTGTGTTTTTATGTTCTTCATCAGAGGTGATGATTTAGTCTGTGAGTACTGGTAGAGACTACTCCATGATTCTGAGAGTTTATCTTGAGATACAGAGATAGCCCTACGTTCTGCCGAGAGAGATAGAGCTCTGCGTCCAGCCGAGGAAGCTCTACGTCCTGCCGAGGAAGTTTTACAAACTGTCGAGCACGCTCTACTACCTGCCGAGCAAGCTCTACGAACTATCGAGCAAGCTCTACATCCTGCCGAGGAGGCTCTACGTCCGTATGGTAAAACTCGCGATGACATACTTTGACTCTGCAAAGTTGGCTGATTACTCTACGATCCTTTACTGGGATTATGGCAGTACTCTACGATAAGCACACAAGATCAACCTTACAAGTTTGATCTTTTCTATTCTAAGTCCTTTGTACATTACCTTCAATAAAGGACTTTATAACACTTTACAAATATGCTTAGATCTGATAGATATTCAATACAACTTAGATCATCCTAACACATTTGATCTCCTCTATTCTAAGTCCTTGTACAAATCTTTCATTAAGGACTTTACAATTTAGCTACTGATACACATATTAAACACAACATCAAATTTAAACCATGATTCCCTACATCTCCTCTCCTCAATCTCTCTTGGTAATCATCTATTTATAGGCATCAAGGCTCAATTAATTCTTTCTAGAAATTAACTTCCTAGTGACAATCAACTTATTTCAATGAGATCTTCTAGATAGACTTTTTTTCCTTCATTAGATTTGACTTGCACACCAAGATTGTTCCACCTCCTTCCTTCTCTTTGTAGAATTCTTCTTGTTTCTTTCCTTCCATGAATAGGAGCATTAAATATTGTTTGATCACCTAGATTTTGACTTTATTGTAATAAAATATTAAATCTTGCAAAATAAAATAAAATATATTAATTAAATAAACTAATATAATTAAAAGGACAAAAATAGGGATAATAAAATGTATGAATTATATGTCTATTAGCATACACTTTCATATTAGTCGCAATCCAATTTCGTCAAATATTTGTCGACATGTATATCATTTTCTCACAAATAATAGTAATTTCTAATAGAAAAGGATAGAGGAAGTCGCGGACGATGCTATGTCTAATTATCTATGGGCATTAGGCCCCTACTGAACTTCTTTCTTCTTTTTTTAAATATATGCTAAATTTAATTTTTTTTAAGTAATATATAAATTGACTCCATTATAATTTGGTAAGTTTTGTAATATATAGGGTCAAACTAAATTTTGTATATTTCTCAATCAAATTTCAATCTCATATCATTCTTACCTTGTTTATATATTCATCTTCCTCTAATCTTTTTATATTAGATAATAATTTAATTTATATTATTTATAAAATATTTTAAACAATCAAATATTTATAAACAAATTTGTGTATAAAACCTATACGAGGTCAATATCATACATAATGTTGATTTTATATATATATATATATATATATATATATATATATTATAATCAAATACTCCTTCATTTTTAAAATAAAATATAAATTTTTAAAACGACAACATACAACTTGAAGAGTATTAGTTCCGCACAAAATTTGGCCCAAGAACGTTGCCCTAAACCCCAGCTACATTATTTGTACTTTATAATATTTTTGACCTCACTGAGTAATATCCTGGCTTCGTAAGTGGAGGGAGATGTAATTATTACTCTCTCAATTTTAATAAAAAAAAATATTTTTTCAAAATTATCCCTAACATTTGTAAGAATATAAATATTGATATGTAAAAATTTTCATGTACATTATAATTTAAAATTATATTTTTAATTTTGGAGCAAATAAAAAAATGTATCTTTATTTTTGTTGCAGAGGGAGTATAATGTTATTATTACTCCTTCTATTCCATACAAAGCGGCCCATTTGATTTTGATTCTAATTAATTTGCGAAATTTTTAAATTCAAATTATGATGTGACTTTATTGAAATTTTAAAATAATAATGATCTTATGCCTTTTCGTTTCAAATTACTTCCTCCGTTTTATATTATTTGATCATTATTGACTTTTTAAGTCAATTTAAGATATTTTTGAACTCAAAATTGACATAAATTCTTTTAATTTTAATCAATACAATGATAAATATTGTAAACTATTTAGAAAGTATTACTCATTGTAAGTTTTATTATTTCATAATTTTTAATGAGTCATCTCAATTTTAAATTTGAAAACGTTTCAAATTGATTTTCAAAAGTCAATAACGATCATATAATTTGTAACGAATTATAAGATTAGTGTTAAAATTTAAAAATGAATATGAGATATTTTTAATTTTATAATTAATAGTATCTTTTAGATTGTTTTCAATATTCATCATTATATTAGCTTAAATAAATAAATGTATGTCAATTTTGAGTTTTGAAAATATTTTAAATTGACTTTAAAAAGTCAATAATGATCTTATATTTTGGAACGAAAGAAGTACTTCGTAATGTTTTTCTAATAATTTATAATATTGACTACTTCATTAATAAAAATAAAATAGATTCACATTAATCTTGAAATTTGAAATTTTCAATTAACTAAAAAAATTAAATAAAGGCTCTTTGTGAAACAAAGGAAGAAGAAATATACAAACATGGGTATGTGGACTTATGCTCCGTTTGTGAGTTTGAAAGAATGAGATGAAAAGAGAAAGTATAGGAGGGGAAGAGATGAGAATGAATTATAATTTTCCCTTGTCATGATTGTGAGTTTTAGAAATGAATGGAAGTGATGAGATTTTAATTATATTTTTCATTGTTTGTGAGTTTAGAAGGAGGGAAGGGAAGGAAAAATATTTTTATTTTTAAACTACACTATTATTATATTACCCTTACATATTAATGTGATAAATGACATGATTTATTTTGAAATGTTACTTTAGGTAATAGGAGTATAAAATATCTAATTTTCTCATCCCTCTAAATCCTCTCACTTTTGAGAGGAAAATTTTGAGCCAAACATAAAATTAATTTTACCTCTAAATTCATTCTCTTCCTCTCTAAAAAAACTCACAAACATGAGATTTGGAGAGATTTTAATTATTTTTCCTACCTTTTCCTTCCTTTCCCCTAAAAAAAAAAATTTACAAACACAGTTAGTGATTATAACCAACCACCACTATATATATTTTTGACTAAAATACAGTTTGAATCCCAAAGTTTGTAGAGTAATTGAGGTTTGTACCCTAATATTTAAAATGTATCTAAGTGCACTTCAAGAATCTTTTATGCTAAACAAAATGTACACTCTAAGGTTTAAACTGGTCAAATTGTACCTAAAAATTCTTTTTAGCTTAATAAAATGCACCATAAAGTTCATTGCCTTAAATAAAATGCACCCTCACTTTTAAACGGTTAAAAATTAAAAATAACTTTGGGATGCACTCAGATATGTTTTAAACATTTGGGGTGCAAACTTCAACAACCCTACAGACTTTGGGGTGCAAACTATTTGTTAATCTATATTCTTTTGTATTTATTTTTATTATCAATTCTTTAATCATTAAAACACTATCGATTTATTCTATTCGTTCCAAATTATAAGATCATTGTTGACTTTTGAAAGTTAATATGAACATTTCAAACTCAAAATTAGATAATTTATTAAAAATTATGATTTTTTTATTTATCATAAATAGTATTTTTTAGATAATCTACAATATGTATCATTGTATTACTAAAATTAAAGAAATTCACGTCAATTTTAAAATTTAAAATATTTTAATTAACTTTAAAAAGTCAATATTAATTTTATATTATAAAAAAGGAGAGTATTATATACAACATCCAAATTGTAGGCATCCACATACTTAAAAGTGACAAAAGAATGTTGGGACTTGTTCGGATACGGTAAAAAGTATTGTTTGGTCAGCACCAAGCTTAAATTATTGATTAAGATATTTCAAGAATTGCGATAGGAATATCCATAATCCACTAGGGATCAAATTTTGATCCCGGCGAAAATCCAAATAAAGTACAAAGAAGTGGTCCATTTTCATGCATACTCATTTATCAACTGCATGATGCGGTTTCTTGCGGTTTCTTGTAGTTTCTTAGCCTGGAAAAATCACCCTTCTTCCCCCACCTCTTGGAGCCTTTTTTGTTCTATCTTCTTGTAACAACATGCATATATTTATGTTCTTGTATGTAGTTTTTATGTGGTTATAATTATTTCTTCCATTTCGCCCCCCAAAAAAAAATTTTATTTGGTGACTCTCTCTGAACCCAAGATCCTGAGATTTGTTCTTGGTTTTCTGATATCTGAAGTATTTTATTTATATTTAAATCAAATCCATCCATTTGAGAGTTAGATGAATATTAGTACGTGTCGAATGATTAAGATCAACTTCATTTTGATCTAATGGACAATTTGAAACTTTTGAATATCTTTTAATTATACTGAATCTATTATGAGTGCTAGGGTGTATAATATTACCAATGGACCTCAAACATAAAGCCCAAATAACTTATTTGGTCATGGAGCCCAAATGGCCTAGATGGTAACCAAGCCCAAGTAGTTAGGTTGACTCTCTCCCTCTATATATATGGCTTAAGCAAAAGGTATAAGGTAAGTTATCTTATGTATAGAAATACTCTCACTCTCTAGAATAATGTCCCTAATATATTGTTAATGCTTAAAATGCCGTACCAATTTCCATACCGGAGGGTTTTTTCAGCGGCTATGGCCGTTGGTCACCGATTTGTTATCTTGCACAGACTATAATTATCCGACGATAACATCGTGAAAAAATATGGCGTTAACATTGGCGCTAGAAAAAAAGACTTTCTAGAGAATAGTTTGTCGCCAAAATTATCATCAAAATATTATTGGTCTTCACCATTTTTCTGCGACGTATTTCCAGGGCCGGCCCTGAGTTTTTAAAGGCTTAAAGCGACAACAAAAAAAATGGGCCATTTTCGAGTTGCTAATAAGATAAGCATAAAAAAAACTAAGAATTTTTCCTGAACAAAAGAGCATCAATACGAAAGAATACCAAATATAATAACCAACTATTTCAATATTTTCAAAGCATCATTTAGATATCACATTATCACTAAGTCAAAAAAGTAATCAGTTCAAATCACTTGAATATCATCCTTCTTGCAGTTTTAGCAGCAAAAGTATTAATAATATCCGCACAATCAATCTTATCCGCTATCTCATGTTCAATGGATAGGATGGATAATAAATTTTTCACTTCATAATAGCATAAACAAATCCAATAATCCATAATAGCATAAACAAATCTACTCAATCAGTCATCAAACCCAATTAAATTAAACAACACTTCTAAATCTCAATATCTCATAAACAAAATAATTAATTTCAAAACTCCAAAAAATAGAATTAATACCTGAAATTAGCTTGAAATTTATGAGCCGTGAGAAAGAGTTATAGAGAATGGAGATGCGGGCTGCTGTTGAAATCACTGATGGTGATGAAGTCATGGAGAATAGAGATGCCGATGGAATTTGAAAAGTCCAAGTTTGCTGGCTGCTACTGAATGATTGTTATGTTTGTGTAGGTTTGTACTATTACAACTTACAATAAATTACAAAACTGCTATTAGAAATTTGAAATTTGGGGGCCCTAAAAATTTACCAATATTTAAGGGCCTAAAGCTTGGGCACCACTTGCTTTAGCCCAGGGCCGGTACTAGGTATTTCACAATCATCTTCAGGCTACTTGAGCCCATCACCTTTACCATACCTTCTTCCATCTTCGATCTAAAATACTTCCAGTATTTGTATAGATAAGAGGGAATGGTAGGAGAGAAAAAAGGGAAAAGGCTCAGATCTACTACATTTTTAATCTGACCCCATTATTTTTCTGAGTCATATCCATCACCTTTCCTATTGTTATCCTTGATCTAAAAATAATTTTGGTACTTCTAAGACCCGATCGAAGGGATAATAGTAGAAGTAGCAAAAAGCTCAAAAGGTTATCCACCGAAAAATTGTTAGAATTTGAGCCCAAAATAATTATGGGTTTCATTAATTATTTAATAAATCCACATATCAATGTATTTTACTTCATGAGTAGATTAAATTAAGTATTTGGTTGCTCAAATCCATGGAGTAATGAATGAGAAATTAACTCCCAAAGATCACCCTTTGAAATGATAATAAATATTTGTGGGAAGTCAAGTCCCACATCAGTTAAAAACTAAAGTATTAATTGGTTTATATATAAGAAAGTTGCTCTTAAGTTTGGGCCCCAAGGGGCACCCCACTTTTGTAGAAGGGAGAGGACCTAGCCAAGGCTTGGTTTGAACCCACACGCGCGCCGCCGCCGGTCGACCGGGCTCGAGGCTCGTGGGTCTAGGTCCTTGTATATATTTTTTTGGACAAAATTTATTTGAATTTTGTTTATTTATTATTTAGTTCTATCATCAAAACAGTGTCGTTTTGATAAATATTATTTATTATCAAACATGTGAAGCAGAACGGACAAAAATACTGCGTCGTTTTGGGAAGTGCCTATCTGAACAGATGCGCCCATTCTAGTTAAGGCTCAAAACTATGTCGTTTTGGCTGAATAGATGCCATAAACGGAAGCGTCCTCTCTGTTAGGCTAAAACTACGTCGCTTTGACCGAACAGATGCTATGCCATACCTTTTCACATGCATCCGATGGGTCACGAATCCGTCCTATAAATAGAGTAGGAGAGGCGGCCATTTCATTCATTAAATTTACAAGCAATAAAGCATTATAAAGTCATTAGAGTCTTTTGTTTATAATTCATTCAAAGTCTTCTTAGAGAGAGAGAGAGAGTCAGAGCATTTATTTTAGTTCGCTGAGTATACTATTTGTAGTGCTGCTATAGTATATGTTGTCATTGTATCCTGGAAGACAAGTGTCGTTAACTCGAAGCACCAATAAGGACATAATTGTCTTAAGGACATAGTATACAATACTAGCCTTGACATATTCATTTCTTACAAGTTTGGTATATCAGATAAGTGTATATATATATATATATTAAGCATTATATATATCAGTTTCAATTATTATTAATTATAATTTGCAAATATATATTATTAAATAAATATATATATTCCCTAACAATCTTAAGACAATTATTCATTATTTAATTTATATTTGCAAAAGTATGGCTACCGATTCTGTTATTACAATCGGTTCTTCTTCTTCTACACCTATGATACCAAATGTTCCTGTGAACCATGGTGAAAAATCAGAAAAGTTCAATGGAACAGAGTTTAAGCGGTCCTACTGCTTTAAAGTCTTTGAAGTTTGCCAACCCATTACTTGGCTGATTTCTCGCGGTTGGAGCTCTATTCTGCATTGCCTCTGCTAACATATTTACAAAGTCTTGCATCGGGTTTGTGTTACCTTCTTCATTATTAACGGACCTTTCTTCCCTTCGGTTTCGTGGTTTTCTTCTTGGCGGCATTATCTGAATAAAACTTTAAATTATTCTTCCTTGGTTTACATTTTATACTTTAACATATAAACGTTAACATTCAAATTTAACATGTAATTTAATCTCATACCACAATTCAATTTACTGGATTTTACAATTCAGCTTGCTGGATTAACGAATCCAGTTTGCTAAATTAACAAATTCGGTTTACTGAATTAACCAATTCAGTTTGCTGAATTAACCAATATGGTTTGCTGAATTAACATATTATTAGATAGACATCTTACTATCTTAATTCTCAAAATTTATTTACTTAATCAAACATATAATCATATCATTGCATTCATATACGAAATCATAGTGTCATACACTTACCTATTCTGGCATATTACTATAAATGCCAACTATCCCATTTTAAACAACAAAAGGTGGGATCTACTAAAAACGATACTCCCCCATACACATAAGGTGGGGATACGTCCATATAGATATATTTATATATATATATATACACACACATATGCCTATCCATCATCTATGCTATTACATTACTAACATATCTTCTTACTTCAAAAGGTCCTACCTCTCACACTTAATCATTCTTTCGTTCTCTTTCTTCACCTGTCTTCTTCTTGGAACAATTCTTAGCCCGATGACCTACTTCTCCACACATGAAACACCCTCTTTTCTTAGGTTTGGAACAATTGGGAGCGATATGTCCTGCTTGTCCGCAATTATAGCACACCTTTTTACCCTTCATATATTCCCCAAAATGTTTCTTTCCACAGTTAATACATGCCTTCTTCTTCGGCTACGAATTTTCTTGTTGGTTCGCTGAGTTATTGTCACTGTCGCTGTTCCTTTTCCTTTTATTATTCTTCTCCTTCTTCTTCTTACTGCTTTCCACCCCCATTTTATTAATCTATGCTTTTAGCTCATTACGTTCTTCTATCATTTCCCGCAATGCCCTTTCCATCTTCCATATTTCTTCCAGTAATAGCACCATATTCTTCAGATCTTGAACTTCCATGGATGTTTGACCGTCTACGACTACTACTCTGCCTTTTTCTTCATCTTCTACCTCTATTTCTGGCCCTACCTTAGCCGCTTTGGAATCTACTTCTTCCTCTTCACTCAGTTCCATTTCATGATACTCTTCATGATCGTCTCTTAAGTTAATCGTAGGTTCGTTTATTAAAATTCTTCAACTATCACCCTCTAAACTGCCACCTCAGCTAACGGCATTAGTGCAGCTGCTAATTCCTCAGCAACAACTTGAGTTCCTTTAACCTCATCATCTCCTGACATCCTTTAATCAATTTACACAACTTATTAGTACATTACTAATAAACAACATTCATAACTACTAAATATCAACATCTTACCATTGATGAATTTTCTCAATCCATCACTTAGAACTCTAAATGAGTTTTTCTATCTTTCTTACGGTTATATTCCTAAGGCTTTTCCCCCCACCTAAGGTTTATAACCTACAACTCTGATACCAACCTGTGACGCTCCCAAATTCGAGTTCCTTGCACCTCAGATTCGGTGCTCACGGTACAACATACATATCTCATCTAACTACCCATTCATTGCATGAATTATATCATTAATTACATTACCTTAATAAAAACATACATTAAAACATAATTATATCATCGTCATCCCAGGTTAACTAACCTTAACATTACATGTCTATTAATATAACAGACTTAAGCAAAATTATAATATAATAATCATTAAACAACTTGATACTACTCGGTCGCCTTCGCTTTGCCTTTGTCCTTATTAGAACCCTCTGCTACCTCGGCTTTAGCTAAAATATTTTATTTAAACAAGGATGAGCAACGAGTTTGCTCAGCAAGTTAAGAGTACAATAAATGATATATATCAAGAACAGAGGAGTTTAACTTTTATAGAACTTCACCAATAATCAAAAGATTTCAAAGTAGCTGAATAATAAATCATTTCAAGTAACAAGAATTTTCTTAAATTTCATGTTGAATAATACATCGAGAATGAAAGAGTTAAAATTCTTTCAAAGATTCAATAATATTCAATTGATTATGAAGGATTAGCAATTCTGCGATAATATTCAATACATAGGGTTATTCGCAAATTTCATGCTGAGTGATCACAAATAGATCAAGAACTGCTAGAGGAATCATCAGTTATTATTATTGTTGACTACCTCAAGAGTAAAAGTTAGCTACAAAAACTAATCTTTACTCTTCTGCAAGTACGTAAGGTGATCAACCTTATTGTATCCGAGATTATGCATAATTCTCAAATATAGCGCGCGGTCGGGTTATCGACAATAAAATTTCCCCTGATTTATTTTTCAGGGTTGTTCATCTCAGTCTTACATCATGAGTCCGTACCACATCAATATGGTTTGGATAGTTTCCAAAGAAATACTTTGAGTTTAACATATTATATTAATTTTGATCTAGCCGAATCAAATAGCATATATCTTTAATAATAAATTAGTTCAAATAATAGAACGTTTCATACAATATCAATTTAATTTTAGTCTAGCCGAAACAATTAGCTAAGATATAGCTGATAAACAGTTATTTGGTCCAGCTAATACAGCTAGTTGAGACATGGCTCATAAATAATTTATGAATAAAGAACTTTAATTATTCCTCAGTTCAAACAATAGAACAAGAAATCAATTGCACAAAGTGCGAATATCAATAATCATAGATATGGAATAATTGTCAATAATTAATCCACTAGCATGCTTGAAATATAATAACTCAAGTTTGAGTTAGGAAACTTGTAATAATGTAAGAAGTTTAGGGTTAGGAACTTGCTTTAATCGTTGACTACTGGTACACAATTTAATTTAACTTCTTTAGTAAGACCTATCAATCATAAGATTAATTTTCCAATCAGCCAATCATATTATACCTTATAATATCACTTCTAATATTTAAGCACGTAATCAAATACTAGATAGCACTTTAACACCATATACATTCATAATTCTAAAACTAGCACACATCGAGTCTTTAACAGCGTTCAATATAGTATGCTGAGTGGTTTCCCACAAATAACCAATAAACTAGTTTCCGTCTCGTCTATACTGTTTTCACAGTGAGTTAGATCGGTTGTTAGTTCGTATATACCTCCGCTCCCTGATGGAATCGTTTAGCCTAGATACTATACATTAACTATTAAAGAGTACGATTGTACCACTACTTTATCATATACCTTATGAATTAACACTAAGTTTTTCATTTTATAAGTCTTTCTTTATGATACAGTAGGTTAAATACCTAATACAGTAAACTGGATTCTCAATCCAGCAAACTAAATGACAATCCAACAAATTGGATGCTAATCTAGCAAACTGGATTCCAACCTGGATTACAATCTAGCACACTGGATTCAAACTGACCTCTAATCCAGCATCCTGGATTCACACTATTCAATTCATCAAATTGTTTCCCCCAATCCAGTAACCTGGATTCAAACTGACCTACAATCCAGCAATCTGGATTCTAACTATTCAATTCAGCAAGCTAGATTGGAAGCCTACATTCCTAAAATGATTTAACCTCTTTTAATAATCGATTTTTATTTTATTCAAGTCTTGCCACACATATGAACATATATTCCAAACTCAAAATACTTTCTTTATGGACATTTTCAATTTCCTTTAACATCATTCACACGTCCGTTTTAACTTTCGAAACTAAGAAAAATGATCACTATCTTGCACAACCCTGATGACTCCAAATTTTTGAGAGCATCTTATACATATTAACAAGTACTCCTGGTTAAAATTTCGTGGTCATCGGGTTTATAGAACTCCAATTTTAGCTGTTTTCGTCGGAAAACTCTACGTTTTTATTTTAGCCGTAGATTCTTCATTACAAGTCGGAATTCGACCATTTTTGGACAGGTGGTACATAACTTCCTATAGTTTCAGTGGTAAAAAGAACTGAATTTATTGCACTTTCTAAGGGTTCAAAATAGTGCACGGAAACTAGGGGTCAGCGGGTTTTGTCCCGTTTTGAGTTTTAAGGTCCCTTACAGAAACACTCATAAAATGAAATCTACAACTCGGATTAGGGTCTAGTCAGACTCGTTGGATTCGTATCTTTCTGAACTAAAATTTTACATCATCAAACACTAAATTTGGATAAGTTTTGGTCACTAGAACTTGCCCGGAAGTGGACTGTTCCGACAGTGTACCAACAGTTAGCGCGTTTTGGGAAAAATTACATAACTTTCTCATTTTAACTTCTATTTCATTGATTCCAATGAGGTTTTTTTTAACTTACTCCTTAAAAATCAGAAAAAAGAAAAGTAACAATATCATGCATAGATTTCAAAATACACAATTTATTCGAACAAGCTACGGTTTGTGCGTCGGTAAAAATGTTTTCAAGTTTTTAGCTTTTCTTTTCTACACAAACCCATACCATTTCATACTACAACCACATATCAACAAACATAAATATATTTACCTTGATTCAAAATATTTAACACATAAACTTCAAACTTCTAACATAAGACTTCACCCATAACCCAAAATTAGGGTTTTTAGGGTTTTTAAGTTTAGTTTTATACCTTCTTTGCTTGGTGGCTTGCTTCCTTCTCTTTCCAAAGTAGGAGATGAACTTATGGGACATCTACAAACTCTCCTCCTTCCCCTCTTCCTTTCAAATCCATGACTCTCTCTCTTCCCTTTGATTTCTCTTTCTCTCTAGTTTTCTCTCTCTCTTTCTAAGTTACTAAGAAAATGAAGATGAACTAGGCTTTTGCTTTACAAACTAATTAGTTTCATACATTAATCTATAGATGCATATATTGTATCTATCTATTTTATTATTATTATTATCAAGTGGGCTTATTTGACAACTTGGTGATAAATGTCATTAATTATTGTACTTCTTTCTCCACTCTTTTAAGCAAGATATTTAAAATTTGACAATTCACCTTCATGTAGTACACCTTGCTGGCAGCCCTCTTTGATTTTTGTCCCAAATTTTTGCTTTTCTTTTAATGCTCTAAATGAATTAAATAAGCTATAACAATTATTCCACAAATGGGCTAAGTGTTGGACCTCATTAAATATCTATTTGGGCTTACATTAAATGAGTTTGGGCTATTAGTTTTCAAAGGTTATCACTTCATGCTTGGCTATTAGTTTAATTAGATATTGGGCTAATTTAATTAGTCTATCCATTAATTATCCAAGTCCATGATTAATTAAATGAGTGGGCTTGGTTAATAAATTAATTAGGCTAGTCCACTAGTATTTTCTTACTACATGGACTATTAAATTAATTATTCATATATCACATATCTCTCATTAATTAATACCTATATTAATTAATGTACAAAATTTATTTACTTACTATATTCATTTTAATTGAATATTTAATTAACTTACTATCTTATCAATTGTTTAATATTAATACTCTTAGGTTCGTTCACTAATTTAAATAACTAGTAGTGAGACCTACTAACAAGTAGTAACATACATTTTACATAAGTCACAACATATTTATCATCATTGATAAATAATTATTATATTTATTTATTCACATATCCATTCAATGTAAGTCACAAAGTGTTCATTACACTAATAAATAATTTAATATACTTATTAGTTAATACACAATCATATAATCGCTTTGTATTGGTAATACTAATTAATCATATAAAGATTATAAATCTTTTATTTACTATTCAAGGTTAACATTCAAGTTATGTTAATTCTCAACATAACTTATCTTGCTTTTCCTTAATCGAATTGATTAAGTATTCATCTTAGTTAACTTAAAATAAAATAAATTAACTATCTTGCTTATTCCACATATTCAATTATATACTCCAAGTAATTTCTATATATAAAAAAAATTTATTCGTAAAATTTTACATATATAATTATATAAAATTCTCGATCCTTACATAGTTTGTGTTCCCTTATGCTCTGTGATCTCCATTTGACTTTACGTTCCCAGAGCATAGTATTATGATCTTCGTTGAGCCATTGCTGCAGTGTGCCTATCATAGAGGATTGCTCTATGTTCTACAGATGTTAGCCCTGCTGCTGTGTCATAGAGGACTGCTCTATGATGTTCTGTTGCTGTAACACCTTTGATGTAGAGGACTGCTCTACTTTTATCTTCAGACATTCTCTCTTATGCCTTGTCATAGAGTGCTGCTCTATGATCTTCTTGTTGCTTTGCTGAGAATGCTAGGGTGCCTCTGTTGTCTTAGGCTCAGCTCTACGATCACTTGATCTCGCTGTTACTTTCCTACTCTACGACCTTTGTCTTTGATGCAGGTCTAGAGTCTTGATGGATCGTAGAGTGATTACTTGACCTTGTCCTGTGATCTCTGTTATGGCCTTATGCTTTGGTTGTGCTCAGAGATCTTGCTCTATCTGATAGTTCATACTCAGCTTGCATGATTGTCTTGAAGATTTCCACTTTAGCTTTGGGTGCTTCAGCAGTGACTGCTCTATGTTGTTGCTTGATTGCAGACTGTTCATGGGAGTCGTAGAGTGATTGACTTTAGACTGACTCTACGAACCTATGCTAGCATAATGATCTTCTCTTCATAGTGTACACTCTAAAATCCTGAGTAAGCTCCTTGTTCTGCCGAGCCACACTACGTTGACATGTGACACCCCCAAATTTAGATACCAATACCTCGAATTTGGTGCTCACGATAAAGTACATCCATACACCTCTAAACAACATAAATCAACTAATGCAGAATAAATAAACGTACGTTGTTCATTATAAAAGGTTTACTACGGTCCCAAGGTCTATAACCTTAAATTGAATACATCGCATAATACATAATAATACAAAACTACTCCACAATTAGACAACAGAATAATACAAATAACTAGTCCTTAAGCTTTCCTTTGCCTATGTCCGCTTTGGAACTCACCGGCTTAACTGCAAATGGTTCATGATATAGCAAGGGTGAGTAATTACTTTGCCCAGCAAGTTTAAAATGAATGAAAAGATATATCATGAATGAATGAGAATAACAATCGCATAATTCGATAATTTAAGAATATTGAAGAAATAGCTGATAATATAATCAAAGTTCAAATGAAGAAATGAATATTGATTATTTACTGCTGAGTGGTCCAATAGACCATGAACTTTTTGGCCAAAGGATCAGTCATTCAACTAACCCTTTTAAACGCCTGGCCCGTCAGTAGTACTTGAGAGGATCAGCCTCTAGTACCCTATGTATATGCATAACATTTAACTCTGACTACATCGAATAACTGACACATTAAAATCCCCTAATAAGGGTTACTCTCAGTCAAAGAATCCATACCAATAATCGGTTTGGATAGCTTTTAAAAGTAGTAACCTGTACATGTCTAGCCGAAACAAATGGCGTAGACTATTTCCTTAAACAGTTCATGAATGAAGAACTTACATTTCACAGTCCAACAATAGATCATGAATTCAAATGCACAAGGTGCGAATATCAATAATTATCTTTGATGTGGAGTAATTAACAATAATTAATCCACTAATATAACTTGAAAGTAATAACTCGATTTGAGTCATGAAACTTGTAACAATATACAACATTTGTATAAAATAGGAAACTTGCCCAATTGTAAAGGTTGAGGAAGTTTAAAAAACTTGCAATACAATAGAATACTTGTCCAATTATAACTTGAGTGAGATAGAACTCCCTCAATAAATATCTTGAATAAAGTTAAGAGAACTTGTATTCAATATATAGAAAGAATGAAGTTAGGGAACTTGACTAACACAAGGGTTAGACAAGTGTTAGGAAACTTGCCCGGTGCATCTGCTACAATATTACAACACACGCTCCTTAATATCCTACAAATGTAAATACATATTTGCATAACAATTAGTGACATAACGGATACCAAATATTGGTTTATACTACTCTAGAAGTCCCATTCACATTAGAAACAAAATATTAAACAAGGTTATGCGCACTAGTTATGGCGTTACGACGTTGGTACGTCTGTACCCAAACTTACCTATTCGAACGCCCAAGCAACACGCAATTGCGTACGCCTAGCACTCCCCTTCGATTTATCTAATACTCATTGGCTAATCCTAAGTATCATTATAATTCATAGCATTCACGTTTTAGGACTTAGAACAATGTCTTTTATTGTCGAAAGCATTACACGTTGCACACACGCATGACCGACGCCTTCCGTTTGCACAACAACCCTAAAAATAGTAAATTTCAAAATTTCTCCAGTTAGAAAATTTTAATTCTAATTAATGGATGTTGTAGGTCTATATCTAAGCTTTCCGAGTCATCTTGAATCACCCAAATCCGAGTCCGTATGAGAAAGTTATGGCCATTTTCCCAACGGACGTCGAAGCTGAGTCGGGCAGCGCACACGCGGGCGGGCGACACCAGGCGCACGACGTGCAGCAGCGCGTGTGCGTGGGTGCGCGTGTCCTTGGTGCGGGCACGTGGGGGTGACCTGATGGCCCTTGCCAGACATCGCGATTTTGACCCCCCTTCACTCTAATCCTCATAACTTCTTCTCTAGACCTTCAAATTGGTTCGTTCTGGACTCTATAGACTCCTAAGACATAGAGCTACAACATATCAAAAATTCAGAGCTACCCATTAGTATTAACATGTCCAAATCTTAGGCCAAAGTATCAACTCATGCTTTGTTTTGAATGTTCTAAGTGTTCTTCACTAAAGTCATCATCAAATCTTCATTTTTACACCTTTTTACTCGATTCCAGTTAGGTTAACTTGGTAACCCATGTAACTACAATACCATAACAACAAATAAATTAAACACACACGAAACCATAGCTATAAAGTCCTCTAAATCGTCCAACAGTCCATGTTCATGTAGTTTATTGTTCTTCATGTTCTTCATCCTTCTTAAGCATAGGTACGGGTTTATTCTATTTCTGTTCCACTTTGAAGTTATTAATGGCTTATATAATCTCTTAACAACATTTATAAATAATCATAACAAGCAACAACATCAAGAATCATAGCAAAAACCAACCCACAAGCACAAAAGCTTACAAACCATGGAAACTTTGAAAAAAACCTCAACCAAACCAAATGGAATGGATTGAGTTAATGTTTTACCTCTGTAAATCCCCTCTTAGATGATAAGAAGATTATCTAGGGCTTGGCTTGAGTGCTCTTTCTTGGCCTAGGCTCTTTCTTCTTCCTCACCCGAGCACCCACTTCCCTTCTCTCTCTAGAACCTCTCTCTCTTGCTTCTTCTTCTTTCTTCTTTGTTTCTGCAGTTTGCTTCCTTCCTCTCTTAGCAAATGGACAGATGAAGAAGCAATGAAAAAGGAAGAATGGAGTGGATGAAACGGATGAGGTTTCCTTTCCTCTCCTTTCTATGTTCTTCATCTCGTGTAGCTCTTCTTCTCCACTCGCTCCTTCTTGAATCTTCAGCACTTTCCCTCTCTCTCTCTCTCTCAACTTCTAGCAACTGAACTTAGAAATGAAATTGAATAGATTGAGCAAGGAAATCTACTGAAAGGCTTTGGAGGAGATGCAATGGGTGGCTTCGGGAGAGATGAAAGGGGTGGAGCATTTGAGAGGAATGTTTGATAAGCATGTTAGGCAAATTGGATTTTCAATATGCATGGTGTCTAGCAATGGCTAGCTTGCCGACACCACCTCCCCTAACTTAATTCCTATTGGTCCAAATGGTTAGTTGGTTTCCTCTTGGAGTAACATGCAAATATAAATGCACAAATACACCAAAATTATATCCAAAACTCCTACTTTTGTATCAAATTTGCTCAATAACTCAATCCATAATTAAAATGGGTATTACCATAAATTATTGGGACGCATAAAAATAATCATTATGGATTTGTCTATTTATTCGGAACACCCATATAATACATTTCGGATACGGATAAAATCACGTATCAGCTCAAATAAAATTTCCGACGCTTGGAAAAATTATTCATTCGCACGTACGTATTAATGAAATTTATTAAAATTGAAAAGACACCAAAAAAATATTATGGCATGAATAGTGCCTCGGGAAACGTGCCCCGTGAATAGTGATTTAGCGACGCTACGCGAAATCAATTATTCACTTAAATAAAACTATAACACCTAAAATTTCATGCATTCACATATTCCAGGTTGCCACAAAACCTTTAAACATGCAACACAAAATAATATTAATAAAATATAATATATTCATTAATATTCAAAAATTCAAATTACAAGGCAAATCCAAAATTTCCGGTTATTACATGACATACGCGACTCTACGATGCCCAGAGAGTGCAGCCAAGTGAGCTCTACGATTTGTCGAGCCTGTTATTGTACTTGCCTGGCAGACTCTACGATCTTGGGATTTAGTGCTGCAATGTTGAGGAAACTCTATGTTCTGCCGAGAGTGCTTTACGTTCTGCCGAGAGAACTCTACGTCCTGCCGAAAGTGTTCTCCATTCTGCCGAGAGAACTCTATGTCCTACCGAGAGTGCTCTACGTTCGGCCAGGGCAACTCTACGTCCTGCCGAGAGTGCTTTACGTTCTGCCGAGAGAACTCTAAGTTTTCCTGAAAAACCCTGTGATGGCATACTTGGCTCTGCGATGTTGACTGACTGCTCTACGATTCTTCACTTAGTCAGTGCAGTGCTTTACGTTCAGTCTGGCCCTTGTTTGTACATATATCATTACAACTCATAAGATCAACCTAACAAATTTGATCTTTTTCTATTCTAAGTCCTTGTACATTATATTTATTTAAAGACTTTACAAAACCTTATATTACAAATATACTTTGATCAGATAGATATTCATTCTGCTTAGATCAACCTAACATATTTGATCTTCTAAGTCCTTGTACATGCATCTCATTTAAGGACTTTACAAGGCTTCAATAATATGAATGTTTTTCTTATCATTTTGTCATCAATCAAATCAGATATAATGAATAAAGGTAATCACATGCAAATCTTATAACATTCTCCCCCTATGATAATGAGCTTATCGATCGCATGTTGATTCCCAACAGTAATGAAATTAACCAATGAATTAAAATTTCAGTTTTCGAGTTCAGTTTCACCTTCTCACAGCAACATATCAATCAAGTATAACAATATTACCCTCCAATGAAACTAATAGTCCTAGATAACAACAAGCTCTGTTACCCAAAATTCCTCTTAGATTGTCACTTGATGAAATAAGCTTTTCACAAGATTTTAACTATCATATAACCTAAAACAAGCTCTTTAAATTTAACATGACAACAACATTAAGAAGTAAAGAATTAGACTATTCTAAGCAACAAACACATAAGCTCGAATTGTTTAATTGTCTCCTAATAACCATAGCAATAACCAAAAGCTTGACCACAATTAGTATTACTAACTGCTACTTGTAATTAGAAATAATATCGATTACGTAATACTATTCCTAAATCTAGCTGATATTATCAACTAACCAATTTAATCCTGCAGAAACCAAATCAGTTAATTAAATAATATTTAACAATTAAAACAAATTATCAAAATAAGCTTCATATAAGAAGGAGTAAATACTGTATATTCAGTCAAACCATAAACTGTTACTAAGGATCCACGTCCCCTTCAAATTGAATAAAAGAAAACTAGCCTGACATGTTTCTATGAATACTCTGAATATAATAAGAACTCTCTATGATCATCTTCTCTCTAACAATTACAAGTGAAAGTATTTATAGATAAATCTCTAAAGCCTAGAAGAATTCTAATCTAATTCTACTTCGGAAGTCTTCACTTTGCAAGTATGACAGGATTCAAAATCCTTCTCAATCTCTGAAATCCAGCTTTAGGAAGCTTCCTTATCAAATTAGATTTTAGTTTCCAAATCCAAGTCTTCCTCGGTTTCCTTTTCCAATTCGGCATTAATTTCCATATTGTTCCTCAACTCAGATTCCATATCAGATTCTATTTTCATAATTAGATGTAGTTTCCTTATCGACTTTGACTAGAATCTCCATATTAAATTGAACTTCCTTTTTGACGCGCAAGTCTATCTCCAAATCATGTTAGGAATCATATCTTTAAGCTCCAACATCGCAAATCCTACTCTGATTCGGAAATTTATAAGTTAATAAAAATCGTAGAGTAACACTCTACACCAGCACTTCGTAGCGTAGTCATGCAATCGTAGAGTGACTGATTGTAAAGTAGAACTCTCCTCTTGGAATCGTAGAGTAAACCTTGTCAAACGTAGAATGAACTTGGGATGATCGTTGAGTAGTTAACACCATCGTAGAGTAAGCTAAACGATCGTAGAATTTGAAAGTAGTATGCACACAAGCCAATCATATTTGATATGATGTAGCATATACTTTGTAATCTTATTCGTTTGTTAAATGTATTTTACTTTATCTACATCGTGCTGTTATATTAAATGTGATAAACCCATAGTTTTGAGCAATGCTTTTAGAATCATGATGGTGATCATGCTAATGAGATCTAAATTCTAGATAGCTCACAAACTAAAATCGTTCCTAATCGATAGATTACTAAAAAGGGGATTAGTGAATCCGGATAGATTAGTACATATGTTGCTTGCTCTTATGAAGAGGATGATTGATCTCATAATCATTTGTGTGGAGACACTAAAGCAAGTATGTAGGTGCTTATTAGAGAATAAGTTCACTAAACGTGGCTCGCTAAGGAATACCTAATGGAGTTTTACTCGCCTGTCAATAGGAATTCCTCTAGTGATAGTAGTACAAGTGATCTTTGAACTTGAGATCATCATAGTATCTTGTGTGTGATGAGTTATACTTTGACATGACCCTTAAAACCTTTAGGGTATATCAAAGGGTATGATTGGGTATAATAAGTTGTACATGGAGATAGGTGAATGGTCAACAAAGAATCTACTACTTCTAGTAAAAGGAGTGAATGTCCTATGTGATTTGATACATGACAACTCAGAAGTCTTTGGCCAAAGCAGAATGAAATTAGAAAGGAGTTTCTAATTTGCATTAATCAGAGTTGTGCATTTGAGAATCGAAATACATATAATTAAATAAAATAAGACTTGACAGTAATTTCATGTCTTATATTTAATTGGCACATTGTATGGTAGAAAGATTGAATTGTATGGTAACTATTCACTGAAAGGTTCTTTTGTAATTAATGTTGAAATCTATATTATCTAGAAAGTCATTGATCGCTAAGGCGGCTTACCCTTATTGTAGAATAAATATTATTTATTTAAATGAATTAAGTAGTTTAATTTATTTATTTAAATAAAATTAGAATTTTTTGAATTGATTTATTCACAACCGGTTTAATACGGAGAACCTAAAGGGTCACACCGCAAAAGAAAAATATTTATTTAAGAAGTAAATAACATAATCGTAATAATAAGTTAAGTGTATTTAATTTAATCTATGGAGATAGAATAAATTAAATAGCTTAATACTTATTATTTAATATTTTGGAAATATTAAATATAAATTAATAAGAGGAGTCTTATTATTATTATTACCATTACTATTATTTAATTCCTTATAGGGATTGAGAATTAATTAATAGAAGTACTCTCTCATGCATTCTTAATTGGATTAGGAGTATAATTAATTAAAGGAGTTTAATTAGAATATAAACCCTAATCCCTAATAATTTAGGAGGGTTCTCTATATCTATAAATAAGAGAAGTCTTATCATGATTTGGGGTTAGACAGTTACACACTCTTCCATAAAATTGGAGAGAGAGAGTACTTGCAATTTCTATAGAGATAGAAATTAGGGTTTTGCCAACACCCATCTTCTTGAATAACTATTATTCCTTGGTGGATCACCTCTAGAGGTCAAACACTTGAGTGGCTAACGTTGATCAAAGGAAGGAATTTAATCGGTGGAATTCAAGGAGAACGCGAATGAATTGGAGGTGAACTTGTACCTGAGGAAGCTTTGATTCACGAGGGTATAATTCTATATCTCTATCTCTTTCGTTTAATTGATAATTGATCACAAGGATGATTATGGTGATGGTTTGTATGAAAATTTTTAAAATCCGTTTTATTGCGCTTTCGCACTATTTATGTAATTTGATTGCATGTTCGCGCTATATACAAACCTAACAGTGGTATCAGAGCCTAACCTTGTGCTAATTATCGATTATTATGATTCCATGTATGTATGGGTATGCGATTGGATCGATTTTCTGGGCAACAGAAAAAAAATTCGAAGTCTGCTACGCGGCGCGGCCGCGCCACTTCCAGTTCATTCTGGAGCGCGGCCGCGCCCGAACCTAGAAATCGTTTCTGGGGTGTAGCGCGGCCGCACCGCTCCTAGTTCATTTTGGAACGCGGTCGCGCCGATCTGCAGATTTTAAAAATTTTTTATTTTGATTTTATTTATTTTCAATTAAGATAAAAGGTTTATTTTGAATTGGAATATAATTAAAATTAAAAGGTTTTGTTTGAACTTGGAATTGGATTATACGTTAACTAGAATAAAGGAGTTTATTCACATATGAAATAGGATTCCATGTTTCCTAGAATAAAGGAGTTTATTCACATATGGAATAGGATTCCATGTTTTCTTAAAAATAAAGATGTTTATTTTGATAAGGAATAGGATTTAACATATTTTATTTTTCTAAACAATTTTAAGTTAAAATAAAGTAGTTTATTTTAAACTTGAAATTGGTTTCTATGTTAATTAAAATAAAGAAGTTTATTTTGATTTGAAATTTGATTAAAAATAAAGGAGTTTATTTTTATTCAAAATTGAATAAAATAAAATAAATAAGTTTATTATGATTTAAATTTTGATTAAAATAAAGGAGTTTATTTTTGTTTCAAAAATTTGGATTTCTAGTAAACTTTTAATTGCCCATTAAATGATATCAATGCATATATGGAATGGTTTTATTATTCATGAGATGAATGTTATTTATTGATGCATATAGTGATATGTATGATAATAAATAAGGATTGATTATGGACTATTGACCAATGTGTGATTTGAATTATTTTAGAGGATGCTTGAATGAATGGGTTTTATAAATGGGGTCTGCGTACCTCGTCTTCTCTAATTTTTCTTAATATAAATTCTATCTCCCTCCTATGTACTTTTCCTTGACTGTTGATCAAGGTTTCTATTTATTGTAAATAGTTTATGTAATAGGTTTAGTTAGAATTACTTGAAGAATTGGAGACAAATGAGTAAGGAGCGCTTGAAGACCCGTTTGTAATGGAGCCCGAGTTTAAATGTAATAGTTATATTTAAATTTAATTCTTGTACCCTAGGTTTGACCATTTGATTCACTTGGTGGCTCTAGTGAACCAAACTAGAATAAAAGTCCATAATCAATTCGGGTAGAATATAGTATTCTATATGTGCGTGCTTACTATGTATATATTATATATTATATAGTATGCTTCACATGTTAAATAATATGACGCATATTTTATATATATATATATATATGTGCATGCGCGCTAAAAAAGATGAGACAAATAATAACAAACCCCTCAAAGAAATTATATTAAGTCCTAAGCGTTCAAAGATATTCGGAATATCGAACGTCGCCTTCTAGCATGGTAAAGCAATAGAGTATTAGATATTTAATATGAGTTTGTTGTGCACACACAAGGTGAGTATTAAATATTTAAGATGTTGTTTTATCACATTTGATTCTTATTAAGGAATTGAACATTACTGCTTTGTTGTGCATACACAAGGGCGGTCTTTTTCTCTTCACATACATGGAAGTGCTAGGTTGGACTTAACTTCGATTATTTTAGTTCGGATGTGCACACACTTGACCATTATAATCTAAGTGGCAAAATACAAGGAGTTACATAGTAATGTAATTGACAACAGTTGTCTACCTATTTATTTATATATAGTTTGTTGTGCACACACAAGGCTATATACATTTGAAATGGGATCCTTATTCTCACCAGTAAATCTTTAATTAGATTTGCCGAACTATATAATTAGTGTAATATAGTTTGATGAAAAAGTGAGAGATACCAATTTAAAATAAAGACCTAATTTATTTTGGTAATTAATGTATGCTAAAATGTTGTCTATTTCATTTACTGAATTTTACAATGTCTAATTTACTATCATTGCGAAACATATTAGATGCTAATTAACTGGACCAAATAACACGGACTAGTTAAGGAATTTGAGAATAGTTCTCAAGGCTGAAAAGCTATCTTATATCCTTAATACGCCTATCCCTGCAATGGTTGTAGACAATGCCTCTGAGCAAGAGATTGCTACTTTTAGAAAGTGGCAGAATGATGCACAGTTGGCTCAATGCATCATGCTCGCATCCATGAGTAACGAGCTTCAGCGTGAGCATGAAACTATGGATGCTCTTACTGTACTCTTGCACCTTCAAGGAGTTGAATGGTGAGGAAAGTAGGACTGCTAGATATTAGATATCTAAGGAGCTCTTCCAATCTAGAATAACCGATGACACTACAGTATAGACAAATGTCCAAAAAATGATCAATCTGATTGAACAATTAGGACAACAAGGTTTTGTCATGGATGGAGAGTTGATTCAAGATTTGATCTTGCAATCACTTCCGGACTCTTTCTCACAATTTGTTGTGAATTTCCACGTGAACAAGCTATATATATCAGCCTGCCTGAGTTACTTAAACACGTTGAAAACTGTAAAGAGTCACTTTCCAACCAAGAAAGACCAAGTCTTACAAGTAGATTATTCTTCCAGGAAGCAGAAGAGGGCCAAAGGATCTTCTTAAAAGAAGAACAATTCAAAGAAGGTACAAGGAAAGGCAAAAATAAAGGACAATAAGAACAAGACTGATGCAGATAGCAAAAGAGTTTGCTTCCACTACAATAAGCCTAGATACTAGAAAGGAAACTCTAAGGAGAATCTTATAGAGGCTAACCTCAAGAAGCTTAGTGAAGCTTCGGTTACAAATACAGGTTTGTTCATGATTAAAAATAAATCTTTCTATAAGTCAAGGTTCTACTTGGGTATTGGATACCGGTTGTAGTTCTCACGTATGCAATCTAATGTAGAGACTAAGTAGAAGTAGAAAGCTAAACAAAGAGTAAGTAATCTTATGTGTGGGAATGGAGCAAAGGTTGCTGCATTAACCATAGGAACTTATAGTTTATCATTGCCTACGGGCAAGTCTATTAAGTTAATAAGTTGTTATTATGTTCCGGTTCTCATTAGAAACATTAGAATTTTCGTTGTTGGACAAGGAAGGTTCTGCTATTATATTTAAGAACAATTATTGTTCTATTTATAATGATAATGTTTTGTTTGAAACTGGAAGAATACTTGATAGACTTTGTATACTTAACTTACATGAAAAATATTTTGCAAATTGAATAAACTAATAAAAGAAAAGGAGATGGTCATTCAAAGAGTTGAATGTGTGTATTTGATAAAATACAAGTCTGAATCATTTGAAATGTTCAAAGAATTCAGAAGTGAAACATATTGACAAAGTATTAAGATTCTTTAATCAGATCGAGGAAAGAATACTTGTGCAATGAGTTTCTAGATCATTTCAAAATGGTATTTTCTCATAATGGACACCTCCTGATACGTAATAATTGATTGGTGTATCTAAAAGGAGAAATTGTACCTTGTTGGATATGGTGCAGTCCATAATAATTTATACCGACATTCTAGTATCCATCTGGGGTTATGCCCTAGAAACAACTGCATATCTACAAAAATAAGGTAACCTCAAAAATCCGAGCCCAAGACTCTATAAAGGTTATGGATAGGAAGGATTCCTACTCTAAAGTATGTTAAGATAAGGGGTTGTCCAGCTTATGTGAAAAGGTTTCAAAGATAAGTTTGGGACAAAATCTGACAAGTGCAGACTTGTGAGATATCCTAAAGAAAGTTTAGGGTATTATTACTATAATCCTACACGCTGCCTTATTAGATAAAGGTGTTTATCATTGAAGGAGCTAGTGAGAGGGTAATAGATCTTGAAAGAGTTCAAGAACCACAAAGCACTTTAAGTCAAACCGAGGAACCTGTAGATAGAGCTATAGTATCACAACCGAATCGTAAATCTGGAAGAGTACCGAAGATACCTGGGAGGTATGGATTCATCATAAAGGATGATTGTGACGCCCCCAAAATAGGTCCATACAACCCATTTTGAGTCGCCAATAACATTCCACAAAATACAAATACAAATATGAATTTTCCCATTTACAACTAATAAGTGTTGTGCAAAATACGACAATACAATACAAAAACATCTTAAATTCTCAATACACTTATTGCTACACTAATAGTAAGGTATTGAGACACTCCTGTTATCTCGTACCATCACTCCATTCACCGGCTAGTCCCCCGCTACACTCTCTTTTCCTGAGGAGAACAATGGAACAAAAAGGAAAAGGGTGAGCACAAATAGCCCACTAAGAAATATCATGACTAAGATAATGAAGAATAAAATTTATCTTTAGTCTTCAACAGAATTAAATCAGAGATTTAAAGATATTTTAATTGTTCAACAACAACAATTGCAGCGGAACAAACAATCCATTAGAAGAGTCAAGTAGATTATAATATCTACCATCTTCTATAAATTAAAGGATCACCACCAATATTTTATCCCTGTAACACCAATCAGCAATTCCTATTTATGAACATCCAAATCAACAGTTTATATTCAACAGCCTCTCTTTGCACTACGTGCTAAAGATATTTATTTGTAACATCACCGGTCATGATCATGCCAAATGCCAGTTCATCTTTGCACTACGGGCCAAAGATGACTTTCACCATACGCCTTTGTTTGTAACACTAAAAGTCATGATTATACCAATACACAGTTTGGTTAAAATCATGTCACGCCAGTTCATCTTTGCACTACGGGCCAAAGAGAACTATCACCACAATTTAACTATGAGGATGAGGATGATGACAATGATACAGTGAGATTAAGGATAAGAAAAGCTTTATAATTTAATCAGTATCAAAGATTGACCAAATTGCCAACACGATGACCAAATTGTGGAGTCAAATTCAAGAATGATATTCAAGAAATTCTTTCATGCTTCAACTATAACATATAAAATGAAATAGAAAGATTCAAGTGAAAAGATATTAGATGAAGCACAAACTATTAAGGATATTCTACTAATTTTCAGGGATTTTCTCCATTTAAAAATAAGGTGTTGGAAACAAACAAAGATTTCTTATCATAAATGGAGAAATATGAAAGAAAAAGATATCACTTAAAGAGTACAACAGAAATGATACGTTATACGAGTATAATAGAATATATGAAACTGGAAATGGATTTTCACCCGTCATGCGATAATTCGCATAGACAGATTATTTCCACAACAGATTAATAAGTAATGAATACAAAGGGTTATTCACCAGGCATGCGTCAATCCGCACGGACAGGTTATACCCACAGATTAATAAGGAATAAATACAAAGGGTTATTCACTAGGTACGACACTCGTACATACAGGTTATTCCCACAGAGTAATAAGGAATAAATACAGAAGGGTATTCACCAGGTATGACACTCGTACATACAGGTTATTCCCACAAAATAATAAGAAATGAATACAAAAGGATAGTCACCAAGAATGCGTCATACCGCACGGACAGGTTATCCCCATAAATTAATATAGAATGAATAACAACCTTTATGAGTATAATATCACTTACGAACATGAAAGCAAATGATATTATATATGAGTATGAAAAAAATGATATTCCCTACCTTCGTTAACTGGATGTTACTTTCTATGAAGTTTACTAACTTTGGATAATACTAGTATTCTCACAAATACTCACAATAGCCTAGCACACTAAGAAAACTTAAGAAATTTAGACAGAGAGAAAGTATAAGCAATAAAGGTGTGAAAATTTCTTAAGCAAACCCTCCCTATTTATAGGAAAATCAAGGTGAGGGCATTTTAGTCTTTTTCCTAAATTTTCTTGGTTTATTACTCTTATACCCTTGACATATTCTTTTAATATCATCCATCCATTTTTTCTTCCATTTATATCATTCATCCATTATCAAAAAGATAAAACCATTATAAAAATAACTCCATTATCACAATAAATCCCTTTTTCTATATTATTGTGTTAAATGTATTAATATCACAGATAGCATATACTCGCAATACTGACAACCAGATTATTCCCAAGAAAGAGGGGGCCTTCCATAAAAATGGCGCGCAATTAAATAACCCCTTTCCTTGACAGAATTTCTAGACATTGTCAATAATGCTAAAATATCCTATCAAATGATATGAGTTACAGTGTCATGACAAATAGTAAAATATATTATGCAGATGCTATTTAACAATTATTGAATCAAGATACTGTGCAATTGTTACTTTATCAATTATTGAATCAATAATATAAAACACTGTGCAACATCGTGAGCTACTGTGGAATACCGTGTGCTACTGTGGAATAGCGTGTGCTACTATGGAATAACGTATGCTACTGTGGAATAACGCGTTTTACTGTTCTTTTTATCACCGGGTATTTCAACAGTTATCGGTTAAAGTTTTGCCGCCAATTTCTATCACTTTCTATATCCGACAGTTAATCCGTTGTGGGGCCCACTATCGTTGACAATATTGCCATTTCGGCACCGTCGTACGGTACCGAATATAATATTCCATGACAGAAAAAATATTTCCCGACAAAAGGAATATTCCCCGACATACTATTTATCAGATAATTTGCATATAACACCCTTAACTATCATTTATAACAATTAAACACTTCACTATTTAGAAAAATAATCATAAAGAAAATAATAAACTTTTATTTCATAAATTCGGGGTCTTACAATCTCCCCTCCTTATGAAATTTCGTCCTCGAAATTGACGTACATACCTGGCATTTCGAAAAGGTGAGGATACTTTGCTCTCATATCGGATTCTAACTCCCAGGTCATTTCCTCAACATCATGGTTTCTCCATAAAACTTTGACTTGAGGTATAACCTTTGATCGTAGAATCTGTTCCTTCTTATCCAAAACCTTGACAAGTATCTCCTCATACGTTAAATCCTCTGTTATCTCGTCAGGTTCTAATTCAATAACGTGGTTTGGATCTTTCACATATGTCGACGCCGGGAGGAATCGCTTCATTGGGTGATTGTTACCCTTTCCAATTTTTAGCCTTTTCATTAGATGATTTTTGGAAAAGGTCGGCACTAATGTCGACGGGGTTTTGAAAGATCGTTTTTTAGGATGAGCCAATTGATCAGAGTCGCCAGTTGGTATATTTGAAATGGATGTACCAACTCATCCGAGTTTCGTTCTTTTGTAAATCGCTGGCTCATATATGACTCCGAATTAATTGGTCTGCGAACCGAGATTCATAGAGTTCGGGGGCTTGCTTAAGCGAGGGGAAGGTGTTAGGCACCCCCCGACTTCCGTGAAACACGGTTACCGCAATCTTGATGCTTTTCCTATCCTTTAATTCATAAAATGTGTATATGTGTGCGTGCATGTGTGTCTATGTGAATATTGTGGTGAGTTTGTATGAAAGAATCATTTGGGTTTTTTATGGAAAGTCGTGTTTTGAGAATACTTTAGGATGTCCTTCGATTTATACGAGAAAACTTTATTCTTTATAAAAAAAGGTTTGATTTTAATTATCAAAACTGCGAGATTTTCATTAGGTGTTGTTTTGGTAAAACAAGATCAGTTTTTAAACCCTTGTCAAAATAGGAATCGAGACCTATACATCGCTTTCGCATACAAAAATGGCGGGCAATTTCTAGGATCTCTTTAACCCTATGCACAACGGTTTAATAAAACAACCATTCATTTTCATAAAACCATTTTTTGTGACATTTGAACACGATCTTTCATTTGCCTTCTCGTTAAATAAAAATCGACATTCATTAGCACTTCCAATTTCTTATCCTCGTAATGCTAATACCCTAGTTTAATTGATTTTATGAAAATCTTCATCGTTTAGCTTTGAAATCCTTTTTGGTGTTGCAATTCAAATCAAACATTATAATGCGTAGGGGGTTATTCACGGGCATGTAAGCCATCAAAATAACCTCGAACGCCCACAATCACATATTTTTCACTATGACGGGGCCTTAAACACGATTCTCGCCTTGGCGTCGCTTTAAGGCCCGATGATTACATACTTACAACGAAGACTACATCGCTCCTACTACCTACATCAAAAGATGTCCATCATTGGATTTGGACCACGGGGTCGCGTTCTTAGGCTCACATCCAAAATTGCTAAACAACCACAATATCCTAAAATGGCAATCTAAACAAATTAGGCACAATAAATCATCATAACAAGCTAAAATAGTTCACTAAATGGACATCCTCGGGTCATTAGGAAGCATTTCGTTCCGTGGGAACCCTCACTAATGGTCCCTAATCCATATATCCATAATAATATACAAGAAAAACTATATTTCACATAACCCAATTGACAAGAAGATTAACAAAATGATACACAAAAATTGCTATAGAAATGGTCTTTTTACCTTGCAAATATCACCAAAATGTGTGTAAATTTGAGTATATGAATAGAGTAGAAATTATCTTGGATATAATCTCACAAAAGAGACACAATTCCTCACTTTTTCTCTCTTTTCTCTCCTAATTTGCTGCAATGTTTTGCTGTTTTCTCTCATTTTCCCGAGCTGTTGTTGGTTTCTCTCTTCTCTTTTCCTGAATGAACTAAAACTGGGCTGATAACAGGGAAGCCAGGGCAGCCGCAGATCAATCTGCGGCTGGCCGCAGATGGATCTGCGGCTGGCTGGCCGCCCCTCATCCACTCAGCTGGTTTTCGGTTTCCGTGTTTCGAGTTCCGTGTTTTCAAAAGGCGCACTTATTGGCCGCAGATCAATCCGCGCCTGCCTGGTTTGACTTTCTCGGTTTTCGTACCATGCCTCGGTTCTCGTGTCGTGACGTCGATTTTCGCCGAAAGGTTTGTGTTTTGCAGTCCGGGAATTATTGGGAGACGTGCCACATCACTCAGGAATGCTCATTTCGGACGGCCTTGTTGTCACGTCGATTCTGGTCGTGAATCGTCGCGGTGGCGTCGAGCGTTCGTACTCGTGCCCATCCTTCGCTCCTGTAGGCCGGTTCAATTGACGATTTTGCCCTCCTGTCACGGTTAGCATAGGAAACGCAAAATTTGGGTGTCTACAACATATTTACGTAGCATGGATATGTGAAAAACATTATGAACATGAGACATACTCGGCGGTAAGGCGAGTCTGTAGGCCACAGTTCCTACTTGGTCGAGGATTTCAAATGGACCGATAAATCGAGGGTTAAGCTTTCCTCTCTTTCCGAATCGCGTAACACCTTTCCACGGAGCAACACGTAAAAATACATGATCTTCGACATTGAATTCCTCGTCTTTTCGATGAAGATCAGCATAACTCTTTTGTCGATCTTGAGCTGTTTGTATACGTTGCCGGATCATTTGGATCTTTTCCGTAGTCATACGTATCAACTCGGGTCCCAACAATTTTGCCTCACCTACTTCATCCCAACATGCTAGAGATCGACACCTTCGTCCATACAACGCCTCGAAGGGAGCCATGCCTATACTTTTTTGATAACTGTTGTTGTAAGAGAATTCCACCAATGACAAGCATTTGTCCCAACTTCCTTTGAAGTCTAGTACACATAGTCTTAATAGATCTTCGAGGGTTTGAATAGTCCTTTCCAATTGCCCGTCTGTTTGGGGATGATATGCAGAACTGAATCGTAACTCAGTGCCCATAGCTTTTTGCAAGCTGACCCAAAATCGTGAAGTGAACCTAGGATCTCGATCAGAAACGATAGATACTGGCATGCCATGCAATCTGATAATCTCGCTTATATACATACTAGTAAGATGCTCCAGTGAATAGTTTTCTCGTATAGGTAAGAAATGAGCAGACTTGGTCAATCTATCTATAATGACCCAAATTGCGTCTAAGCCTTGAGAAACTTTGGGAAGACCTGTCACAAAATCCATGTTGATGTGTTCCCACTTCCATTCTGGAATCTCAAGTGGTTGCAATGGACCCCTCCGCCTTGACACGTTGACAAGTTAAACATCTTGCGATAAACTCTGCAATCTCTCTCTTCATATTGTTCCACCAAAATGTATGTCGAAGATCACGATACATTTTAGTACTTCCAGGGTGGATTGCAAATGGCGTGTTGTGTGCCTCCATCATGATTTTGTATTTCAAGTCAGGGTCGTTAGGAACACACAGTCTAGAGTTGACTCGAAGTATTCCGTCTTCGTCGACTCTTGCTTCTGGAATAGCACCTTCTTGTACCTTTTTCTTCATATTCACTAACTCCGGGTCTGTAACCTGAGCAACTTTAATTTTATCGATTAAAGTCGGTTCTATCTGTATATGTGCGATCTTCACATGGGTTCTTGGAGTCTTTAACTCTATCTCCATCCTTTGTAAATCATCCAAAATGGGACTTTGCGATGTCAGTAATGCACTCGTACTTGCATATGATCTTCTACTCAATGTGTTAGCTACTACGTTCGCCTTTCCAGGATGGTATTGGATGGTATGGTCGTAATCTTTCAACAGCTCGAGCCAACGCCGTTGTCGCATGTTGAGTTCCTTCTGGGTGAAGAAATATTTGAGACTTTTGTGGTCTGTATAGATCTCCACTTTCTCCCCATACAAGTAATGTCTCCAAATCTTCAACGCGAAAACGACTGCTACCAACTCTAGATCATGAGTAGGATAATTCCTCTCATATTCCTTGAGTTGCCGAGATGCATAGGCTATAACCTTCCCATGTTGCATGAGAACACAACCTAGTCCTTTGCTTGAAGCGTCGATGTAGATGACAAATCCTTCCGATCCTGATGGTATTGCCAATACAGGTGCTGAAATGAGTCTTCTTTTGAGTTCTTGAAAACTCTTCTCGCATTCTTCGCTCCATTTGAATGTTGTGCTTTTCCGAGTCAGTTGAGTTAATGAAATGACTATTCGAGAAAATCCTTCTACGAATCTCCGATAATAACCAGCTAGACCTAGAAAGCTTCGTACTTCAGTTACTGACTTAGGTTGTTCCCAATTTGATACTGCTTCAATCTTCGCCGGGTCAACCGAGATTCCTTCTTTAGAAACCAAGTGACCAAGGAATGCAACTTCTTCAAGCCAGAATTCACATTTCTTCAACTTAGCATATAGCTTATTAAGCTTTTGGAGTATCTGCCTCAAGTGTTGCTAATGATCTTCACGACTTTTAGAATATATGAGAATGTCATCAATGAAGACAACCACGAAATGATCCAAATATTCCTTGAATATCCGGTTCATCATATCCATGAAAGCAGCAGGAGCATTAGTTAATCCAAAAGACATGACTAGGAATTCATAATGCCCGTACCGAGTTCTGAAGGCAGTCTTTGGAATGTCATCATCTTTAACTTTCAACTGATGATATCCAGAACGAAGATCGATCTTTGAAAAGAATTGAGCACCTTGTAACTGGTCGAACAGGTCATCAATGCGAGGTAACAAGTACCTATTTTTGATGGTGACATGGTTTAACTCCCGATAGTCAATGCAAAGTCTCATACTCCCGTCTTTCTTCTTTACGAATAAAACAGGAGCACCCCAAGGCGATGTACTTGGATGTATGAAACCGCTGTCTAACAACTCTTGTAGTTGGACTTTTAACTCTTGAAGTTCAATAAGAGCCATTCGATATGGGGTTTTGGAAATAGGTTTCGTACCGGGTTCAAGGTCGATACAAAATTCAATTTCACGGTCTGGGGGTAGGCCAGGAAGTTCTTCGGGAAATACGTCAGGGAACTCATTAACAACAGAAATATTTTTCAAATCTGACGTACTTTTATTTAAATCCGTTATATGGGCTAAGAAGGCTTGACATCCATTTTTCAATAAACGAATGACATTGTGACTAGAAATAATGGTTATTGATTTCAATGGTTTGGTTGCTTGAATTCGCATAATAGGTTGATTAGGAATATGAAAACTAATGACCTTACGAAAGCAATCAATTTTAGCATGATGAGCAGTTAACTAATCAATTCTTAAAATCACATCAAATTCATGCATGTTCAAGGAGATAAGATCAATAGGTAATGTGAGGGTGCCGATTTGAACAAAGCAAGATTTATAGACTGTAGATGTAATGAATGTTTGTGCTAATGGTGTTTTAACAGATAAGTCAAAATCTAATTTTTCAGGAGTCAAATTCAGGCGTTGAGCACATGTTGGTGAAATAAAAGAGTGGGTAGAACCAGTATCTAATAAGGCATAGACTTCACAAGAGTTAATAAGTAGTTTACCCGTAATAACCTCGTTCGGATTCTGTGCTTTTTGTGATGTCACGACAAAAGCTCTCCCTTGAACCACAGACTTTGACTTGTCCGTGACCGCCATCGGTGTCATCATTGCAACTCGACTTAACTTCGTTGCATGACAAAGTCGAGCTATATGGCCTTCCTTTCCACAATTGTAACATACTTGGGATGGCGATTGTGTACAATTTGGACTGATATGTCCTTCCTTCCCACACCTGAAACATCTAACAGGTGGTCATTCTCCTTCCTTCGAAACTGGTACTAGTGTTGATGCTGACGTTGGTGTCTTTCCATGGTTGTTGTTGAATCTCCTCTTCTTGGAATTGTTTCCACTTGACTCACTCCTTCTGTTATCCGGGCCAGGATTACCACCGAAGTGGTTACCATTTCCGGTGTTGTGATTCCCTCCTCTCTGATTATCATTATTTCGATTATTGCTGCCACCATTACGATTATTACCGTGATTTTGCTCTCGTGGTTGGGTGTTGCTTCCTGGTTGTAGTAGTCCTCTTTCCTGCTCCACTACTTGAGCCCTATCCACAGCATCTGCGTATATACAAATTTTATGAGAAACGAGATATTGGCGAATCTCTGGTTTCAAACCTCGTAGGAACATTCGTGTCATCCGCTTCTCAGTGTCCGCCAAATGGGATGCAAAATGAGACAGCTCGGCGAACTTGGCTTCGTACTGTGACACCGTCATGTTGTTCTGTTCCAGTTTGATGAATTCTACCTCCTTCATATGACGAATACTTTCCGGGAAATACTTCTCGTTAAATAATTCCTGGAACTCGACCCAAGACATCTCGAGTGCCGAATGATGGGTACGTTTCACAGATTCCCACCAATGATCCGCTTCTCCTTGTAACATAAAGGTGGCAAAAGGAACCTTTTGGTCGTCCGTGCAACGCAGTACATCAAATATCTTTGTTAATTGTTTAAGCCATGCCTCTGCCTTGAGTGGATCTGGCTTGCCGAAAAATTCAGGTGGTCCCAATTCTTTGAACTGCTTAGCAGTGACCATCCGTACATTATCAGCGTTTCTGCCAGTATTGTAGACAGGAGCTCTTCTCGCCTGGTTCTACAGGTATTGCATGAAGTTCCTAAAAAATTCATCATTCATCCGGTTGTTAGCATCATGATTAACATCATGATGTTCTGAGTTTGCACCCGTATTATTTATGGCTTCCTGGTTTTCAGCCACAATGGTTTCATAGTGAATCTCTTGGTTTTCAGATGCCATTCTGAAATATGATCACAAAACAAAGATTAGTTAAAGAAATAGAGATGCAACATCTTGTCCCTATAACTAAACCAATTATTTAAATAACCAAAAATAGCTTTAGGTAGGACACACTAGCAAAGGATTTTATTCGTCTCTCCCCTCCTAGTTCTAATCCCAGATCTCTACCAGAGATCATATCCCTAAGCTCTGATACCAACTGTGACGCCCCCAAAATAGGTCCATACAACCCATTTTGAGTCGCCAATAACATTCCACAAAATACAAATACAAATATGAATTTTCCCATTTACAACTAATAAGTGTTGTGAAAAATACGACAACACAATACAAAAACATCTTAAATTCTCAATACACTTATTGTCACACTAATAGTAAGGTATTGAGACACTCCTATTATCTCGGACCATCACTCCATTCCCCGGCTAGTCCCCGCTACACTCTCTTTTCCTGAGGAGAACAATGGAACAAAAAGGAAAAGGGTGAGCACAAATAGCCCAGTAAGAAATATCATGACTAAGATAATGAAGAATAAAAATTATCTTTAGTCTTCAACAGAATTAAATCAGAGATTTAAAGATATTTTAATTGTTCAACAACAACAATTGCAGCGGAACAAACAATCCATTAGAAGAGTCAAGTAGATTATAATATCTACCATCTTCTATAAATTAAAGGATCACCACCAATATTTTATCCCTGTAACACCAATCAACAATTCCTGTTTATGAACATCCAAATCGATAGTTTATATTCAACAGCCTCTCTTTGCACTACGTGCCAAAGATATTTATTTGTAACATCACCGGTCATGATCATGCCAAACGCCAGTTCATCTTTGCACTACGGGCCAAAGATGACTTTCACCATACGCCTTTGTTTGTAACACCAAAAGTCATGATTATACCAATACACAGTTTGGTCAAAATCATGTCACGCGAGTTCATCTTTGCACTATGGGCCAAAGAGAACTATCACCACAATTTAACTATGAGGATGAGGATGATGACAATGATACAGTGAGATTAAGGATAAGAAAAGCTTTATAATTTAATCAGTATCAAAGATTGACCAAATTGCCAACACGATGACCAAATTGTGGAGTCAAATTCAAGAATGATATTCAAGAAATTATTTCATGCTTCAACTATAACGTATAAAATGAAATAGAAAGATTCAAGTGAAAAGATATTAGATGAAGCACAAATTATTAAGGATATTCTACTAATTTTCAGGGATTTTCTCCATTTAAAAATAAGGTGTTGGAAACAAACAAAGATTTCTTATCATAAATGGAGAAATGTGAAAGAAAAAGATATCACTTAAAGAATACAAAAGAAATGATACGTTATACGAGTATAACATAATATATGAAACTGCAAATGGATTTTCACCCGTCATGCGATAATTCACGTAGACAGATTATTTTCACAACAGATTAATAAGTAATGAATACAAAGGGTTATTCACCAGGCATGCGTCAATCCGCACGGACAGGTTATACCCACAGATTAATAAGGAATGAATACAAAGGGTTATTCACTAGGTACGACACTCGTACATACAGGTTATTCCCACAAAGTAATAAGGAATGAATACAGAAGGGTATTCACCAGGTACGACACTCGTACATACAGGTTATTCCCACAGAATAATAAGAAATGAATACAAAAGGATAGTCACCAGGCATGCGTCATACCGCACGGACAGGTTATCCCCACAAATTAATATAGAATGAATAACAACCTTTATGAGTATAATATCACTTACGAACATGAAAGCAAATGATATTATATACGAGTATGAAAGAAATGATATCACCTACCTTCGTTAACTGGATGTTACTTTCTATGAAGTTTACTAACTTCGGATAATACTAGTATTCTCACAAATACTCACAATAGCCTAGCACACTAAGAGAACTTAAGAAATTTAGAGAGAGAGAGAAAGTATAAGCAATGAAGGTGTGAAAATTTCTTAAGCAAACCCTCCCTATTTATAGGAAAATCAAGGTGAGGGCATTTTAGTCTTTTCCCTAAATTTTCTTGGTTTATTACTCTTATACCCTTGACATATTCTTTTAATATCATCCATCCATTTTTTCTTCCATTTATATCATTCATCCATTATCAAAAAGATAAAACCATTATAAAAATAACTTCATTATCATAATAAATCCCTTTTTCTATATTATTGTGTTAAATGTATTAATATCACAGATAGCATATACTCGCAATACTGACAACCAGATTATTCCCAAGAAAGAGGGGGCCTTCCATAAAAATGGCGCGCAATTAAATAACCCCTTTCCTTGACAGAATTTCTAGACATTGTCAATAATGCTAAAATATTCTATCAAATGATATGAGTTACAGTGTCGTGACAAATAGTAAAATATATTATGCAGATGCTATTTAACAATTATTGAATCAAGATACTGTGCAATTGTTAATTTATCAATTATTGAATCAATAATATAAAACACTGTGCAACATCGTGAGCTACTGTGGAATACCGTGTGCTATTGTGGAATATCGTGTGCTACTATGGAATAACGTGTGCTACTGTGAAATAACGCGTTTTACTGTTCTTTTTATCACCGGGTATTTCAACAGTTATCGGTTAAAGTTTTGCCGCCAATTTCTATCACTTTCTATATCCGACAGTTAATCCGTTATGGGGCCCACTATCGGTACCAAATATAATATTCCATGACAGAAAGAATATTCCCCGACAAAAGGAATATTCCCCGACATACTATTTATCAGATAATTTGCATATAACACCCTTAACTATCATTTATAACAATTAAGCACTTCACTATTTAGAAAAATAATCATAAAGAAAATAATAAACTTTTATTTCATAAATTCGGGGTCTTACAATGATGATGAGGTACGCATCATAGAGGATGATGATCCAGTTATATACGATGAGGTTATGAGTAGAAGACACTCAGAGAAATGACTGATGGCCATGAAATCCGAAATGGACTCCATGTATGAGAACTAAGTATAGACTCTGGTTACGCCACAAAAGGGCATAGTGCCTAGAGTGTGAATATTGGTCTTTAAGAGAAAGATTGGGGCAAATGACAAGGTGGAGACCTATAAGACTAGGCCTGTTTAAAAGGTTTTTCAAGTCAAGGAGTTGACTGTGATAAAACCTTATTACCGGTAATGCTCAAGTCCATTTAGATTTTACTTGCGATTACAACTTATTACAAAATCTGGCAAATGGAGGTGGAGACGTCCTTCCTCCATGAAGACTTGAGGAGAATGTACGTATGATACAACCAGAGGAATTTGTTTCAAAGGTTGAAGCAAATCATGTATATAAGCTGCAACGATCCGTTTATGGATTGAAGCAAGCTTCTCAAAGATGGAACATTCATTTTGATGAGACAATCAAAAGAGTTTGATTTTATCAAAAATGAGAATGAACCTTGTGCGTACAAAAGGGTCAGTGGGAGCACTGTGACATTCTTGGTATTATATGTTGATATACTATTGATAAGGAATAACATACCAATGCTATAATCAGTAAAGATAAAATTGTCTAAACATTCCTCCATGAATGACTTGGGAGGAGCATCCTATAAATTGGGGATATAAATCTATATAGATAGATTTAAAAGGATGTTCGGCTTGACCCAAGGAACGTATATTCATTTGATGCTAAAGGCGTTTAGCATGGCAAACTCCAAGAGAGGTCTCATGATGATGAGCCATAGATTGTATCTCTCTAAAATTATCCCCAATTGAAAGAAAGATCGCATGAGTTACTATCATGTATGCAATGAATATACAAGGCTTGATGTTGATCAGTCATATTCTGGAGATGATCAGTGTAAGACAGTGATAAACATCTTTAGGTATTTAACCAGTACTGAAGATGTGATCATGATTCATGATAGGTCTGAATTAAAACTAGAGGGCTAAACAGACTCAAGTTTTTTTAGACTAACCAAGACGATAACAAATCCACTTTAAGGTAAATCGTTACCTTGAAAGGTGGTGCAGTGAATTGGAAAAGTTCCAAATAACAAAGAGTTGCTGGTTTAGTGACAAAGACAAAGTATATAGCTGTAAATGAAGCTGCAAGTTGATTGTTTGGATGAAAAGTTCATTACAGAACTAGGAATAGTTCCTAAGTCTCATCTTGGATTCAAACAAGTGTTGCGGCACTTTCATTTGATTAGTGGAATCATTGAAAGAACAAAAGTCACTATAGAGATAGTGGACTCTCGAGAACAACATTGCATATCCATTTACTGAAGCTTTATCCAACAGCAGGATGATCATCACTTAGAGAAAAAGGGTATTAGATACCATGGCGATTGGCTTTAGTGCAAGTGGGAGATTGAAAGTAGTATGGACACAAGCCAATCATATTTGATATGATGTAGCATATACTTTGTAATCTTATTCATTTGTTAAAGGTATTTTACTTTATCTACATCATGTTGTTATATTAAATGTGATAAACCCATAGTTTTGAGCAATGCTTTTAGAATCATGATGGTGATCATGCTAATGAGATCTAAATTCTAGATAGCTCACAAACTAAAATCGTTCCTAATCGATGGATTACTAAAAAGGGGATTAGTGAATCCGGATAGATTAGTACATACGTTGCTTGCTCTTATGAAGAGTATGATTGATCTCATAATCATTTGTGTGGAGACACTAAAGCAAGTATGTAGGTGCTTATTAGAGAATAAGTTCACTGAACGTGGCTCGCTAAGGAATACCTAATGGAGTTTTACTCGCCTGTCAATAGAAATTCCTCTAGTGATAGTAGTACAAGTGATCCTTGGACTTGAGATCATCATAGTATCTTGTGTGTGATGAGTTATACTTTGACATGTCCCTTAAGACCCTTAGGGTATATTAAAGGGTATGATTGGGTATAATAAGTTATACATGGAGATAGGTGAATGGTCAACAAAGAATCTACCACTTCTAGTAAAAGGAGTGAATGTCCTATGTGATTTGATAAATGACAACTCAGAAGTCTTTGGCCAAAGCAGAATGAAATTAGAAAGGAGTTTCTAATTTGCATTAATCAGAGTTGTGCATTTGAGAATCGAAATACATATAATTAAATAAAATAAGACTTGACAGTAATTTCATGTCTTATATTTAATTGAGACATTGTATGGTAGAAGGATTGAATTGTATGGTAACTATTCACCGAAAGGTTCTTTTGTGATTAATGTTGAAATCTATATTATCTGGAAAGTCATTGATCGCTAAGGGGGCTTACCCTTATTGTAGAATAAATATTATTTATTTAAATGAATTAAATAGTTTAATTTATTTATTTAAATAAAATTAAAATTGTTCTAATTGATTTATTCACAACCGGTTTAATATGGAGAACCTAAAGGGTCACACCGCAAAAGAAAAATATTTATTTAAGTAAATAGCATAATCGTAATAATAAGTTAAATGTATTTAATTTAATCTATGGAGATAGAATAAATTAAATAGCTTAATATTTATTATTTAATATTTTAGAAATATTAAATATAAATTAATAAGAGGAGTCTTATTATTATTATTACATTACTATTATTTAATTCTTAATAGGCTTTGGGAATTAATTAATAGAAGTACACTCTCATGCATTCCTAATTGGATTAGGAGTATAATTAGTTAAAGGAGTTTAATTAGACTATAAACCCTATTCCTAAATAGTTTAGGAGGGTTCCCTATATCTATAAATAAGAGGAGTCTTATCATGATTTGGGATTAGACAGTTACACACTCTTCCATAAAATTGGAGAGAGAGAGTACTTGCAATTTCTATAAAGATAGAAACTAGGGTTTTGCTAACACCCATCTTCTTGAATAACTATTATTCCTTAGTGGATCACCTCTAAAGGCCAAACAATTGGGTGGCTAACGTTGATTAAAGAAAGGAATTTAATCGGTGGAATTCAAGGAGAACGCGAAGGAATTGGAGGTGAACTTGTACCTGAGGAAGCTTTAATTCACGAGGGTATAATTCTATATCTCTATCTCTTTCGTTTAATTGATAATTGATCACAAGAATGATAATGGTGATGGTTTGTATGAAAAATTTTAAAATCCGTTTTATTGCGCTTCCGCACTATTTATGTAATTTGATTGCATGTTCGCGCTATATACAAACCTTACAGAATTGTCCCGCACAATCGTAGAGCATAAGTAGACCAATCGTAAAGCTCTCACTCAACGAACATAGAGTACTTTTCATGATCGTAGAGTGTCGATGTTGATCGTAGCATATTTCTGAAAAAATAACATAAAATTTAGCATTAGACTCCATCATTCACCAAATCACTCTAATTCTTCCAAAGACCTATAAACACCTTAATTAAGTTCACATAGAAGATAACATGTAACTAAACTAAGCATAAAGGAATAAAAATAATCAAATATTATACTCATATCAATAATTGAATGGTGTATCAGAAAGGAGAAATCATACCTTGTTGGACATGGTGCGGTCCGTGAGGAGTTTTACCGCCTTCCGGGTTTATGCCCTAGACACTGCTGCATATCTACTAAATATGGTCCCTTTAAAATTCATCCCCAAGACTCCATATGAGTTTTGGACAGGGAGAAAACCTAGTATTAAGCATGTTAAGATTTGGGATTGTCCAGCTTATGTGGAAAGGTTTCAAAATGATAAGCTTGGGACGAGATCTGACAAGTGCAGATTTGTGGGATATCCTAAAGAAAGTTTAGGGTATTATTTCTATAATCCTACTAAGCAAAAGGTGTTTGTTGAAAAACACGTTACCTTCTTAGAAAAGGAGTTTGTTTTTGAAGGGGCTAGTGGGAGGAAAATAGATCTTAAAGAAGTTCAAGAACCACAAACCACTACAAGTCAAATGGATGAACTTGTCCAAGTAAAGATACCTTATGTGCCATAATCGAATCGTAAATCTGAAAGAGTACTGAAGATACCTAAAAGGTATGGATTCATCATAGATGATGATGATGAGTACGCATCATAGAGGATGATGATCCAGTTACATACGATGAGGCTATGAGTAGTAAATACTTAGACAAATGGCAAATGGCCACGAAATTTGAAATGGACTCCATGTATGAAAATCAAGTATAGACTTTGGTTAATCCACCGGAAGGCATAGTGCGTACAAGATGTAAATGGGTCTTTAAGAGAAAGACTGGAGCCGATGGCAAGGTGTAGACCTATAAGGCCAGACTGGTAGCAAAAAGTTTTAAATAAAGACAAGGAGTTGACTATGATAAAACCTTCTCACCGGTTACAATACTCAAGTCCATTCTGATTTTGCTTGCGATAATAGTTTACTATGATTACGACATCTGGGAAACGGACATGAAGAGGGCCTTTCTCAATGGGAAACTAGATGAAAATGTATACATGATACAGCCAGAGGAATTTTTTTCGAAAGATAGAACAAATCAAGTATGTAAGCTACAATGATCCATTGATGGATTAAAGCAAGCTTCTCGAAGATGGAATATTCGTTTTGATGAGACAATTAAAGAATTTGATTTTATCAAAAATGAGGATGAACTATATGTGTACAAGAAGGTCAGTGGGAGAGTTGTGACATTCCTAGTACTATATGTTAATGATATACTATTAATAGGGAATGACATACCAATGCTACAATTAGTAAAGATATGATTGTCTAAACACTTCTCCATGAAAGACTTGGGAGAAGCATCCTACATTTTGGGAAAAAAGATCTATAAGGATAGATCTAAAGGATGCTCGGCTTGACCAACGTATATTGATTTGATACTAAAGAAGTTTAACATGGAATACTCCAAGAGATGTCTTATACCAATGATCCATGGAGTAAATCTCTCCAAGAAATTATCTCCAAAGACACCTAAAGAGAGAGATCGCATGAGTAAGATACCTTATGCTTCGACAATAGGATTTATCATGTTTGGGATGATATGTACGAGACCTGATGTTGTTTATGCACTAAGTGTGACAAGCAGATATCAGTCAAATCCTGGAGAAGAACATTAGAAAGTAGTGAAAAACATCTTAAAGTATTCAAGAAGAACTAAGGATGTGTTTCTAGTGTATGATGGGTCTGATTTGAAACTAAAGGGCTATACAAACTCAAGTTTTTAGACTAAACATGACAATAACAAATCCATTTCAAGGTATGTGTTTACCTTAAACGATAGTGCAGTGAGTTGGAAAAGTTTCAAACAGTAAACAATTGTTGATTCAGTGATAAAGGCAGAGTCCATAGCTGCAAGTGAAGCTATAAAGGAAACTGTTTGGATGAAGAAATTTATTACAGAACTTAGAGTGGTTCCTAGCATTCAAGGACCAGTGCTTGTATATTATGACAACACTAGGGCTGTTGCACAAGCCAAGGAATCCAGGTCTTATCAGAAATCCAAACATGTGTTGTCGCATTTTCATTTGATTAGAGAAATCATTGAAAGAGGAGATGTCGCCTTAGAGAGAGTGGACTTTTAGAACAACATTGCAGATCTTTTTACTAAAGTATTATCTCAGCAGTAGTTCGATCACCATTTAGAGAAGATGGGTATAAGATATCAGGGCGATTGGCTTTAGTGCAAGTGGAAGATTGAAAGTAGTATGCCCTCAAGCCAATCACATAGGATGCGATAAACATTTACTTTTTAATCTTATTTATTTATTAATAAAAGGATTTATTTATTTAAAGGCATTTATTTATCCATATTTAATTGGTTGAATTAATAAGGATAAACCCATAGTTTTGGAGCAATGCTTTTAGAATCATGAAGAATTCATGCTAATGAGATCCAAATTCTAGATAGCTCAAAACTAAAATGTTCCTAATCGTAGGATCACTAATGTGGGGTTACTGATTCCGGATAGATTAGTACATATTATGTTTGTTCTGTTAAAGAAGATAATTGATCTCATTATCATTTATGTGGAGACACTAAAACAAGTATGTAGGTGCTTATTAGACAATAAGTTCACTAAACGTGACTCGCTTAAAGGAACCCTAATAGAGTTTTACTTGTCTGACAATAGGAGTTCTTAAAGTGATAGTAGTACAAGTGATCCTTGGACTTGAGATCATCATAGTACCTTGTGTATTCTGAGTTATAATTTGTCATATTCCTTTACTCCTTGAGTGTATAATAGGGTATGTTCGGGTATAATAATGTGTACATAGAAGTAGGTGAATGATCTACCACTTCCAGTAAAAGGAGAGAATGTCATATGTGATTCGATAAGTGACAACTCGGAAATCCCTGGCCAAGGTTGAATGAAAATTAGAAAAAAAAATTCTAATTTACATTAATTAGAGTTGTGCATTTTAGAATCGAAATACATATGATTAAATAAATAAAACTTGACAAAAATTCCATGTTTTATATTTGATTAGGATATTGCATGGTAGAAAGATTGAATTATATGGTAACTATTTACCGAATAGGTTCTTTGTCATTAAACTTTGATTTCATATTACCCGGATAGTCATGATATGTCGATGTAAGGTGTCACTCATGATGTAGAATAAATATTATTAATTTATAATTAAATTAAAGGAGTTTAATTCATTATCAATAATATTAGAATGGTTCTAATTTATTTATTCTACTACCGGTATAATATTAAACCTAAAGGGTCACACCATAAAAGAAAAATATTATTGTAGAAGTAATTGGCTTGATAAAAATAAATTAAATGTATTTAATTTATACCATGGTAGAATAAATTAAATAGCTTAATATTTATAATTAAGTATTTGGAGAAATACTAAACTATAAATTAATAAGAAGTATTATTATTATTATTATTATTATTATTATTATTATTATTATTATTATTATTATTATTATTATTATTATTGTTGTTGTTGTTGTTGTTGTTGTTGTTGTTATTGCTGTTGTTATTATTGTAACGACCCCAAAATTCATACAATTCAACACTCAACATCGGTCGTTATCAATACATTCTCATTATGACTTTACAACATTATTCATTGTTAAACTTAATAAAAATGCGAAATAATTCAAACTTTTCTATTACAAATCATTCTCGATCCCAAAATTTTCAACCTTTACATCTAAATATCTTAGAATCATGTTGATATCATGATTCATCTTGACGAACTTATTATAAAAATTTACATCTCAATACAAACTTTACAACTTATCGCACATTTATCAAAATATTAACATAATTCAGGTAATAAATTTCAACTAAGACATTTAATCTTCATGCATCACTTTGTTCCACGTCATTGGATAGCACATAACGTTACCTTGTATCTTTAACTTGCAAAAGTGGTTATTTGCAAGAATGAGCTTGACAGCTCAGCAAAATCTAACAGTTTTCGTGCAGCACGTAGCACATAAACAACATGCTCAGTTTATACAATCATAAACATTATAATTCTAACATATCATACATGTTGTACTTCAGTTACCAAGTAATAATTGAGTTACATAACTCAATTAACATTCTAACTCAACGAACGTAGTCATAAATTGATTTTGTCGTTTCGCACATACAACATATAGAATTCATCATGCTTTTGCATCATAGGTTTAAAACAATCAATCATTTAGTTCACATAATAAATAGGAACTGAAAGACTTTCCTGGTTTGTAGATTATCAATTATCATAACCAACTTATATTTATCTGCACTTCATGTATCCTACACGATATATATAATTATGCATATCATTTATTAGTCATATAGCAACACTTAGTATTAATTCTACTTGACATTTCATAATCCTTCATTTTATTATGTTCCACTTTAATCGACACTTAACATTTAGTTAAGTCTCAAACTTTTCTTTACATTAGATGTATAATGTTTATAAGTAAATCTTTGGCTTATTACAATACTATTGTCACTTCAGGATTCACTCTCATCCAATCTCATTTTACTAACTGTAACTATTTTCTGATTATCAAACTCACTTCAAGAGTTATAAGCTTAATTATAACAATGTCACCCTTAGGATTCCCTAAAACTTAGTGTTAAGTTAAGGATTATCATCAAGTATAAGCTTAGCATCCATCTTAACATCTTGGTATTCATTCAATACATTAATATAAGTTTAATCTTGCATAGGGTAACATAACATGACCAAAAGAAAAAGAATTAAAAACAAGAAAATTTTCATTTTCAGCAATTCCCGCCGGGGCGAGGAAATTACTACACAAAACTCTCGCTGGGGCTAGGAAATTTAGTTCAGTGAGCTCGCCGGGGTGAGACTTTGCCGGGGCGAGGAAATTAACTTAGTGAGCTTGCCGGGGCGAGATCCCTGGATTCCATATTCTGCAGAATTGCGAATTGCACAGTTCCAAAGCCAAAAACACCAAATTTCTTCATTTTAATAACAAATTAAAATTACCCAACCACTATAAATTATATATTATCATTACCCAAACCTTCTAACACGATTCTAACATCTTAAACAACTTAAACAACCAATTTAAAGGCTTAAAAAATCACAATTCATACTAGTTTTTCATATTTCACAAGTTTTAGCGTAATCAATCGCTACGGATTCGTTTCTCAACCAAATTGGTCGGTTCAACTTCCGTTGTTTTCATTTTTAAACGCATAACAATAATCCATCTTCAATTTACAGTTTCATGTATGCATTGACAATCAATTTTGACTCCAAAGTAAGCCAAAATATACATATTCAACCAAACACTAAATTCTTTATTTTAAACATGTTTTCCATGGATTGATAACTCCAAAATTATATATAAACATTATATAACCAATTAAACATGTTCATAAACATATACAAACAACATCTCATCAAATCATCAACCAAAATCTATTTTGAAAAAAAACTCAAAGAATATAAAATTACGAACTCAAAACTAGGTTTTTACCTTTGATTCTTGCTTAGATTATCTAGACGATGATACAGATTGCTTGATAAATCTTCTTCCTCTTTTAATTTTCAGAACTTTCTTCTCAATTTCCCCAAGAATCCTCTCAATTTCACTCCTCTGTTTTTGGTTTGGCCAACTGATGAAACTTACGTGACTTTTTGTTTCATCAGTTAAGAAAACCAAAGGCCACAAGGCCTTGTTTGGCCAAGCTCTAAAAACCCATTTTTCTCTTTATTTTAATAATCTTCTTATTATATGGTATTTCGTCACACTTTAATTTAATTAAACTTATTATATTAATAAATCTAATTAAATCTTACTAACAAAATTTATAATCTCCAATTAGACAATTATAGTTATAATTTCATTTAATAAATCATTATTCCTCTAATTTAATTATTAAATTAAATTAGAATATTACTCGCGTAATAAAATACGCACTAATACTAAAATTGTTTATCATCAATTTACTTAATATTAACACGCTTAATTAAATTATTCAACAATAATTGCCATCAAATGTTTCTTCGATAAATATTTTAATCTACGAAATTCACAATCGTACTACATTAACATGTTACATTTATATGTAACACATTACTTTCTTATTTTATTAAAATAAATATATATATCTTCATTTAAGTGAATTACTCTCATTATTCATGAAATTTAATTCATAACAATTCCATTGCCCACAAGACATAACAATTAGATTATATTATTTCATAATATAATTTTCAACTTACTAATATTCAGTAAATATCTTTTTCGTAATAATTTCATTCACTTCATTCAATGGTTTAATTAACTATTAAACCTCTTTTCCCGAATACACGAATATATAATTCTCTTCACATCAAATCATATATTTCACAATATATATCACATATATACACATACTCAAAACTCAAAACGTCACATAATAAGAATTTTATTTGCTAAATTCTTATTTAATAATTCCTGAAAATCCGAGTTGTCACATCATTCCCTCCTTATAAGGATTTTGTCCTCGGAATCAACGAAACCTCCCTTACTCGGTTTTCACTAAATCTCTTTGACAATTATCGTTGAATAACTTAACGCATCACCTTAGTGTAGGTTTTATTTCATCACCTTCACTTAAACTTGGAACACTTCGAGTATTATATATTCTTTAACCCTTTAACGCATTCATTTCCTTTCTCTACGGATCATTGCATATCATACTCGTTGTAATCATAAAATATCTTGATTTAGTATCGTATAAATATTCGGGATATCACATTCACCCCTTCTTCTAAGAATTTCGTCCTCAAAATTTATTTTTTAATTTACTGATCTTCGTTCCCTCCGTCTATCAAAATAGATGTTACGTTAATCTCTACTTATTCATTAGGTTCTACAACCAAGTTCTTTCTTTAATGATCTTTCTAAGATCGTTGCCTTCTTCACATCTTTCTCTTCTAAAAATTTGTCATCATCGGCTAAATTTATCTCTTCCTCTTTTGGAATTTCATTTCTTTCTTGGATTTATTATAGTTTGTTTAACTTACTCATTATCACATGTCGCATTCTACAACATACCCCTTTCTAATGAATATTCTCCCTTCCACTTCAACCTTTCAAATAACAAGAATGTTCCACAATTGATTAATAATTAGGAGGTAATATGAATAACTCAGAAAGTTAAAAGATTCATTCAAAAACTTTCAATATCATGCTGAGTAGTCGTAAAGACTTGAACCTTGTCCTAGGTTAATAGATGTTTCTACTATAACCTTTAACAGTCAAAAGACTACGGACCATCTCTTCTCATACTCCAGGTGATCAGCCTTTCGTACTATGTATTGTGCACATACATATTAACGCTATTGCGTATCCCCCATTACAGGGTTGGTTCACCTCAGACTTAATACAAATTCCGCACCAGAATAATCTGGTTTGGCATAAATTCTCAAAGAATGCGTGAATCTTGTAAAACATCTTTCCATAGTCGTCTAGCCGAATCAATTAGCTTAGACCTTGAGCAACAATTCAGACTTCAGTCAAAACATTTTTAGCCAACTTAATTGGCATATCTTTTCATAGCTTAAAAGAAAACCAAAATTCTTTTATGACGTCATGATACCGTACCGTCTTAATAGTACGTTGAGGATGCCGTCATTTTAGGACTTTTTCATACTACATCATACCATAGTGGGCTGACGATCCTTCGATCACATCCAACACTAGGTTCAATTGTACTGATGACTCCATCGTTCAAAATACATTTTGACAATTTCAAATCATTTTTTGTCTAGCTGAAACAATTGGCATAGACATATGAATAATAGCACCTTTTTAAAACTCATTGGCTCAAACATTGACCCAATATATTTTCGAGAATTCAAAATTGTGAATATCAGCACGATGTCAATAAAATTTGAAAATCTAGCATAGCTAGAAGATTTAGAATCTCCATTTTCTCCATCAACTTCAATCTTTACTCCATTACTTCATCACTCAATCATTCTATCATTCTTCAATATCATCAATGTTCTCTATACCATAACTTTTCTATACCCAATATAGTTCATCAAACTTACCACACTTTGGAAGTTCAGAAATTTACCACAATCATATGATTTTAGGAACTTATCTTAGTCAGACTAAAATCATCCATTCGCTGAGGGGTTCCACCATACGATTATGAGTCACGAACTTACCATAAGTATGAGTTTTAAGAACCGTACCTAATCTTGATATTCTATAACTATCAAATATAAATATGAGAAAAGAATCACCTTCTCATCATACTTATAGTGACAGCGCGATACTAACATTGCAATGAATTGTCAATATAGAAGCTAAGTGGTTCTCAAACCAAACACAATCCCCTGCCCATACAAGGAATTGGTTCACTCGGCCATTAATCAATATAGGAAGCTAAACAGTTGTTACACCAAGCACAAATTCCCTGCCCATACAAGGAATTGTTCAACTCAACCACTATATCGATATAGAAAACTAAGTGGTTTTCAAACCAAGCATAAATTCCCGGCCCATACAAGGAATTGTACAACTCAGTCACTAACATGAGTCCTCCATTGAAATCCCACCTAATTCCATCTTGCTCTTAACTTACTCTTTGCTTGATACGAAATATTCATATTACATCATCCATAACTCCTCGTGAGTTTACCTCGTACCACTTCATAGTACCATCTCTTTATACCATCATGCTACAACTATTCAATTATTTAAGATCATCAGAAATTTTATAACTTTAGTAGATCACATCATGAACTTTTCTTATCTTATGATCATCTCATCCTACAATCTTCTTTATTATTTTCTTTAATCACGTTATCTTATGATTAATCAACTCAGGTGTTCCCTGTTCTTTAGCTCTTTAGGTTCTTCTTTGAACCTAATCATTTTATCGTAGTCTTGTCTCACATGAATTCTCTAAACTCTATTTGAGTTCATCCTTATCATTAATACCATTCTCATCTTCTAGATATCGTCTATTTATTATCACCATCTTTATTACCGGAGTCAGGTAACTCCTGGTTCTCATCTTATATAACTCTTCAAGATTTTTCTTTGAATCTTCTTGTGTATATATCAATTCTTCCTTTAAGAATCTCTAACTTCATTCATATTATTTAATATTTTATTCGAGTTTACTACGCGTCATTCGCGTCTTCTTCTTGTAACGTTTCTAGTACTTAACTCATCTCATGTATCCACCTATACGAAAAGAATCACTTCTTAATCAAACGCATTCATAATTCTATACTCGGTACATATCGAGTCTCAAACAGTGTTCAGTACAGTACCTGAGTGGTTTCTCACAAACAACCAACAAACTAGTTCCCGTCTCGTCTACACTGTCTTTCACAGTGAGTTAAATCGGTTGCTAGTTCGTATTAACCTCCGTTCTCTGAAGGAATTGTTTAGCCCAGATACCATACATCAACCATTAAAGAATACGATTGCACCAAAATTATACTTAACTTATTATTCTTTAAACTCTAACATCTTCACCTCTCTTCTCTAAGGTTATAGCCTAAGGTACTCGTACCTAAGGTTTCTAATCTATCAGCTATGATACCAACTGTAACAACCCAATTCATACAATTCAACTCTCAACATCGGTCGTTATCAAAACATCCTCATTTTGACTTTATAACATTATTCATTGTTAAACTTAATAAAAATGCGGAATAATTCAAACTTTTCTATTACAAATCATTCTCAATCCCAAAATTTTCAACCTTTACATCTAAATATCTTAGAATCATGTTGATATCATGATTCATCTTGACGAACTTATTATAAAAATTTACATCTCAATACAAACTTTACAAATTAACGCAAATACATTTATCAAAATATTAACATAATTCAGGTAATAAATTTCAACTAAGACATTTAATCTTCATGCATCACTTTGTTCCATGTCATTGGATAGTACATAATGTTACCTTGTATCTTTAACTTGCAAAAGTGGTTATTTGCAAGAATGAGCTCGACAGCTCAGCAAAATCTAACAGTTTTCATGCAGCACGTAACACATAAACAACATGCTCAGTTTATACAATCATAAACATTTATAATTCTAGCATATCATACATGTTGTACTTCAGTTACCAAGTAATAATTGAGTTCCATAACTCAATCGACATTCTAACTCAACGAACATAGTCATAAATTGACTTTGTCATTTCGCACATACAACATATAGAATTCATCATGCTTTTGCATCATAGGTTTAAAACAATCAATCATTTAGTTCACATAATAAATAGGAACTGAAAGACTAGCCTGGTTTGTAGATTACCAATTACCATAACCAGCTTATATTTATCTGCACTTCATGTATCCTACACGATATATATAATCATGCATATCATTTATTAGTCACATAGCAACACTTAGTATTAATTCTACTTTACATTTCATAATCCTTCATTTTATTACTTTCCACTTTAATCGACACTTAACATTTAGTTAAGTCTCAAACTTTTCTTTACATTAGATGTATAATGTTTCTAAGTAAATCTTTGGCTTATTACAATACTATTGTCACTTCAGGATTCACTCTCATCCAATCTCATTTTACTAACTGTAGCTATTTTCTGATTATCAAACTCACTTCAAGAGTTATAAGCTTAATTATAACAATGTCACCTTAGGATTCCCTAAAACTTAGTGTTAAGTTAAGGTTTATCATCAAGTATAAGCTTAGGATCCATCATAACATCTTGGTATTCATTCAATACATTAATATAAGTTTAATCTTGCATAGGGTAACATATCATGACCAAAAGAAAAAGAATTAAACACAAGAAAATTTTCATTTTCAGCAATTCCCGCCGGGACGAGGAAATTACTACACAAAACTCTCGCCAGGGCTAGGAAATTTAGTTCAGTGAGCTCGCCGGGGTGAGACTTCGTCGGGGCGAGGAAATTAGCTTAGTGAGCTTGCCGGGGCGAGATCCCTAGATTCCATATTCTGCAGAATTGCGAATTGCACAGTTCCAAAGCCAAAAACACCAAATTTCTTAATCTTAACAACAAATTAAAATTACCCAACCACTATAAATTATATATGATCATTACCCAAACCTTCTAGCACGATTCTAACATCTTAAACAACTTAAACAACCAATTTAAAGGCTTAAAATCACAATTCATACTAGTTTTTCATATTTCACAAGTTTTAGCGTAATCAATCGCTACGGATTTGTTTCTCAACCAAATTGGTCGGTTCAACTTCCGTTGTTTTCATTTTTAAACGCATAACAATAATCCATCTTCAATTTACAGTTTCATGTATGCATTGACAATCAATTTTGACTCCAAAGTAAGCCAAAATATACATATTCAACCAAAAACTAAATTCTTTATTTTAAACATGTTTTCCATGGATTGATAACTCCAAAATTATATATAAACATTATATAACCAATTAAACATGTTCATAAACATATACAAACAACATCTCATCAAATTATCAACCAAAATCTATTTTAAAAAAAAACTCAAAGAATATAAAATTACGAACTCAAAACTAGGTTTTTACCTTTGATTCTTGCTTAGATTATCTTGACGATGATACGGATTGCTTGATAAATCTTCTTCCTCTTTTAATTTTCAGAACTTTCTTCTCAATTTCCCCAAGAATCCTCTCAATTTCTCTCCACTGTTTTTGGTTTGGCCAACTGATGAAACTTACGTGACTTTTTGTTTCATCAGTTAAAAAAACCAAAGGCCACAAGGCCTTGTTTGGCCAAACTCTAAAAATCCATTTTGCTCTTTATTTTAATAATCTTCTTATTATATGGTATTTCGTCACACTTTAATTTAATTAAACTTATTATATTAATAAATCTAATTAAATCTTACTAACAAAATTTATAATCTCCAATTAGACAATTATAGTTATAATTTCATTTAATAAATCATTATTCCTCTAATTTAATTATTAAATTAAATTAGAATATTACTCGCACTAATACTAAAATTGTTTATCATCAATTTACTTAATATTAACACGCTTAATTAAATTATTCAACAATAATTGCCATCAAATGTTTATTCGATAAATATTTTAATCTACGAAATTCAGAATCATACTACATTAACATGTTACATTTATATATAACACATTACTTTCTTATTTTATTAAAATAAATACATATATCTTCATTTAAGTGAATTACTCTCATTATTCATGAAATTTAATTCATAACAATTCCATTACCCACAAGACATAACAATTAGATTATATTATTTCATAATATAATTTTCAACTTACTAATATTCAGTAAATATCTTTTTCGTAACAATTTCCTTCACTTCATTCAATGGTTTAATTAACTATTAAACCTCTTTTCCCGAATACACGAATATATAATTCTCTTCACATCAAATCATATATTTCACAATATATATCACATATATACACATACTCAAAACTCAAAACGTCACATAATAAGAATTTTATTTGCTAAATTCTTATTTAATAATTCCTGAAAATCCGGGTTGTCACATCCTTCCCTCCTTATAAGGATTTTGTCCTCGGAATCAACGAAACCTCCCTTACTCGATTTTCACTAAATCTCTTTCACAATTATGGTTGAATAACTTAACGCATCACCTTAGTGTAGGTTTTATTTAATCACCTTCACTTAAACTTGGAACACTTCGAGTATTATATATTCTTTAACCCTTTAACGCATTCATTTCCTTTCTCTACGGATCATTACATATCATACTCGTTGTAATCATAAAATAAAAATCCATTTACTCTATATCCACTTCAAACAATGAATCAATATAACTTGAATATTGGCCTCAAAAATTTCCCTCTAATAACTCTAAACAAATTTCAAAACATGAAACATTTAATATTTCTAGCTATTCATCAGTTATACAACTAATCATGATCCTATACGTGTGTATGTGTGTATCAACCTTGTTTAAACTAGTTAAAACCCAGATAAATGTATCTAATCAAATACTACACGGAAGATATCTATGGCAACTCTATACGCTTAAGTTCACATCATCATCCACTCAGAAAACAACATATAACTCAGGGGTTAAAAAGAATTATTCCACAGATAAGCACACATGGAGTATTACTTATATTCAACACGACCCTTCCCCGGTATCTTTTTCAACCATTTTTTATCCATTATAATGAGTGCATTTTATGCTCTATCTCACTACCTATTAAACGAGTGTGTTTTACGCTCCATCTCGTTTTAGAAAATTAGGAAAGTTTATTATTATTATTATTGTTATTATTATTAATCCCAAGATTTTCCCCAAACTTATATTCATGTCGATCGTTTGCTTCAAATGATGTTCATCCAAATTTCTAGAGTTTCAATACTATCCCCCGCAAGCATTTAACTATTACACTTTTTCTAAGCTCCAACTAGCTAAATAGATGAATATAAATGCTTCCAAATGTACAGGATCACAAATAACGTAAAATCAACTAATAAGCCAAAATATGAACTTACATACTTCGCAATTTCTAAGAGTTTTTTTTTTCAAAATTTAATCATTGGCCATCATCAAGTACACTTAATTCATTAATCCACCAACATACAAACTAACTAATAACATAACAAATAAAAACAAGTACCAATACCTCCAAACTTAAAATAAATATTGTCCTCTGTGTTAAGATAGAAAGAATTAAAATATCGAGGACTTCCCTGAATTTGTCTATTTGGGGTCAACAACATCCATGTTGTCTGCTGAATCATCGGATAAGTCGGAGAATACAGGAGCAGTTAAAAACTGAACTAGACCCATACCTGAGCTGAATCCATAATTGGTGAACATTTGGATGAGTGTTGTATTAAATCCCTTGGAGTACTCGAGAAAAGAACCTACATGATGTACCATTTGATCAACTCGCCTCGATTGACACCGATTTTCCCTGCGAAGCTCCTCAGACACCCTTCTAAGCTCACGTACTTCAACAGCTAACAGGTCTATAGAAGCTGTTGATGACTTAGCAGCTGTCGACAGAAGCTGTGATGAATAATTAACATCATGTGTAGTAAACCCCACAATGAACACAACATCTCTTGCATGAGAAGCGCCACTATCCTATACCTTAAAGTGATTCATCATACGACTATCAATTAACGCCCTTGGAGGTTATACAATCTTATCCACAGCCCATGTAACTTTAGCTTTCTTACATAATCCGCAGATTAGGGATGAGTGCGACAATACACATATTGAACTCCCCTTAACTGCATGCCAGATGGAATCATAAATAACTTACCCTACCTACATCTATGGTTTTACTGGTCAAAATAGCATAAAGTAATGTTTCCCTATCTTTGATCACTTTCGTTACGTGTGAAGTGGCAAAAGCTTAGCACAAATGAAGGCATACCAGGCCTTGTCATACCGGCTCAGTTCGTTCTACGAGAAGTGTAAAGCGTCGGGTCCCTTAAGTATCCAAATTGCCCCCGGCCTACACAAATATTTACACATTTGATTTTAATTAAAGTCAACATCCCTATATTTAGTGAATTCATCCTCATCTTCCATATCTCTGATATGATAATAAACATTAATGGTTGCTTTATCAAATAACACCGACATGCCTCGCACGTACACCATATGTCCTTTGGCCTCCTTAGAATTCGCATAAAATTCCTTGACAATAGTTATCACCGCGGCCTCCGGCTGTTGTGTGAAGTTCTCCCATCCCCGTTCTTTGATCATATCTGTTACACCCCCTTTCTGAGTCTCATGTGGTTTGATACCTCGTTCAAGAATCAACACTGTAACTACTAAGAAAGAGTAGTATCGGTCTATAGTAGCTTTATTGACGAATATGTGCTTGTCATGTGATTTTGATACTTGTGGTGTAGATCCATCAACCTTTTGATGCTTGTATGACATAATGATAGAAGAGAACAAAACTTCTTAGCTGAAAATCCCAATTACAATGCCCAATCCTTGTATCCTTTATGAGAGAGCGATGTTAGTTGTTGTCAATTAGAATTGAATTTATAGACCTAAAAATCAGAATTAGAAATTGAATAGGATTTGTATGAGTAATGAAGTGTTAGAAGTTGAACTAGAAAAGGAGACTTCAAATTGAATCAGCCTAAGAATTGTGCATTAAAAATTGGATCGTTAAGATAGTGTTGCGGCGCCACATTGCAACGCTGCAGTGCTGCCTATTCAGAGGTCAAGCGTTGTGGCGCTATAATGCAGTGTTGCGTGCGTCCAGTAAGTCAGCACTGCGACGTTATAATGTTGTGACGCCCCCAAATTCGGGTACCTTCAAACCTGGGTCTAGTGCTCCACAGTACTACTTATTCAACACAATAATAATGATATAAATACAATTACTATATTATTACAATATGTCTTACTCTAAATCCCAGGTTCTAGGACCTTTAAACCATTACACAACATAGTAATAATTACAAAAGGTATAATGTTACATCATTTATAGTATATAAAACTATTACATAAACGGATATATATATATATATATATAATCCTCTACTCGACAACTTTTTCTTTGCCTTTGTCCCTACGAGAACTCTCGGTACGTTTTGGCTTCGCTAAAAATATTTAATTTAAAGCAAGGATGAGCATTCAATTACTCAACAAGTATAACAGTTATAATAACAATAAAATCAAGAATCATATCTTCTTACTCTGAACACCTCAACAACTGAACAATAGTTGTGAAGTAACTTCGAATAATAGGAATAATACTTTTCTTTCGTTTAAAACATTTTTGAAACGACATATTGAGCGGTCATAAGACCTTTAACTTTTCTTTTCATAAAAGTTTAACAGTAATTCAACTGTAAACCGTCTTGGTTATGGGCATGGTAGGTAATTAGCCTAGTATACCCAATGTTGTACAACATTCTACTTTAAATGACTATATGCGGTTGTTTTGACCACCTCACGGGTCTGCCGGAATATCCAACTAAAAACTTCCTCAACATTAGGGTTGTTCATCTCAGACTTATCTGACTTTGCACCAAAATAATTTAGTTTGGATAGCTCTACTTAACATCAATAACATTTCAAAGATTTATAATCAAATCGATAAAAAATTTCAACATTTGTCTGGCCAAATCAAATGACATCAACAATCATAAATAGTTCATGAATAATAAAACTTTAAAGCTTTAAAAGGTTATGTTATTGCATAAGTATGGAATTCATATAATCGAATATGCATTGCGTAAATTTGAACTTCAAAACTTCACAAAACATTCATAAGAACATAGTCAAATGAATTTAGAAAACTTGCAAAAAAGTTTAAGGATACTTGCCTCAAGCGTCCATTATAAGTTTACGCTAATTTTGCTCTTGAAATGTCCTACACATTTACATTAATGATAACATACCAATTAGTCACATAAAGGCTCCATATATTGGTTTACGTTATCTTAATTCTCATTTAATATTGCTCGCGTTTAATAAGTTAATTAGCGCGACCAAACTTTAAAATGTCTCTCGGCATCGAGGCGTTTGGGAACGACACGACCCACATAATACTCTCTATGATGGTTCATTTTATTTTAAAATACACCCTTGATGTTCGTTCTTTAGAACTCAACGTCATCTAATAAGTATAGCATAATGTTATAGAGTTTAGAAAATTCAATGCGTCGCACGCTCGATTGCACGACATGCCTTGCATTTGCCCCAAACAGCCCTGCCTAGCAGCCAGCCTTGGCCTTGTCTGGCGCAGCTGTGCCTATGGCCAGTGCAGCTGCTTTGGACCTACTGCTAATGAAATTTTTTAACATATAGCTTTTCTCGAATTTCCAACTTTTATCGATTACATTGACCCTACTTCGTAACTTCATAACTCGCTCAGCCGATATCAGAATGAGTCCTTTCTTAAGCCATTTTCTTACTCGTAACATAAACTACAAAATCCCCCATAAGCAATAATTTTTCAGGTTCACTAACAAGCCAAAACAGCAGCACAAAAATCCTTCATGAGCTAATTTTCACTATATGATGATTTTAACATCGATTTTCAATTCTTCATAACTTACTCATCTGAAGTCGGATTGAGCTCATTCTTGAGCCTACGGCTCACTTATTCTACGCTCTATCAAATCACCACAAAATCAAAATTTTTAGAAGCTAACTACCCATAAAAATGGCCCAAAAGTCACTTGTGACCTAGGATTTTGTCACTTGATATGTTTTACTAAAAATTTCTCCATAATTTCGTTATAACATATTTTTTTACTCAGTTCCAATTGGACATCTTCGGAACTCACATACACCTATTTTCTTCTTTTTGGAATTAAAAAATAACTTACAGACAACCATTTACGCTAGTCCGATTAACAGTCCTCTACAAGTTCTTATTCATCCTTACGCTTGGGCTTACATTTTTATTTTTCGTTTCACTTTTCATGCATGTTACTGGTGATTTAATATATAAAACACCATCACCACCAACCTTATACTCCCGGATCCTTCATGATCTACTACAAACAACAAGACAACAACCACCAACAAAGTAATAATACAAAGATTTTAAAAGATGAGTGATAGTTAGGGTTCTTAGGTTTCCTTCTTCTTGTTTACTTGAATTAACTTGCTAGATGATAGCTTGCTCCTTCCTTATCCTCTTCCTCTTTCCTGATCTCTCTCTTTCTCTCTAACTCTCTCTTGTTTTGCTCTCTCTTTTCTTACTTACCTTATTTGGATGAAATGAACAAAGGATGGATGGAAGATGGAATGGGAGTATATATAGAATGACTAACCATCCTCCAAGGTTAAGCTAACCATCTCCAAGTTAGGCTAACCTAGGTTAATTGAGGGAACAAAATGAGTGCTCAAAAGACTTAATTGGGGTAGATGAACATTAATTGGGGTTGCTTGCAAGCACCAAAATTTTCTATAAATGGAAAGTTTGGGCCACCACTTGGTCCCCTCTCCCTTTTGGTCGGGTGCCTCCTCCCCATTCCCCCCTCATTTGGCTTTTGTTTTATCTCTTTGGCAAGCCATGGCTCAACCCTAGCTCCCTTAGCTTAACCCTTGGCTAACCCTAGGCTCAACCCTTGGCTTGTAAGTTTGCAGAAACAAGAACATACGTACAATCATATTGTAAAACAGCGAAAGTATGGCATAAATCGAATTTAAATTTTTTTGCAATCACATGAATCACCTTATACGATATTATTAATTGAGGAAGGATAAAAGATATACCATATGAAGATGATCAACTCCTTAATGTGATCTTCAAGTTTCAATCATTTGTTCCTTCACGCTCCTCCAAATCCACAGATCAAATGCAAGCTACTAAATGTGTGCAGCACTCTAAAGTTGATCCATCAAGTGATGATTATAGAAGAAGTAAAATTAGGTTTCTATAAATCTTGGGTGACTAGCCCTAATTCTCTCTCTCATAATACTTTTAGGTTTTTGAGAATACTTGCAAGAGTTGCATTAGCCCTTCCCACAATAAGACTCCTCTTATTTATAGACCAACCTTCCATCCTAAACCTTTAAGGACTTAGGGCTTTAATTTAATTAAACTCCCAAACTATTTAGGAATTAAATAATTTATAATAATAATACTTCTTATTAATTTATAGTTAGTATTTATCTAAATACTTAATTATAAATATTAAACTATTTAATTTATTCCACTAATAAATTAAATACACTTAATTCATTATTATAAAGCCAATTACTTTTAAAATAATATTTCTCTTTTGTGGTGTGATCCTTTAGGTTCAATATTATGCCGGTAGTAGAATAAATAAATTAGAACCATTCTAATATTATTTATAATGAATTAAACTCCTTTAATTCATATATAAATAAATAATATTTATTCTACATCATCAGGGACACCTTACATCAGTGTATCATGACTATCCGTATAATATAAAATTAACGTTTAATCACATAAAACCTATTCAGTAATTAGTTACCGTACAATTCAATCCTTTTACTACACAATGTCCCGATCAAATATAAAACATGGAATTCCTGTCCAGTTTTATTTATTTGATCATATACATTGCGATTCAAAAATGCACAACTTTAGTTAATGTAAATTAGAAACTTCTTTCTAATTTTCATTCGCCCTGGCCAAGGATTCTTGAGTTGTCACTTATCGAATCGCATATGATATTCTCTCCCTTTACTGAAAGTGGTAGATCCTTTGTTGATCATTCATCTACTTCCATGTATAATTTATTATACCCGAACATACCCTATAATATACTCTGTACTATTAAGGAATATGACAAAGTATAACTCAGAATACACAACGTACTATGATGATCTCAAGTCCAAGGATCACTTGTACTACTATCACTATAGGAACTCCTATTTACATGTTGTAACGCTTTCAAGGAAAATTGACGTTCTTGGGAGTTAGTCTATTTATAATGCCGACTATCAGCAGCAGCCCAGTACCAGCCCAACTTACTATCATCTGAGTTGGTAGAATTATCCGAGCCTTTCGTAGAACAACAATCAAGATCAATTATATACTCCAAGTCTATCATACCCTTCAGAATTTTCGTATCAACCTCCACCACGAGAA